>JARHVA010003467.1:1602500-1972239 GCA_037957365.1 Torreya grandis | reverse complement strand
CTTAACTTCAAAACCCAATGAAGAACCATCTCCTCCATGGTGTGGGAATGCAATGGAAATATGATATATAACTACCACCTTTGAATAAACTAATAATCTCACATTCCTCCTCAAAAAATAAAAAGATAAAGAATAGGAAGTATGCACCACTATCTCTTGTACGAGAGGACTTGGAGAGACAAAATCAAAAGGTGCCCCTATGATGAAGAAGAAATAATGAATAATGTAACCAAATATGACCAACATAATGTCATATTTACTATTTGTTGTGTAATAATAAGAAGAGGGTAAATAATAAGAAAGAACACTATATTCGTCATGTACTAGTGCACAAGTACTTATAGAGGAAATAACATTTCAAGACTCACCCTCACCATGAAAAGGAATAAGAAACATAGAAAGAGGGGCACACATAACATAAACTAAGTGTAGAAGAAGACCCTGACGTAGAAATAAATAGTGTAAAAAACTTGGAGGAATCCATGGAAAAAGGATTTGATTTAGTCATGTAACATATTAAGTACATGGACTCCATAACATAACCCTAATAAGATAAAACCATCAGAGAGGGGTCAAAACAAAAATTGATAAAAGAAGAATAATTAAGGAAGAGGGAAAAAATGGAAAAAACATATAGGTGAAAGAAAGCCCCTCATAAACAAAAGAAGCAAAAGAAGACACCATCCATGCTAGATTCTTGAACAATGTGAAGGAAGAATAAATCTACATGTGGATAACAATGAGGCCCAATTGTGCTACAACATAATTCCATAAGTAGATGTCCTTTCCTTTGTAAATTTATTAATATGAGCCATGGTTTGAAGTCCCCATTAATGAAGGATTTAATCCTTTGGAATATGCTAATTAATTGTGTGATTTTTTTAAGAAATCTTATGAAAATAAGAGACATTCAAGTTGGGAACATACTAGTAAAGTTGGCTACAAAAGTTACTAGGAAAAACTTATTGAACAACATAACCTATAAGTAACAAAGGTTTGAAATAATTGAAGTGTTATAAGCACTCCAAGAAGAAGATAAGAAACACTCATCAATAGAAATTTTGCTTAAATAAGATCGAGATAAGTGCATAAAAATGGAGCATGAAGTAGCAACATGGAGTGTAAGGCCCTAAAAAATGGGTCATGAAGGAATAACCCATCCTACTAGATGGAGTTGAATAGCTCAGGCCAAGTACCTAGAAAATCTAGAGATAATAATTAATAAACTCTTAAATAATGAAAAAGGTTTCAGGGATACATGCAAAGAAATTAATAAAACCTAATTTGAGTTGAGTGAGCAATTGAAAAAATTTGAGGATGTGTTGAATAAGCTCTTGGAGAGAATGACAATGATAAAACAACTATTTTTTAGTTTCTCTTGGTAAATATTAATAAATGTGCATCTCCATAAATAATAAGAAGAGCATAACACACTAACAACCTAGGTTTATATAGAGAAAATAAAGAGGAATGCACAAACATTTTTCAACAAGATGAATAAATGGGAAAAATAGTAAATGTGAATACGGATTTTGAGCAGTGCTAGCTAAAATTGAAAAATATTTATGAGGAAAGTTTCCTTGAGGAAAAAAAATCTATTTAGAAGATAAATAATGTAAAATCTCAAGTCAAACAACTCCAAGAATAACATTAAACATTAAAGGGATTAAGCATGTAAGTGATAATAATTATGAAAGCCATTCAAGGCATGCTAACAATATGGACCACCTTTGAAAAATAAATAAATTAAGATGCCTTTGTTTTATTTAACTAAATAAAATAAGGCTAATATTTTGGGTAAGTGTCAATTCATGCAGGATCAACTGACAAACAATGTGCATATGAGGATAATGTGCATAGGAAATGAATTATTTTAGATTGTGTAGGAGTCAGAATGGATAATAAAAGTTGAGGGACATCCAAAGTTTTGAATAAGGGTGGAATCATAAAATCATGTGAGTGGTACATGATAAAATGGTGGGAAAATCCACTTAGAATGGAATTTAGTGCACATTATGGTGCTAAGATTGAGGAAAAAACACCTAATGTTAGGAATAAAAACACTAGATCTAAAGATATGTAATAACATGCATCATAGAAACATTCATTAATTCACCATTAATATGAAAGCATAAATAAGATCAAGATAAAAACATAGATAACATAGATCTAACGTGGTTCACCCAATGTGGGATACATCCACTAATAAAAGTTCTCAAATAAAAAAAATAATCTAAACACCAAGGATACAATGAACTCTCATAGAGATATAAAAAAATATCATGTAGAAAGTGCTACATAAAAAGTTGCACTTTCACACCTGCATAATGTTGTATCTCACAAGTTGTTAAACCACACCTTGTAATGAACACCTACACTTTGACACTGATCCTCAAAGCCACACCTTGCAAATAAAACCATCAACCTCTAAAAGCCACATCACACCCTGTATATATACTAAAATGAAGAAAATCCACAAAAGGAGGAGAAATGTGCAATGATTATCCAAGATAAGCATTATCCAACATGTGACAACCCTCTTCCACCTCATCAAGCTTATCCAAAAGCTCTCCCAAGGAGGAATATGCCATATTCATCTCTCTACCTTCTAAGGGCACATTTTCCCAAAAATATGTTATCTCAACCAACTCCACATAATAAGGAAGGTATAACATATTCCAAGAATTAACCAATCTCCCTAAAAATAAGGAAGATAGACCCACTTTCAATAAAAGAGGAAGTCACATGGAAATAAATATCTATCAATTAATTCCACAAAATATGGAATACATAGAAATTAGGAATACAAAGAATATTCCACTCACATGTGGAGAACATGAAAATTATGACCCCAACATCCTTGGAGCTCTTTAGGCCCCAAAAATTTATTCTTATGGTCATGTGATATCCCCAAAAGGCTCCACACTCAATAATCTCCCACTTGGATGCCATTTCTCTTGAATAGAATCTATCACTGCTCTATGACCATTAAGGCCAACCAAATTTGAACATAGTCTCAACTTGTCCAATGTGACCACTTTGGTCATCAAATCCATAGGATTCTGACTAGTATGAATATTTTATAGCTTCACCAAGTTCTCCTCCAAAGCTATCTTGATAAAGTGATAACATAATTGAATGTGTTTCATCCTTCAGTGAAAAGTAGATTTATTTGCCAAATGAATAACACTTTGACTATCATTGTGTATTCTTCTAATTTCTTGCTCATGCACCAACTCTCAAAACAAATTCTATAACCAAATCATATCCTTACTAGCCTATGTGGTAGCAACATACTCTGCCTCTGTGGTTGATAAAGCCATAACCTTCTGTATTCTAGAAATCTAACTAACTGCTTGTATCTCCAATTGTAAATATATAACCTATTGAAATTCTCATGCTATCAATATCCCCTACCATATTCAATTACACATAATCATGCAAAGTGGTATTTGATCCACCATAAGATAATGCA
Source organism: Torreya grandis (assembly GCA_037957365.1). Taxonomy (NCBI): domain Eukaryota; kingdom Viridiplantae; phylum Streptophyta; class Pinopsida; order Cupressales; family Taxaceae; genus Torreya; species Torreya grandis. Next base: position 1,968,764 of record JARHVA010003467.1, on the reverse strand, counting down.
AAGTTTATGGTTCCTTTCAAATACTGAAGAATCCATTTCACTGCTTGCCAATGCTCATAACTTGGATCACTCATATACCTCCTCACAACTCCCATGCTTGGGAAATATTCAACCTAGTACAAACCATGACATACATCAAGCTACCAACTACTAATTAGTAAGGTACTTTGGACATCCTAAAAATTTTAGCTTCCATCTTGGGACACTACTCTTTTGATAATCTAAAGTGCCCTACCAAAGGAGTACCAACAGATTTAGAATCCAACATGCTAAACCTTTCTAAGACTTTCTTCACATACTCTGATTAGGATAAAACCATCTTCCTCTTCTTTCTATCATGAGTAATCCTCATACCAAATATTTGCTTTGCTAGCACCCAAATCTTTCATAGAAAAGTAGTCACTAAGCTATTTCTTGAGCATATGAATATGTTGTATGTTCTTTCCTACAACTAACATGTCATCGATATACAAGTATAATATAATAAAAGAACCATCATAAAAATATTTTATGTACATGAAATGGTCAGAATGACATCTTTGATATTCTTGTTCCAACATAAAATAATCAAATATCTTATACCATTGCCATGGAGCTTGTTTCAAGCCATATAAGCTCTTATTGAATCTGCACACATAGTTCTCCTTCCCTTTGACCTCATATCCCTATTGCTACTTCATATATAACTCTTCATCCAAATCACCATGAAGAAAAGCATTTTTCACATCTCATTGTTCTAAGTACAAATCCTCATCTTCAACTAAACCAAGAATAGTCTTAATAGAAGTTATTTTTACAACATGAGAGAAAATCTCATCAAAATCAATACCTAATTTTTGTGCAAAACCCTTAACCACCATCCTGGCCTTATACCATTTTCTCCCTTCATCCTCTTCTTTAATCCTAAATATCCACTTGTTCAAAAATGCACTCTTTCCTTTGGGTAGCCTTACCAAATCCCACATTTATTTCTCTATGAGAGATCTATGCACTTCATCCATGGCTTTCTCCCACTTAAACTTGGAATTTACCTATATTGCTTCCTCATAACACTCTAGTTCTCCATTGTCATTAAGTAATAAATAATTCAAAGAAAGAGAAAAAAATTTAGGTTCTCTTCTTACCCTAGAATATATTCTTACCATAGGAGTTTGGGGTTCTTGTGTAGAAGGTTATTTAACTAAAACTTTAGATACTTTTCCATCTGCAATGTCATCCAATATTGTGTACTCTTTCTATTCATGATCATGTTCTTATGACTAATCCTTATGCATGACTTTTTCATTACAAACTCCATCTCTAAACAAAAATATTTTTCTATCTTTAATGCTCCATAAATAGAAACCAAAGTCATCCTCACCATAACCAAAAAATGTGTATTTCTCTGATTTAGCCTCTAACTAGTCTTATCCTCTTTCTTCATGAGAGCAAAAGCCTCACATCCAAAGACTCTAAGAAAAGAATAATCAACATTCTTACTAGACCAAGCTTGTTTAGGAATGCCTCCATCCAAAGGCATATAAGGTCCTCTTTTAATCATATATATTGTCATGTTAACTGCTTCTACCAAAAAAAATTAATTCAACCCTACATGTAACCTCATGATCTTAGCACACTCCATTATTGTTTTGTTCATCCTTTCAGACACCCCATTATACTGTGGAGTTCTTGGAACCATCCTTTGCTTATGGATTACATTTTTAGAATAATAATAAAAGAAAACATTACTATAATAATCACCTTCATTATCTAATCTAAGACATTTCAACTTGAGACCTATTTCATTCTCAACCAAGGCTTTCCACTTCTTAAATGTGTTAAATACATTAGATTTCTTTTTAATGCAATAAACCCAAACTTTCCTAGTTGCATCATCAATAAAAGTAACATAATAGTTAGATCCACCAATAGAAGATACTTGAGGTAGTCCCCATACATCTGAGTGTACCAGATCTAACTTGTGATCATTATTTATGGGTCTAACCTTCAGGAACTTAACCCGATTTTGTTTCCCATATACACAATTCTCACAAAAGTCTAGATCTAGATCTTTCAAACCAAACTAATTATATTTAAATATTTTCATGCCCTTATGGCTCATATGATTGAGCCTATAGTGCCACATAGTTTCATCTCCATCTACATCAATTAAATAAATAAAATAAACACTACTATTCAAATATAAAGTACCAACTTTCTTACGTCTCAAAATCAAAAGAGAACCTTTGGTAACTTTCCAATAATTTGTATTAAATAATACTAAACATCCCTCACTACCCAATTGCCCCACTAAAACCAAATTTTATCTCAACATAGGCACATGTCTAACATCCTTAAGGATTCATGTGTTCCTATTCTGCATCTTAACCTAAACATAACCTTTCCCTACTATCTCACATGTTTCATCATCACCAAGATATATATGTCCTAAATTCTCTTGAACATAATCATTAAAATAATGCCTATGTGGGGTGGCATGAAAAGAAGCCCTTGAATCTAATACCCAAGACTTAGAAAAACTATCCATAGAAATAATTAAGGCATACTGACATGATTTACCTGATGTCACATTTATCTCATTTTTTTCCTCCTTATTGGCATTCTTATCTTGAAGTGACCAACAATCCTTTTTTGAGTTTCCACTCTTCCCACCATGCCAGCATATCATCTTAGATCTAGATCTAAGCTTAGATCTACCTTTTGACTTTCCTCAATTACCTTTGATCTTGTCCTTTTTTCTCCCTCTAGTATCAATAGATAAATCATTACCTGAAGATGATTCACCAGTGACTTTTCCTTCACATCTCCTCACTAAGGATCACACCTACAACATCCTCAAACTTCAAGCTTCCCTTGGCAAGGACTACATTACTTACATCCATAACCAAACTTCCCAACTATCAGACAAAGAACATAATATTAAAAAAGCTCTATCTTCATCATCAAACTTGATTCTAATTGAAGTTAGCATACTTACAACCATATTAAAATCATTTATATGATTAACTATTGAACTATTCTCAGACATTTTCATGTTAAACAATTTTTTCATAAGAATTTTTTTGTTAAAAGCTGAAGGTTTCTCATACAAGTTTATTCATGATATATTTTGTGGTTTTCTCATTAGAAATATTAAATGCAATAGAGGATGTAAGACATAAAAAAATGGATCCCAATGTCTTCCTATCAAGTAATGACCAATCTGCATCACTCATCTTATAGGGTTTTTCTACTTTCCCTTCAAAGGGGAGATGTAGCTCCTTCTACTATAGGTAATCCTCCATCTACATTTTACACAAACCAAAATGTTTACCATCAAACTTATCCACTCTAAATCTGATCTCTTCTCCCATAACTCCACTCAAGCTAATAGCCTTCCTGTGATTTACCACTTCAGCAAAACACACAACCAATGGCTCTGATACCAGTTGTTAGGAATAAAAACACTTAAATCTGATATATTATTACCATAAACCAAATCTAAAGATTTTCAATAACATGCATCATGGAAACATCCCTTAATTCACTATTAATATGAAATCATAAATGAGAGCAAGATAAAAATACAAACAACATGGATCTAATGTGGGTCACCCAATGTAGGCTACATCCACCAATGAAAGTTATCAAATAAAAATAGTAATCTAAATACCAATACTGTCATCCCCCAAATATATCACTCATTTTTGAGACAACATTTAAACTATTTTGGTCTTACAGACCAAAATTATCTCTTCTCTTTTTAAAAATTGTCTTGGGCATTCAAATTCCTCATTTTTCAAGATTTTCAAAAATCTACAAACTCTGCAAGCTTGAATCTACGGACTCAACAGGAAGAGAAAATCTACAGACTCTGTAGGCTTAAATCTACAGACTCAGCAAGAAGAGGAAATCTATGGACTTAGTAGGAAGAATAAATCTATGGACTTTTTAGGTCAAGTTCAATGGGCTTTATAGGTTGAAATCTATGGACTCTTTCAAGGTTAGAGAAAACTACGGACTCTGTAGGTAGGTTCATTTTTACAGGTTCAAAGGCTTCTGCAGGCAAGTTCAACCAAAAGAATTAGTTTCTAACACTTGGTCATTTTTGAGATTGGTTCAGTGCCTTGGTTCAAACAAAAATCTCCATCAACAAGCATTAGTAGTAGGTTCAACATTTGGTTCATCCTTTGGTTCAACATCAAATGTTTCAAAGGTGGGTTCAACTAAGAAGTTCAATGCTTCAGTTCATTCTTTGGTTCAATAAAATGGTTTGTTAGTCGATTCAAGGATTTGTTTGAACCGTTGAACCAAAACTTGGTTCAACATCTTGGTTCAATGAAAAGGTTCAATGTCTTGGTTTAATGGAGCATTTCATCAGCTTGGTTCATTTAATTGAACCATTGGCTTGAACCATTTTGGTTCAAAGCTAGGTTCAACCGATTGGTTCAACAAAGTGGTTCAACAAGAGGTTCAAAGCCTCAGTTCAATGGAATGGTTCAAGGGTGGGTTCAATCAAGTGGTTTAATGCTTTATTTCACTCATTTGGTTCATCTACTTTGTTTCAATGCTTTCATTCATCCTTTGGTTCAAAAAAATGGTTCGTCAGTCAGTTCAAGGCTTTGTTTGAACCATTGAACCAAAACTTGGTTCAACATCTTGGTTCAATGAAAAGGTTCAACATCTTAGTTCAATGGAGCATTTCATCAGCTTGAATCATTTTGGTTCAAAGCTAGGTTTAACCGATTGGTTCAACAAAGTGGTTCAACAAGAGGTTCAAAGCCTTGGTTCAATGGAATGGTTCAAAGCCATGGTTCAATGGAATGGTTCAATAGTTGGTTCATCGCCAAAGTTCAAAGAGCTTCCCGAAGGACAAGTGTCCTTGTGGAGGGCACCTGATCAATAGAAAAACCCTTCGGAAGGGTCATTTTTGAAGAACATCACAAAGGTAAAATCCTTTAGAAATTTTATTTAAGACAAACAGTTATAATTCTTTCAAACTTTTGTCTAAAGGAATTCCTTTAGACAAAAAGTCTGAAAGAATTCAAGAATCGACCGCGGGCATAGGAAAATTTGAAAGATTTGACAGAGACAAAGAATTTTTGTGGACTTTTTGTCTGCGAGAAATTTCTATAAAAATTTTGTCTGCGGGAATTTGTCCCCAAATAATTTGTCTATGGGAATTATCCACAGGGTAAATACCCAAGAAAAAGCCCAGGGAAAATACCTGAGGGAATTTGTGAAGGGCCATCAAAGGACCCTGAAGGACAAGTGCCCTTGCTAGGGCCTCTCAGCTACCAATTTGAAGACACTTCCTGAAGCCGAAGGGTCACCTGAACAAGCCTGAAGGCCATTCAAAGACCACCCGAAGGGCAGATAGCTTGTAAGGAGCCCTTCCCAAGCCAAAGCAAGTCATCTCTTAAGGCCCAAAAAGGAAAGTTCAATTTTGAAAAGTGCCAAACAGAAATGCTGAAAAAAAACCAAGGGGTGACACACCTGAAGTCATCAAATTCAAGACAACAAAATGGCCATTGATCCTTTGAACCTACAGACCGGAATGCATTCACAGACTTTAATGCAAAAACCAACAGAAAGTGAGGAAAGAAAAAAATAGCAAATTGAATCCAAGACCCAATTCAATTAACCAGAAAAGGAGGAACGATGAAGGTAAGATCAGATCGCTAGGTGGACATTGAAGTTGCAATCTTTCAATAAGCATGACTTGTTCCCTACATTGATAAAATCAAATGGGTAAAATGCCCTTAAGTTCCAGCCTATCCTCTTAATAGATTCCAATGCAACATGATGTGTTATTGTTTCTAAGTTTTTCTTAAAATGGCTATATAAGGGACTCTCTTCTATTGCAAATATATCTCTTTTTTGATAATCAAAACAAAACTCTGCCCAAATTGAAAGGCACTTCTAAGACTTTGAGCTTAGTTTTTGTTGATCATATTTTGTTACTAGAATAAGAAAGCAAGTGAATTTTTAGACTTTATGCTGTGATATCTTTGTTGTTGAGGAAACTATTCTTATGTCTTTTTCCTTGATTTATTTTCTATTCCTTTAATTCAACAAGCAAGATTAGTTAAATTAGTCAGAAAGGTGTCCTGAAGAATCAACTGTGGAGAGACTTTGTGCCTCCATAATTGCCTTTCAGTGTGTCTTCTTTTCATTTTTGTGTAAAGGACTTTCGGAAGACTTTGTGCCCTCATTATCCTTCATATCTTACTCTTGAGTGATTCAGGTGGAGACTTTGTGCTGCATCTCGATTTGCTGGTTATTACATCTTTTGCTACATTTTGTTGTTACTACCTGGAGTATTCTTGTGGCTTGCTGAATAGTACTTCTGAAAGAAGAGAAGTGCTTTCTATCATTTTCCTTGAGTTTCTCCTGTGATCTACTTACATCATCTCTGAAGAAAGAGAGATGGATGGTTTGTCCTACCCTTGAGTATTATTTTTTATTTATATATATATCCTATAGGGAACTTCCCCTTGATGAGAGGAGAGATTAGTCCCCTTTTGATGTGGTAAATCTACACATATGGATGACTAATCTTCCTACTCTGGCTGATCAAAACTATTTTGTTTATCAATATGTTGATCGACAAAATATTCAACCAATAGTTTTTGGTGACTCAGCTGGGGATATACATATTTCTGTGCAATTTAGAACCTTAAGTTTCATATTGAAACATCACCTGTGTCTTACCCATTATAATTATAACCCTTATCCATTATAGACTTTGGTGACTCCATTTCTTGTCTTACCCATTATCCATTTATAGCCTTACCATTTATCCATTCACATCCACACTAACTGGGAAAGAACACATAGTTTAAAGCCTCAAGCTTTAACTAAAGCAAGGTCAATTCTTTTCCATTTTTGTTTCACAATCTGGCAGATTCAAGGTATACGTGAAGCCAAAGGGCTAAAGGTATCATTGACCCTATATTCGAGTTGGTATAGCAAAGTGATTTTGATTTGTTTCCTTCACCATCTCATCTCCAATGAACCAAGAGTTTTCCTCCTACTAAAGTTAGATCTCCATTGCCAGATGAAGTATCTACTTCTACTATTGATAAAATTTTGCCAATAGTTACTCCTCTAAAATTTGTGATCCCTCCTTTTCATAATCCTACAATGGTAGTTCAAGGCCCCTAGGGTAATGCTTTTGGTCCTCTCAATCTTACTCCACCTCTACATGAGCTTCAACGTAGTTCAAGGAAACCTTCCCCAAGTTCTATGGTGGTGGAAAAGTTCATCTTGATAAGCACATTGCAGCTTTTAGCATAGCTTGTGGAGTAATTGGAGTAGAATTTAAAGATGTATTAGTTAGGATTTTTGTAGAGACATTACAAGGTGCTGTTGTAGATTGGTTTTATCATCTATAGGCTCGATCAGTGACTAATTGGAATACTCTCAAAGATAAGTTTGAAGCTAGATTCAAACTTGTAGAAGATGCACATGCACTTCTAGCTCAACTCACGCTGATGAAGAAAGAGCCTCATGAGCCTATGAGAGACTTCATAGCCAAATTTGACAAATTGAGAAATATAATTCCTTTAATAGCTTGACCTACAGCTGAGAATCTCAAATGTTTTTTCATTAATTCTCAGTTACCTAAAGTAAGTTTTCTCTTGAGACGTGCTAGTCAAATAGATCTTGTTGTAGCTCAACTTTTAGCCACTGAGGTAGAAGATGATCTCATCTTAGCAAGGAAAATAAGAAGAGATCCAAATATAAATAGAGCTTCATCATCTTCTGAATATGCATCTACAGGCACCATAGATCCAATGGTGCAAAAATTAGCAAATGAGTTGCTTGCTCTCAAAAAGAAAATGGCTCAAGGAATGTCTTCTGCTCCATATAGAAGGATATTCCCAAATCAGTCATATCAGGGCAATGCTACCAGGAATCAAAGGCAATATAATTGCCTTCCTCCCCCAAAAAATAAACTTGCCATAGAAGCTCCTCCAACCAATTCAATAATGGGATATCTTAAAATAGAGTCTGAGTTCTCTTTCTAGCATGAATTGAATCAAGAAAATGATGCTAATCTCCTTGAAGATGATCAAGAAGAATCAGCTGGTGACTCCCACATTAGTTTCCTAAACTACCAGGATGAACCCAAAAGCAAAGGAGAAGCTTTTGATGGATCATATGCAGTGTTTACCAGGTCTAAGAACCAATCAGTCTATCTAGCTGATAAAAAGAAAATAGAGGAGCAATCTCAACTAGAAATTACAATGGCTAAATTTGGAACCACTCTGCCTTTTCAGTCAAAGAATCTGGTGATTACCCAAAATGTAAGTACATCAATTTCACCTTCACCTTCTACTTCCATTTCACAAACTAGCCCTCCTCCCATCCCTCCTAAAACCCAAAAGGTTAAAATGCTTTCCTCTTTTCCTAGTCCAACTCAGCCATGTGACATAATTGATCATGTCAAAAAGATCAAAATATAAATGTCTGAATTTGAATACTTACAGTCCAATCCTGATCAATTGGATAAGTTGGTCCAATGTATCAAGAACCAAACTATTCTTGTAGGGCAAAAAGATAAAAAGATAATTCTTGATTCCCCAAAGAACATACCCATTCTAAATAATCTTGTTATTACTCCTCCAGCTGCCCTTGGGAAAATAGAACCTTTCTATGTTTCCTTATTGATAAATGGTTATCATCTCAATAATTGCATCATTGATTTTGAGGCATTGGACAATGTCATGCCTCCTAAAGTAGCTGAGTCTCTGGGTCTCACACTGACCAAGACATTTGAGAAATGTTTCTCTATGGAGAATAAGCAAGTACCAATGCCAGGGTAAATTAAAGATGCCCAATTTGTATTGGCAGCCTTTCTAGACAAGAGAATCAAGATGACTATCATGGTGGCTGATGTCCTAGCATCTTATGGCATTTTGCTTGGATGAAATTTATACAAGGATGTGGGAGGAGAACTAAGCATGGATCTATCTGAGGCAAGAATCCCTATCCAAGGCATGATGAAGAGATTGCTCCCTGAAAAGGAAGCAAAATACGTGGTCACCCAAACATCAGCCCCTACAGCATAAATTCTATTTCAGTCCTCAGGTTGGGGTAATTATTTATTTACCATAGAGGATGTTCATGTTTTTATAGATGAAAGTCCTATAGCTGATAATCTAGGAATTGAACGCAATAAGAATTCAAGAGAATTGGTAGAGCATAGTATAAACAAGGAAGGATCTTCCATCTCTAATGAAGAGAAATCTGATAGAAGATCAGCTTCTAATGATGACAACAATTCTTCCACCAATGATGGAGTTGGGACTGTGTTGATATCTCCTCAAAGAGATATTCTTCCTTCATGCAATTTTCAAGTCAGTAACACCAACAACACAGCTAGATGTGAATCCTATTGCTTAAATTGAAGATTTCTCGAGATGAAGAAGTCAAACTCCTTCACATCAAAGGAGATATTAATCTGATAGTTTGTCAGGAGCTTGATATGGACAATCCAATCATGTGTTGGATTGGACTAGTAGAATAACAAGTTATGATGGTGGACCATGCTACCACAAATCAAAAGCAGGTAAAGGAATCCTTCACCAAGAGAGTAAGGATTTATGGTTTCTAGTTTGAAGACCACATCCTACCTTGGAACAACAAGAATAAAAGGCCAAGAAGAAGACACAGAAAATTGGCTTCCTGGTGGAGAGCTGCATTTTCCCATCACCATTTCTAGGGGCAAAATGTTTTCCTACTGGTTTACCAAGATGGCACACTATTTTCATGGTCTACCAGGATAAAGTAGTATTTTAAATACTTTAATTCTTGAAGTATCAGATCATATCATCTGTACATATGTATATTTGTATAGTTTTTAATCTTATTTTGTTTTGTTTGTTACCATTTTTGATGCCTTTCATTTTTGGGTAGCATGACTCCGTAACCCAATGGTACACATGAAGACACTAGAGATTCTAGATTCTACTCCTTTCAATTCTTTTTGTAATTGACAGAAGTTTCCCAACTGGAGCTAGTTGTTGTCCCCTAAAAATATCACTCATTTTTGGGACAACATTTGAACTATTTTGGTCCTACAGACCAAAATTATCTCTTCCCTTTTCAAAATTTGTCTTGGGCATTCAAATTCCTCATTTTTTAATATTTTTAGAAATCTACAGACTCTATAGGCTTGAATCTATGGACTCTGTAGGCTTTAATCTATGGACTCAGTAGGAAGAGTAAATCTATGGACTCTGCAGGCTTGAATCTATGGACTCAACAGGAAGAGGAAATCTATGGACTCAGCAGGAAGAAGAAATATACAGACTTTGTAGGTTAATTTCAATGGGCTTTATAGGTTGAAATCTACGAACTCTTTCAAGGTTAGAGAAAACTACAGACTTGGTTTCTACAGACTCTGTAGCCAAGTTCATTTTTACAGGTTTAAAGGCTTCTACAGGTGGGTTCTATCACTGCTCTATGACCACTAAAGCCAACCAAATTTGAACATAGTCTTAACTTTTCCAATGTGACCACCTTGGTCATCATATCCATAATATTTTGACTAATATGAATATTTTCTAGCTTCACCAAGTTCTCCTCCAAAGCTGTTCTGATGAAGTGATAACATAACTAAATGTGTTTCATCCTTGAGTGAAAAATGGATTTCTTTGCCAAATGAATAACACTCTAACTATGACTGTGTATTCTCCCAAATTCATGATCATGCCCTAACTCTTAAAATAACTCATGTAACCAAATCATCTCCTTGCTAGCCTTTATGGTAGCAACATACTCTGCCTCTATGGTTGATAAAGCCCCAACCTTCTATATCCAATAAATCTAACTAACCAATGTATCTCTAATAGTAAATATATAACCTATCATACTTCTCCTACTATCAATATCCCCTACCATATTTGAGTCCACATCACCATGCAAAGTGGTATCTAATCCACCATAACATAATGGAAAGTCCATCATTCCTCTCAAATATTGAAGAATCCATTTCACTACTAACCAAATGCTCATAACCTGGATCACTCATATACCTACTCATAAATCCCATTGCTTTTGAAATATTTGGCATATTAAAAACCATGGAATACATCAAGCTACCAACTACTGATGAATAAGGTACCTTGCACATCTTAAGCTTTTTAGGTTCCATCTTGGGACACTACTCCTTTGATAATCTAAAGTGGCTTGCCAAAGGAGTACCAATAGATTATCATCCAACATGTTAAACCTTTCTAATACTTTATTCACATAATCTAATTGGGATAAAACTATCTTCCTCTCCTTTCTGTCATGAGTAATACTCATACCAAGGGTTTGCTTTGTAGCACCCAAATCCTTCAAATAAAAGGAGTCACTAAGTTATTTCTTGAGCATATGAATATATTGTATGTTATTTCATACAACTAACATGTCATCAACATATAAGAATAATATAATAAAATAACCATCATCAAAATGGTTGATGTACATGCAATGGTTAGAATGACACCTTTGATGTTCTTGTTCCAACATAAAATAATAAAATTTCTTGTACCATTACTGTGGATCTTTTTTTAGGCCATACAAGCTCTTCTTGAGTCTCCACACATATTTCTCCTTCCCTTTTACCTCATATCCATGTGGCTACTTCATATACAACTCTTCATCCAAATCACCATGAAGAAAATCAATTTTCACATCTAACTATATCCTCAACTTCAACTAAACCAAGAGTAGTCTTAACAGAAGTCATTTTTACAATAGGAGAGAAAATCTCATCAAAATCAATACCTAATTTTTGTGCAAACCCCTTGACCACCATCCTATCCTTATACCATTTTCTCCCTTTATCCTCTTCTTTAATCCTGAATATCTACTTGTTTGGCAATGCACTCTTGCCCTTGGGTAGCCTAAACCCAAGTTTTTTTTCTCCACGAGAGATCTATTATCTTCATCCATGGCTTGCACCCACTTCAACTTGGCCTCTACCTACATTGCTTCCTCATAACACTATGGTTCTCCATTGTTATTGAGTAATAAATAATTCAAAGAAGGAAAAAAATGTTCAGGTGCTCTTCTTACCATAGGAGTTTGGGGTCCTTGTGTAGAAGGTTCTTGAACTAAAACTTTGGATACTTTTCCATCTGCAATGTCATCCAATACTATGTAATCTTTGTGTTCTTAATCTTGTTCTTGAAATTGATCCTTATGCATGACTTTTTCATTAAAGACTAAATCTCTAGATCAAAATATTTTCCTATCTTTAATGCTCCATAAATAGAAACCAAAGTCATCCTCACCATAACCAACAAATGTGCATTTCTCTGATTTAACCTCTAACTTAGTCCTATCCTCTTTCTTGATGAGAGTAAAATCCTCACATCCAAAGACTCTAGGAAAAGAATAATCAACATTCTTACCAAACCAAACTTATTTAGGAATGCCTCCATCCAAAAGCATATAAGGTCCTCTGTTAATTAGATATACTATCATGATAACTTCTTCTACCCAAAACTGTAAAGGAAACCCTACATGTAACCTCATGATCCTACCATGTTCCATTATTGTTATGTTCATCCTTTCAAATACCCCATTCTACTATGGAGTTCATGGAACCATCCTTTGCTTATAGATTCCATTGTTATAAAAATAATCAAAGAAAGCATTGCTACAATAATCAAATAAATGGGTGATGTTGACCCTAGAATTTGGTGAGCTCTACTATTTATGAACAATTCCAATGTAGTGCTAATACCTTAAAGTCTTAAATCATTGGGACATAAACTAGGATTAGTGCATGTGCATGTGTGAAAAATGTATCAAAAGATTGGTTCCAGTACCTTAAGTAAATCCTAGTGTGGTTTGATAGAACTAACCATGCACACACACCTAATAATTTAATCAAAGAAATAATGGAAGTGCCCATATGTGAATATTAGATCTATCTAATTCAATGTGTTTAATGGGAAACAAATGGTGTAAGTTATGACTTGAAGTTGGCTCTTGATAGCAAAATGAGAAGAAATGACATATGGTGAGGTAACTGACCTCAAGGGGAGCATCACATTAACTTCCATGTTAGTGTAAAGTTCATTAACTAATGATTAGTGAGAGTTGAGATACCTACTGTGTACACACAATATTATTAAAAATTTTCATTTATTGATGTTTTCTCGCTTGTAACAACCCATCAAGTTTCAATATCTTTAAGTGCATGCTTTAAATGGTGCATTGGGAAAGGGGTGGGTAGACCATTATTACTTCATAATTTTTTTTCTAAATCTATCATACCTATATCCACTAAAAAATCCTACTTACTTGATTTCCTAAGAAGTATTCCTCCTAAATAGCCCATAACTAAGTTAATGCCTATATTTTTAGACTATATGATCTTGGGTCAATGTGGTATTTATGCTTCCTACCAAATCAAAACTAGGTCAAACTAAGTTGATGTAGTTCTGAAAGTCATGATGCATGCTTCATAACTAAGTTGACCCAGGCTAACCTAATTTGAGGGTAAACAATCCCTTTATAATTATGTCAAGGTGGGTGATATTATTGATTAGAATTTTTGAAGGGCTTAGGGTCAACTCACTCTATAAATACAAGTCTCATTTTAATCCAATAGAAATAAACATTCATTTTTTCACTATTATTGCTCATAATTCTATTTTAGTCTACATTTTAGAGAAACCATTTCATAGATCTTGTCTTGAAGGAAAATAACTTGTCTTGTGGAGTCTGGGATGCAAATAGAAGAAATATTTTACCCTAGATCTAATTTCAACCATTGTGATCCTTACAACCACAACAACCTATTGTAAATAAACATTGGCCAAGTGAGAGATTGAGGCTCGATAAGTTCTATTCAAGGTAAATATTTTAACTTTAGATCTTTCATTTAGTATATACATATTTCATAATCAATAGTTTTGATTATATAACTTGTTTGAATGTCTTCTACACTTAAACTTAGTGTGGACATAGGGTTATTCAAACTTTCCATTTTCCACCTTAGGTAATCTAGACCTCCATTTTCCTACCATGGTGCCTTACCCCTTTTAGTCTTGTTTTAACCATCCCCCTTTATTTATGTTGAAAGATTCAGTAACACTAGATTAAATTAATTTCATTATTATTATCAAGAGACTTAGTTAGAGTTATTATATTATATTGATTGCTTATAGGTTTTATAACCCTATCCATTGATGTTGTGTGATAAGTTCTCCTCTAACTAGGTTTAACATATCCAATTTGGTCATGCCCTGATATAACTAAGTATCAAATGAATTTTAGTTGATTTACCTTCTCTGATTCCAAATCTATTAGGCAAGATAAGTTATAGGTCTATCTTAATTCATTTCATACATTCTAGTGAACCTAACATGAACTAACCATTGCTTTTTCCGCATTCAAAAAACTATATTGGTTCAACTCAATACAATTTTATTTTTCTATTTTATTTTGTAGACTACATTGATGCAAATAGATCTAGTCTAACCTTTGTTTATTCATAGGAAACACTACATCAGTGCAGGTTGATCACATTTAACTTTATATCTAAGTCTCAATAGGTTACATTGATGTATCTTAATCTAGTTTATTTTTTTACATTTCTCTATTAGCTAACTATATCGTCCATGCCTTATCTAGTTATATCCTTCTGATTTATTTTTCTATATTTTATGAATTTCCTACAAACTACATCAACCCAGTTCAATCTAGTATAATTTATTATTATTTTTTTAGGAAACTACATTGACCTAGGTTAATCTAATCTAATTAATTCTATGATTTATACACAACTACATCAATATAAGTTGATACAGTGTTAATTCTATGTTTTTCTAGTAGGATACCATGATCTAGTTTTTGCACTCATATCTGCATTATCTCCACTCATCCATCTAAATTGGCCCAAGTTGATCTAGCATTATCTTCCAGATATTTATTTTCCAAATATAACAAACTAGACTAATATAGTATTATTTATCATTATAGTTAATTTCATTGATCAAATTAATTTAGATATGTACTTCAAAGTTTTACATTTTGTCAAAAAAATTAATCCTTCATAGAAATCTATATCGACCTACACTGATACAACTATAAAATTATTTTATTTCATGTTAAAACTACATCAGCCCTAATCAATATTATTCTAATTTTGTATTTCCTATCACTCAAATCATTGACTTAGTTCAATTTATTTTATAATGCATGCTTTAATTATTTTAGCACATACTAAATCCACTTGCATCAATAAAGTTATATGTTTTTTAAATGACTACATTAGCCTACATCGATCTAGTTCTATATGTTTTCATTTCTACATAAATAAGGGAAAGTAACTTTCCTTTTTAGTAATTAATAAAACACTTAATTTCAAGTTAATTTCTTATTTATTGTCATTCAATCAAAACTATAAATTGATTTTTGACATTAATTTTAACTTTTATTTTTTCTTTAGTTGGATTTCTCTATAAATTGTGTTCCATAGTTTTCAAACTACTTAGTTACTATAATGAAGGGATACATGATGTTATGTTTACAATCCTTTTTATATTTTTTAGAGACATCATGGCATGAGGGGCCCAACCCAATACTCATAGCCATAGTATAGATCTAAACACAAAATTTAGTTTCCATGTACTCATGGTATTTAGGAAACTCTTAGAATTTATCTTTTTTATTGAACCTTAAGCATCAAACCATTTGTTTGATTATGTAGCGCATTGGTTAGAACTTAGTGTTGGGAAGTTACTCTCAACTTACCCTTAAAACTAGGTTTAGTGGGTTAAGGTAATAGTACTTCCTCAATAGCCAATGATATAAATAATTGGTCAGACACTATTCAATAGACAATAAAATATATTTGAGAGCCTAAAAATTAGTCACATCCTTTTAGCACATCTACTCGATCTTCATTTTAAATAAATAGTTAAAATAGTTAAAATTTTAATTTACTACTTGTTATTGTATTTTATATTGTAGACTGTATTGAATAACATTGATATAATTATGTATTGTGCACTTCAACAGCATTAACCAAAACTAATATAGTTGTTTATGTGTAATAGACTATATTGACCATGTTTGATATAGTCTTCTAAGTTACTTTCCCTCTGATTATCAAAATTCATTAATCACATTTGATATAGTATGCTCTTTCAACCCTATGCCTATGTTACATTGAATAGGCTCTATATAGTACATTTAATTTTTCTTTTAAAACTTTCTAGACTTGAAAATATCAAACAGGCTCCTTTAAGTTTGTTTCTTTCACCTTTATACTTGTGTAAATACATTGACCAGGCTTGATAAATTTCATTCACTATTTTTGTAAAGACATTTCTATATCCAACTACATTGGCATGGCTTGATATAGTCTATTATTTCACATCTTTGTATATATAACTACATCGATCAACCTTGATATAACTCAATTATTATTTCTTATAAAATTTTCTAGACATAACTAAATCAACCAACCTCAATTTAGTTAATCTTCCACAATTTTTATAGTATAACTACATCAACCATGGTTGATATAGTATATTTTTTCTTCCCTTTGTTGGTTGATATAGTATAAACCCTCTATCATGGAATATATCTTTGATGATTTTGAACAAAGAACACAACAAAACATGATGGATCTAATAAATTACCTTAAATTTCCCAAATCTTACCTTCCTTATACTTTTATAAAAATAAAGATATAATAAATGTTCATGTAGCTACTATAACCAAAAACTATGGGTCGCCTCATTTTAAAACTCTTGATCCATTTAACTCTCTTCCACATATTCCTATTATATACGATGAAAGTGATGTTGGATATACTACTAAAATGATCCATTTAATTAATGAAAACCCTCAAAATAGGGGTAAGGATACCAAGATAATCTATAACCTAATGATGGGACCCCACATACAATGTCCCTCTTCACCACCAAATAATATTTCTACAAGATTTGGTGAAAATCTATATACAACTTCCTCTATCACTTCTTCTTTTACCTTCCCTAGTATATCCACTACTATGACATGTCTTTCCTCTAATAGGCCTACTCAAAGTGCCCATATTAACACTCAAATTAACACTACTACTAGTTAGTATCAAGCTATTATTACTAGTATATCACAAACCACTACTAGTAGTACATATCTATCCCTCAACACTAACCAAATATTAATGCAATCCATGAATCAAATGGATACCTTCCAAACCAATAATTTTAATCAAATGATGCAAGGGAAAAATCAAAATTTTCTATTTAAAATTCTTTCTTAACCTAATTAATAGGGATGGAAAAATTAAAATGCCCCTCCACCCACAAGGTAATATTATTCCTTAACCATCACTTCTTAACAAAGTCATCAAAAATATTCAAAATGAACCATTAATTCCACAAATTTATAATATATAAATTTGTGGTATTACTCCTACTATACACTATGATGGATCCACTAATCTTGTGTTACATTTGAAAGCCTCTGGAAACCTCTATAAAGATTAGATTAAGCTAAATACCTTACTGCTACCAAACTCATAGCTAAAACCTTTTCAGGTGATGCCCAAGATTGGTACAATAAACTTAATTCTAACATTATCTCTATTTTTAAAGACTTATTTAATGCATTGGTTAAGGAATTTCAAACCAATGATCTACCTAAAAATGGCCTAGCTCATTTTATCAATTTAATCAGGTAAAATATGAAACTTCTCAAGTTTTCATTAAAATATGGAAAGTCTTATCTAAAAAATCTTAACACATGTTAAAATATAATCTCTTCCATTTGTTCACTAATGATATTCATCCCAAACTCCAATACCATGTTAATAATCTCTCACAAAAATCTTTTGGAAAAGCCCTTGATCAAGTTAAACATCAAGAATTCCTCATTAGAAAATTTTAGTCTTCCCAACCTCTAACAAGGAATCACATGCTTATGAAATCAAAAACCATGTTAATAATGATGGTTTCATATATACCTATGATTTTATACACATTATGTATGCCACTCTTCCAAGTGGCTCCAATGATGCATCTCTCTATCCACCATTCATGAATACTCCCTTTCACTCTTATGCATCTACATATTCCCATGTGAATAATGTGGATGCTCACCAACTTCTTTCTATGGTAGAAACACAAAAATGCATTCCTAAACCTTAAGCATGATAACTTGATCCTACTTTCCCTACAAAACATTTGTATCTTCCACATAAATTATATTGGTATCATGCAATATTAGGACATTATCATGAAACTTGTACGCAACTTATGAACTTTGATATTGAATTTATCCTTGGTCCCAATTTTTATCATGAAATTATGATTAATGAACATCAACAATAATATTATAAGTAGGTAAAGTGTATGATTCCAAAGTCAAGCATGAAGCTCTTAATCAAGCTATGCTCATTGGGCTATCTATAAAGATCTACTTCCTAGTCATGAACCTAATACTACTCAAATTCCTACCTCTAATTTCATAGAGACTTAAGTTGACCCTAACTCCCTAACCAATGATTTAAATGTAGTAAACATGAAAAATATGAGGTAAGATATATCATACATTAATCCTTATCCACATTTCACATAAAATAATTTTCCTACTTTCCACAATGTTCAAGACACTTATCCATCTCACTTTATGAATATAAAACATACATAAAAACATTATGATCCATTAAAATTTATCTAAATTATACCCATTATAATGATATAACTTAATAATATCTCTATTATCACTACAAAATCTACTAATCAAATGCCATCAACCTCCTATCACTTATAACTAGCTCATTCAAATATCACAAATCAACATAGTTTTATACCTACATATTCACCTATCATATCAACCACCTCAAGGGAGTGTATTCTTAACCTAACCATGCCAAAAACATCATCAAATACATTAACACAAATTGACTTACTTGGACAACCTATATTAACTAAGTTCAATCACACTACTTCTCCTCATCAATTCAAATGCAGTTTTGCTCCTTCTTCCATGGATTTGTTTCAACATTATGCACCTTTACTAGATATGATTCTCATTAGATAAAATGAATGGGATATTATAACTAAAATTTCTCACCTCCAATCTGAAATTCATTTTCTTAAACTAATGAGGACTTCCCCTCATCATCATAATAATTTAATGCAAATTTTATTTGAAATGAATATCCCTTGACCTCCACGTATGAGAAAATAAGCTATTCTATTCAGGTATGATGATAATATTCTCCAACAATGTGAAAAAACATCTACACATGTTGATGAAACTATAGATACTTATCTTTCTCTTAAATTTCCCATTGCTTCAATGATTCCTAATGAAATATTAGTTTGTTCAGGTGATCCTTTTCTATTTATTAGTATCTAGGTTGGAGATATCCAAGTTAAGAGTGCATTGATTAATTAAGGTTTTAGCACTTGCATTATGTCTATGTCCCTTGATTTCATAAAACACTTGGATATTCAGAATGTAATATAAAGTCTACCCAAAGCACATTCCAAGCCTATAATAGAATATAAATGCCTCCACTTAGTTATGCATGTATTCATATCATGGTTCCCCTATCATAGTTTGTATTAAAGTCATGATCTTCAACTTCCTATTATAATCTAATATTTTACACCCTAAACTTGTGTGAAATATACCACCCAATCTATTATATTATGATGATAATGAACCTGATGAGATCAAGTTGAAAATGAAAAAATTTGTGATCTTCATTCACCCATAATTACTCAATTACTCATTATCTATGACCTAGGTCTTCTCAAAAGACAATGGATGACATTCTTGCTTCCACAGTGATGCCAAAACAACCCATTTTATATCCTTCCTTGACCGATAAAACCTTTGATGCTTTTACTATTAATCTTCATTCTCTTGATTATGATGATGGATATTCCTTAGATGATCCCTTTTTAGATATTTTTGCTTAAGATAAAGATGCATAAATACTTATATATCATTCTTATTTACAAAATTATATATATTTACATAGTATTAGTTCTATTATCTCACCTAAAATTCTTTATTATTCCCTTGATGTCTACAGTGTTGGGTCCAACATGCCTCATACTCAAAATTTTCATATGAGGACCATATTCCTATACCATAGTTGTTTTATTTTCATTTTCTTGCATACTTGCATGACCTCATTTTTGAGTGCAACTCAAGTTGTTGAGATAAAACTCCATTTCTTAATCTTTAACTCATGTGTCAAGTTTGTTTGATGATAATGACTTATCTTTAATTGACCATTTTTTCAAAGTGGCTAAACAATCTTTGTATAGGGTTCAAACATAAAATTTGTCTATTTAGGTTATTTAAAAGAAAATTTGGATTCTATTCATTATTAGTTATGTGTGATTCATGTCATTTCAAGATCAAATTCAAATGATCCATTATGAGTTTAAAGTATTGTTCCTTTGCAAAACATTTCCTTTAAATCCTCCAAAATTAGTTTATTTTGTGCATTGTCCACTTGAAAGCATATTTTGAAACATTTTGTTTAAATTATTAAGATTGAGACCTTTATTATAGGTTATATTTTAAAAGGGACCATCGTAATTGGTTGATATCATTTGACCCTTGGCATAACTATTTGAATTTTTGGGTTTGATTTATAATCTATTTATTTAAATATGGTTATATCACTTTTAATTGAGTAGTTTAGTGTTATGGAATATTTATTTTGGTTTTCAAAATTGGTTACTCTAGTTGATAATGTCCATAACCACTTTGCTTAGCAAAATTTACATTTTAAATCAATTGGTGTATGGATTTTACTTAGTTTTGAGCTCTATTTGTGTTGTGTCTAGGTTTTTTTGATTAATTGTCCAAATTAATTTTGATTTCATAAGATAAACAATGCTAATGACTTACCAAAGTCTATCTACATTTTTTTTTATTTATAGGATTTGAGCCATCTAATCAATCAAGATATTGACAAGTGTTAAAATCCTAATAACTCAGTTCAATCAACATAGTCCTTGATATTTTAAAAGTCGATAGTCAACTTTGCCCAACCTTCTGAGCCATTCATGTGTCAGGGTTTTGGGTATTCAAATATCTATAGCTTTTCAACGAATAGTCCAAATATTTTAAGGTCTTTTGATCCATAAATCTTTACCATCTATCCAAATCTCAATTTTTTGGAGTTTACATGAGGAAGTGGTTCATTCAAAAAGTTCAAGTCTTTTGATCCCTAGATTTATAAGATTTTGATGTGTGGTCATATCTCAGGCACCAGAGCTTGGAAGAACACAGTTAAAAGTTTAAAGTTTTAAAATATTTTGAGCATCCATGAACCATCCACATGTCAATAGGTTATTATATTTGAGTGAATCTAAATTATATATTCATCTTAAGTCCTAAAGGCTTGAGATCATGCCATGTGGCATGATATTAGAGAGTGGGAGTGGAAGTTGGATGACATCCCATAGAAGCTTTGAGTTTCATCATGAGAACTAAGAACTAAGAGGGTTAATTCAGATATCAAAGGAATTCAATGGGAGATTCAATGAAAAGGTGCCACATGACATCACCAATAGTTCATAGTTCACCCAAAAATGCAAAGTAGCATATCCATTCTTATAAAATTGACTAAGTGTTGAAGGTAAAGGAATCTTGAGATCATGCCAATGCCATGATATCATTCAATCTGAGTAGATCAATTCTTGTAAAAATGGTTAAGTGTCAAATTATTTTGATTCCTAAGATTGTGCCACATGGAATGATATTGGGGATTTAAATATTAGGGAAGGCAATGCATAGTTTGAATTTGTTTTGACTTTAAATTTTTGATAATTCAACATGTGGACACATCTTGTGGAGTTAGAGTTTAGAAAGGTAATTACAGTCAATAATTTATGATCTCTTGATGTATTGAGATTGAACCACATGGTATGATCTTAAAAACTCAACCAATAGAAGAAATATGACCAACATTGAAGCCATGAAGACCTTAAACTCTATAATGATGCCACATGATACCATCATGAAAGCCATAACATGGAAGAATTTTTCAAAGTATGTAAGGATTTCAAGAATTCATAGTTTTTGGGATGTATATAGTCATTAAAATCAAGCATGAAACACCTCCCCAAAAGTGATATTTTGACATATGTCATGATTGCCAAAGCCCATAGCCATAAAGCATAAGTAAAATCTAACAATAAGGTATAGACCCAAATTATGGGTAAATGAAAATTTTAATGTGTTTACAACTATAAACAATAAGTAGTAAGGATATAAATGAAGAAAGGTTAAACATCATATCCTATGAACCTTATCATTATTAAGGATCAATCAAGACACAAAATTTGATAAAGACAAAGAGTTAGGAGATGATCAGAGCATAACCTATCAAGATATTATATTGATATCTCAAGGATGAAGCACAAAGGGAAAAGCTCAAGAATGATCAAAATGATAAATTGAGAAGGATTTTAGAGTGAAGTCCCACATTCAAATAAGTAAAAGAGCTAGATAGTCACAATCAAAGCACAAAAAATCTAAAAGGACTTGCAATGAAATAGGGTGGACATTATGAGCCAATACTAAGAAAGGAAAATGAGAATGAAGGTAATATTCAACTAGAGAATTAACATAAATTATATGGAAGAAGAAAATTAGTTCAAGGAGAGTGTGCACATCATAAGTTTACTTCACTATTTAGAGACGTAAAAAAACTCATCCAAAAAAGGATATGTAGTTATTTATAGATTGAAATAACCCATTGTATACACATAATATTTTTAAACTTTATCAATTATTGATGCTTTATATCTTTCAAGAACCCATCAAGTCTTAATCACTTTGATTGAAAACCTTAAAGGGTGCACTGAGAAAGGGGTGAGAATATCATTGATGATTCATAGTATTTTTATCCCTTTACTACCACTTACTATCAATCCAACCATCTCTTAAAAATGCTTCCCAAGGCTTGACTCCTATTTTTCACCCTCCTATAGCCATTTTGACTTTAATTAACCCTTCCCTAGCCTAAAACCCTTTCCAATGGTTTATGTTACACTATTGGCCCCATCGACCTTGTATTGTAATTGATCAAACTTATTTAGGGTCTAGGTTCACCCCTGGTCAAACTAAACTAAGACATAATTTATTTTATCAATAAAAATACAAAGTTGATTAGGCCGACCCTATCAACTAAAATTTTGAAAAGGTTTTGGGTTAGATTTAGCTATATACACACATTCATTTTGTAATTTCTTTGACAAAATAAGATTTAATTATTCATTTGTACTTATTTGCAATTTGCTCTTCCACACTACTTAAGGAGTTATAGCTTAGGGTTTCCTCTTGGAGAAGAATATTTTCTTATGCAAAAGTCTTAGATGATTTGGCCTTTATTACTAATCCTTAAAAACCACAAAAACCTATTGTGAAGAACCTTTGGCTAAGGGAGAGATTGAGTCTTGATGGGTTTGTCTTCAAGGTAAGTATCTCTAACTTTGCTCCTCTCTTTTAGTAGATAGAAGTAGCATAAGTAATAGCTTTTTAATAAATTTATCTCTCCATACATTAGGGTTTTACCTATACATAAATTAATTAGGATTTTCTTATGCATGTTTAATTTTAATTTTACTAACCCCTCATTTGTGCCATAAGCTTTGGTGAGCACTAGATTAGAATTTACCTTGTCATTTACTTAGTGAATATGAAAACATAGGACCTCATTAGTGTTATCACATAGGTTTTATTGATTATAGGTATTGAAACCCTCCCTAGTGATCTTATTATGGTAAGATATCCCTTGCCTAGGTCTAGTAGATCCATCTTGGTCATGACCTCGAATATATAATGTATCAACAATCGAAAGTGTAAGTAGGATTTATCTTCTCCAAGGTAGGATTGATTTATACATCATTTTAATTTTCATTTACATACATTCTTGTGAATCCAATGTTAATCTAACCCTTGTAGGTTTTCTCTCACACCATCATTTTTGTCATCATATTATATCTGTATATATTTGTAATACTGTATCGAACCTATCAATATAGTTATAAATTTTTGTGCACAATTTAAACACAAAGTCACTTAAAAATTACTTTGTTATGTCTGTACAGGTCTTCACCAATTACAGGTTACTAGATCAAATAGTTTAGCTTAGTATTATTCTTCAAGTCCAAATTGGTATACATAGTCAAACTAGTCAACTCTATCTACTATTTTCTTTTGTTAACATATAAGTATACAAACATAGTTGAATAAGTTGACATTAATTATCTCTTCTTTAGCATATAGGGTTTTATAAGCTTGGTCTAACTACTCAACCCAATTGGCAAAATTTGGAAGCAATATTTGAGCATCATAGCATAAATGTTTTAATCCAAAACATCTTCAAGCCCACCAAGGTTCCTTCCTTTCTCTCTACCATTTCAATTCTTATTTAAATAATATTTTTCACAAGTTTTTAGTCTCTAAACTTTCAGCCCTATAGCTAATTAGGTCAACCTAGTCAACTCAATTTTACAGTCTGTCTTCCATCTAGAAGACAGAGTCAACTTATTTGACTATGTTCTTATAGACCTTACTTCTATAGAATAGTAGTGACCCAGTCAAATCTGTTCTATATTTTTTGCATATAATGTCACCTAAACCAAATTTTTACTCTTCTTAATCAAATAATTAACATATATTTGCTAGTAATTAATTCACCTTTCCTTTTCAGTGATTTTCATGCTTATAGTAACTCACATAGCTTAAATAGGTGTTTTTTCAAATTAATTTTTTAGTTATACTAATTTAATATATTTCACATACTACCAAATCACTTTACATTCAAAACATTAAAAAAATTCTTTCCAAGGACTATCTACTTGGATTTCATCACCAAGGTGGAAACTGAATTGGTTTTTTAGACAAGTATAAACACGTGGTTGATGGTATATATTAGTAAAGAACCTTATACCCTTATTATTTTGGGATTGTGAAGTGAGGTGTAGGCCCTAATACTAAGACAATACCATCACCAATACATACCCCTTTCAACCCAAACATCTTGAAACCAACCTTAGATTGATTTCTAGTTCCTTATTTTTCAGCCAACTTTCCTATCACATTAAAATCAAACTTTATTATAATATAATAACACTTAGAATTACCAACTAGTTATAATTTACTTTTTAGTGATGTTTGTTCTTTGATCATTGAGTGTTTTATCATAAAACTTGTATTGGCCACTATTAGTGCAAGGTTTATGCTATGTGTTACAATTAGGTCAATCACATTGATCCAATTGTTTGTGTGCTTCTTTTCATTTTGCTTCAAATTATCTTGAAAAATTTTCCCCTATTTTAAAACACTTTCATCTTGGTCGATATAGTCTCTTAAAAACTATTTATCCTTCTTGATTAGTAATACACAATTGACTTACATGACTATGTATCCTTATCTCCCTGTCCAGTTCTCTATTCAACAATACACAGTCAAGCTATAGGATTATGTATTATTATCTATCTATTTTGTCCCCTATTTAGTATTACACTATTGACCCATATAATTATATATTTTATTTAGCCTATGTATAAGTAGTACTCTGTCGATCCAATTGATTTTGTACTTTTTAGTTGACTGTATTATTTGTCTAGCCAACTCTATCCTTGATTTTTATTCTTCTTTACCAATCCTAGATTCTTTCATCAAGCATCATGAAATCCCCTATCAAAATATTCTTAGACAACCTAAATTCATTTATAAATTACAAGGGGTGCTTCTTTCTTAATGTTTTTACCTCCTAAGAGAATCCTCACTTTTGAAATACTACTCCTCCCTCATCTTTGGATTATATCCTTTTCATACCTATTTATACATTTCCCATATTAAAGCATCTCACCATAATGTGGGGGAAATTGACACAAGTCTATCCAACAACCCCATAGGTAATCCACCACCTAATAACCCTCCCCTTAATTCCAACTTTGGGAGTCCTCATACAAACACCAATCCACCAATTAATACCACTCAAATTATTACACATATAATGCAACAAATGAACATAATTAAAACATTTAACACCTACCAAATGATGTAACTAAAACAACATTTGGTCAACATGGTTAATCAACCTCCTATTCTTCTCCCTCAAAACAATCAAAATTGTATTCCTCCACCTCTTATAGAGACCACTCATGAACAATAAGATGTTCCAGCACATAAAAAATGAGACTTTATCTCCTTTCATTGTTTCTATTAATATTTTTAACATATCTCTAACTATTAAATATGATGGGACTAAAGACCCTAGATCTTTTATTAAGGCATTTGGAAATATATTTGGGTTGGATATATTTAGGGGAGTCCCTCCATCTAAACTAAACTAAACTCTATGGGATATGAGGATCATTTATCTAGAGGGATTAGTATTGGTCTATTTATACCATCAAGGATAGGGCCCTCTAGATCTATATGGCTTGTGCTTTCACCACAACTAAACTTTTAGTTAGAAATTTCAATAGTGATGTATTGGAATGGTATAATAAACTTACCCAACATTCCATATGATAATTAGAATATTTAGTCAATCCTTTAGTTAAGAAGTTTCAACATAATGATCTTCCCAAAAAAAACCTTAGTTATTTTATCAATGCTAAGCAATCTCCCACTAAATCAACTCATGATTTTATCAAATGATGGATATCTTTTGCCCACAAGGCCAATCATAACATGACTTATGATAATTTGTTTAAACTCTTTTTAACTTCATTAAATCCTTCAATTCAGTATAAGGTTTGAACTTTTACTCTTGAAACACTCAATGAAGCTCTTGACCAAGCCAAGCATCAGGAATTCTTAATGAAATAATTTGAACCTAATACCAAAATCATCAAAGGATATTTTTAAAATTTAAATAATGTGATATCTAGTAATCCTCAAACTAAATCAGGATTTAACAAAGCTAACAATCCCCCATCTTCTCATACACCATTAACTTGTAGCAAATTAAATAATTCTTAGTGCCCTATAAACCATTTACTTAGCCCAATGATCTTCCCAAATACATGACCCTAATAAATTTTTTTGGTTCTATGTTGTTTTAGGTCATTCCCATGACATATATAGTGATATTACAAAAAAAATGTCTCATAATTTCTTGGTGATTCATTCAATCATGAATCCATGATTCAACGTCATTGTCAATATTACACTCATGCTTCTCAAAAATGACAAGCTCTCAAAACTTACTATAATAATCAACAATATTTTTCCACATATAATACTCAATAAGCCAATAATGATGTTTGTGTAATTAATGTTGACTATGATTAACAATACAATAATTATCAATATGTCAATGTGTCTAAGGTCAATTATCGACGTAAACTATCTCACAAAAATCTTGTCACTAAACCTAAGAAACCATATTTGGAAGAACAAATCCTCCAAGATACTACCACTACTCACTTATCTTTAAAAACCATTGAGGAACCATCTCCTCCTTTTTAACCCCCAACCACTTCTCTTCTGCCTAAATCTAATTTATCTTCTAAACCTTATGCTAGTTCTTCTTCCAAATCTCATTGTAGATTCTTAGAAGAACACAATTATATGCCTTGAAAAATTCTTCTTATGGAGTTATTTCATACCTCTCCTTATCATCATAAGTTTCTCGTGAAATAACTTCATAAAATTGAAGAGACATCTTCCTTAGAAAAGGAACCATATTCTCATGAGCCTCAACCAACCATAATGCATACCATCAAATCCATTTGGCCTTCTTTGAAACCCTCCATAGAGTTCCTTAAAGAAGACATGATTAACGATGAGATCCTCTTTGAGATGATGATCCACCCCTCTTCATTAAAATATCCATTAATACCACCCTCATTTGTAAAGTACTATTAGATGAAGGGTCTGGTATTAATGTGACATCTTTATTGCTCATCCAATAACTTGGATATAATAAAGATCAACTTAATAAAAAATGATTAACATGTTATGGATTTGACAAATCTGATCAAAATCCACTTGGTTGTATTATGCTCCTTCTTAAAATTGAGCCTAAGACCATATGAACTAAGATCATGGTACTCAATTTACCTTTATCTTACAACATACTCATAAGATGCCCATAGACTCATAGAATGAGGGTTATCACCTTTTCTGGTAGCCAATGTATCAAGTTCCTTAATAATGATAAAAGGTATAAAAATGAGGTTAATCCTAACCCTTAGAGTATTCATATTTTGAATCCCAAATCTCAATATCAAATTCCCACCATTCCAAACATCAATAGTTCTCCCTTACCCAAGTTCATCAACATGAATCTAGATTTACATATCACTCTTGATGATTATGATGATGATGATCCTAATGACATGAAAAATACTTGAAACACTCCTAATCTACCTACTTCCATCTTGGAGTGGCTACCTCCTTTATTGCATCATTATTGCACCATCCCTCTCATTGATGATATCACTAATATCCATCTCTATGCAATGCTTAAGAAGCCTCTTACATACAATATGACTTCAAGTGTAATGATTATGGAGTGGATAAATTATTACAAGATGTTTTAATAATGTATCCATGTAAATTCATTGATTTAGACATCTCCCCTTCCAAAGTTCCTCCCTAATCTCAAGCATGTAAAATTTCTCCAACCTATGATGATAAATACATCATGGCCCAAGCTCAATCATGAGACTTGGATGTTCAAAATTATCAAAAAACTCTAGATCAAATACATTATTTCAATCATGTTTTTCATACCATTTCCATAGATTTTGAATTATTACCTAAAAGTTATGTACCTCTTGAAAAATGTCCACTTATTGATACTCCTTACATGGTAGAACAAGATTACCTTCCAAACCTCTGAAACTTCCTATATATTTTATCACTCCTATCGAACCAATCATCCTTTCCAATCCTCCTCCTATCAAAAATACTACCAATACTCCAATTGCATTAGATCAACCTTCTTCCCCTACTCCACCTACTCCTAAGATTAAATTAGATGCCAAATCCATAAATATACCTCAAATAAATTCTTAATATGATCACCCTGGTAATAAAATTATTGATCTCAAAGTATATGTTGAGTATTATAATCCCCTTCCCAATTTTCCTAATGATGAAGCCATTATTGAATTGCTTCATTCCCGAGAACCTCAACTTCCTCAACAACATCATAAACTTTGGAATTTTAATCAAAACTCTCCTCATTTTAAAAAATTCATCACTAACATTGATTTTAAAACAAATCCCATTTCTTCTCTCCCTAATGTGCAATATCATTTCCAAGATGACAATGCTATGTTTTTTGAGGAAATTACAAGAATTGGATGTGGTACCCATCATGCCCTCAACTAATCAAAGTTTTTTTAAAACTTACACCAAATAAGCATAAATTTAGCTTATTCTTTGATAAATATCATGAGACTCTTGTTTGGTCCTATGAAGACATGCTTGGAATTGATCCTAGCCTCCTGGTACATAATATCATCACCTATCCTGATGCCAAACCCATGAAAAAAATCAATGGAAATTTCCACCAGAAGTTTCCAATTTATGCCGTAAATAAATCATTAAACTTCTTGATGCAAAATTTATCAATCTTGTGGACTATTCATAATGGGTCTCAAACATTATCCCTATTCATAATAAAGTCACCATGGTCATTCACATTTTCATAGATTTTTGTAACCTCAATCTTGCTTGTCCAAAGGATAACTTCCCTTTACCTTCCATAGATTCCATGATTGATTCCACTGATGTCTATGAAATTTTGTCCCTAATGGATGGTTTTTTAGGTTATAATCAAATTCACATTTCCCCCAAAGATTAACATAAAACAAATTTCACCATAGAATGAGGCACGTATTGTTACATTAAAATTCCCTTCAACATCAAAAATGATAGAGCTACCTACTAGTAGGCTATGACCCACATTTTCCATGACCTTATCCATTAGAAATTGGAAACCTATGTGTATGACCTCATTGCCAAGTCTAAAATCTAAAAAAAATCATCTTTTTGATCTTGTTATTATCTTTGATCACCTCATCAAATATAAAGTTAGACTAAATCCCTATAAATGTGTGTTTGGAGTCACATTTGGAAAATTTATAGGGTTATTAGTCTCTCTTTATAGTATTGATGTTGATCCTGCTAAGATCAATGCTATTATCAACATGTCTATCCCTCATTCCATTCTAGACATTGGCACTTACCTTGGAAAACTTGGGGTAATTAGATTATTTATCCTTGAAGTGGCTTACTGCATCTATTTTGTTAATTCTCTTTTAAATAAGGTAATTCTTGTGAATAGATAGATCCTTGCTAGAAAGCCTTTAATAATATGAAAGAATATTTGATTCATCCACCCACACTTCATCCACCTTCTGACAATCATCCCTTAGTCTTATATACCTCTTCCATACTTGTATTAGTTGGGGAAATGTTTGCCCAATAAGATGATACTAGAAGAGAATATTCCATCTATTGTATCAATCAAGGCCTCATTGACTATGAAAAATGTTATATAAAAGTAGAGCGTGATTAACTTGTCATATATTTTGTATATGAAAAGTTTCATCATTATATACTTTATCAAACAACTTACGCTATCATTCATTCTAATCCACTCCATCACTTTTTTTCTAAAGCATTTCTTCTTAGTGATATAACTATCTCCTTATAATGGAATTTGATCCCTACATCATTACTCAAAAATTTATCAAAGGATAAATTATTTTATGACCAACTCGCAACTACTCCTATACTAGCTACCGACCACCTTCAACATAGTCTTCCTAATGATAATATCCTCTATATTGAAGGTCTTAATAAAGATATATATCTTAAATACTAATTCCATAATTTCACTACTGATCTTGAAGTAAACAATATAGAAGAGTCTTTTATCCTTCTTGATACTAATAAATCTAAAGTAGTCATCGAATAATTACCTATAATTAATGTTGATTTACACAAAGGTACTTGGACCTTTCATTTTCATGATGTCAAATGCCTTTAAGGAGGTGGGGGTAAGTTGTATCCTTGATATTCCTCTTGGTAAAATTATCCCTTTAGAATTTAATCTTAAAATTGATGGCATTATAAACATGGTGAAATATAAATCATTAATCCATGGCATGAGAGTGGCACTTGATTTAGATATTACATATCTACACATTTTGAGTGAACTCCAACTCATCTACTGATAGGTTAATGGTGATTATTAATTAAAAAGTAAAAATATCATTACTTATCATCAAATATCCACTACCCTTTCCAAATAATTTTCTTCTTTTACCATCAAGTCCATCCCTTGAGATCAAAATTCTATCACTAATTCACTTGCTTCTTCGGCATCTTTATTTCATCTGCATCAAGTTCTTATCTATTCTACCTTTTCTTATTTAAATAAAAAAGTCCCCATATTCCATTAAATCATAATATTCACTTATCTATCATATTTATTTTTTTACCATTTGACATAGGCCATGGTATAAACACATCATTCAATTCCTTGAACACCAAACCTATCGTCCAAACATTGATTCTCGCAAAAAGACATGAATTCATAAAAAATATTTCAAATATGTATTTCAATATAACATCCTTTATTATCATAACATTTAACATACTATTGTGAATTTAACTTGTATCCATTGAGGAGAGGACAAGTCCCTCCTTGTTCAAGTGTCACAATGGAACCACCTCAGGGCTATGGGTGTCCCAAATTAGAGGTGGATTTCTAGATGAGGGGCTAGTTCCCCTTGATGTATCACAATAGCTCAAACATATTAATATAATTTGAGGGGTGAAAAGAGAGAAAGATAACTGAAACAAATATACTCTAATGGAGGTGATACACCAGATATGTTGATGGCATCCAACCATAAGTATCTCACACTTGAAATCAAAAGATAATTAGAATATACACTCTCCAATCAGTGACTCCTTACATCAATGTTACATTATGGGGTTATATATTAATGTACAAAGATAGGAATACTAAAAAATAGTAATATGAGGGAACTAATGAAAATACTATCACTTAAGCCTTGACATCTCCTATAACACACCACATGCCCTGCAAGAAG
This sequence comes from Torreya grandis, assembly GCA_037957365.1. NCBI lineage: Eukaryota > Viridiplantae > Streptophyta > Pinopsida > Cupressales > Taxaceae > Torreya > Torreya grandis. Next base: position 1,936,683 of record JARHVA010003467.1, on the reverse strand, counting down.
AAGATGCAAATAGGTGAAATAAATGAACAACATGCTAAGGAATCCTTAGTCCTCATGAAATATCACATATTAAATGAAAAACACCAAGTAAATTCATGTAAGAGGTAAACATTAGTCATTTTATTGATCAAAATTTGTACAATGGAGCTGGTCTTCACTATACTCAGGTGGAGCATACAATATAATGCCAAAATGGCTCAATCTTATAGAGTTTGAGAGAGAGAGAGAGAGAGAGAGAGAGAGAGAGAGAGAGAGAGAGAGAGAGAGAGAGAGAAAGAGAAGTTAAAGGGTCATAAGAAAACTTTTCAAGATAATAAAAGGATTTAATTATGCATTTTAGATGTAAATTATATGAACCATGTAAGATTTGGAAGTCCAAGTGTCCATACAACTCATCAAAGTCATGCAAAGTGGCACAAAACTCCTTGTGTATATAAAAATTGCCTTTATGATTAGTTCTCTTTTAATGTCTTTTAACTAAAGAGGATCAGTCAAAATGATTTTAATTTAATGGGAGGCTCTCAAACATTCCTATCCATGCATTTTTTTCAAGCCTTACCTTCTGAAATCACTTGGTAGATATCCATCATCATCTATTGTCCTAAAAATTGCCCTTCCATGCACATTGCACATTTGGATTCCAAAATAGAATCATTTTTCCATGAAAATATAGGGTATGGAGTTAATTAAAATTTTAAATACCCTCCATATCCTTGGAATCATCAGGGGCACCTTAAAATCACTTTAGTTGAAGATTTTCTCCCTTCTCTCTAGCTTGTGCATTAGGCTAGTTTTGACTAGCTAAAATTAAGGACCTATTTTCAATACTTATAGGTTTATTAATGAAATTAAATGAATATTTTGAGTTATATTAAGTTTAAATATTCCACACACACACTATTTTTCATCTCCTAATTCCTTATGTATCCTGTAAAACACATAAAATAATGAGAAAAAGCTTGTTTCTGCCCCCATCTGTATAATTCCATATAACCAAAAATGTGTGGATCAGCCTAGAGATGTCTTATAAAAAATTTAATATATATTATTGTCAAAATATACCATTTTATTTCATATCCAACTCCATTTTCCAAGACTGGTCCCTAGCAAGGGTTTAGTAGGATTTTAGGCTTGTTTTCGGTCTTAACGATTGTTCATAAAGTTGGAAAATCCAAATTGATAAAAAAAATTACAAAAATATGGCCTATAATACCCCTTATAACACCCCTTAACTCCTTCATCTCCCATTCATATACTCAACAAATATATGAGCATCTCAAGATGGCCTATCGAGCTTGTTCTCCTCCATTTTTGCATGATGAGTTGGTGTAAGGCTCAAAAAGGGTCTCTCCTTGGTTTTATCTACACAAAAATAGTTTTAAAACTTATTATATTTACCAATAAACATGTTAAAACTCACTATGACATTCATTCCATACTATAAATGAAAGTTTCCCCTCATTTACCCCTTAGGCCTTGATTTTGCCTATTAGATTTGATTGCAAACCTAGGAGTGTAGAGTGCCATGTTTGTTTTATCATGATATTTATTGGTTTCACATGTTTTTATAATTTATTAAAACTTTCCAAATTCTCCTGAAGGCTCTTCCTAGCTTCTAGTTCACCTCTTCATCATTGTCTCTCAAAATTGCCTACTTGTGAGCCTAGGGAAGTGGCCCCTATCTAAGACAAAATAGGGGGTAATTCTTTGTTTGTATCATTAAAAAATTTAAAATATTTTCTAACTCATAATAATATTTTATACCAAATTTTAGCCTCTTTTGACATCATTTTCCCCCTCTATTCCTTCAAAGCCCAAAATTGAGCTTTTCAAGGCAGACTATGCAGGGGTTAATCACATGGAATGGTATGTGCTTGATGAGAGTTATAGTTTTCTCTATCTTGTGGAATGTGGGGCTGTCCTTTTTTCATCAAAAAAACATTGGCCAAGGTACAATTCATCACCTCATCTTTTTTATCTTTCTCTCATACTTTTCTTAGTTAAGACTGAGCACATTTGTCTTGATCGTGATTGTATTAAGAGGTATACATGTAGGTATATTTGTATGAATATAAGTATTTTAAAGGTGATTGACGGTTCACATGAGGTTATAAAAACCATACATACTCTCATTCATTTACTTTTTCCTTCATATACACTTATATTTCTTTCTTGGGATGACTAAGATAGAACTTTTAGACCTTGCTATAGGTTATTTTTGCTCATGTTTGGACCTTGGTCATGGTGTCTAAGCATGTCTTGTAGATTTTAAACTTTTAATAATATTACTTCAACTTCCTCACACCATTACATGAATTCTCTTACCTTACACATAATCTTTCTAACATGACCGACCCTCCCACTGCCCCTATCTCTTTGATTGTTGTACTCTACCATTGACTATTGTAGGTGAACATTGGCTTTTATATCCTATCATGATGTCTAATAAATCTTTGAAACCTATTTTAAAACTACCTAAAATATATTCTTATTTTATACTCACTTACATTTCCCATTATAAATTAAAATAATGTCTATCTCTAGACAAAGACATCTTTTTAGGACCCTACGGTAGGTGGTCTTAGAGTCTACAAGACCATGTTTCCATTTACTCTTATTAAATTTTAGGTTATTTATGTTCCATTCACTCATATTAAACCTAAAATTCAATTAAGGTTAAAATTTACTCTTTATGGTAACAAAAGTCATCTAATTCTATAGGCTTGTAGAGATAACTAAAATATATACTAAATTTTAGGGTGACATCAAGGCTTTAGATAACCTTCCTTTACTCACTCTCTTGATTTCATATTTGGTATATTCATTGTACATAGTAGAGGAAATATATTCCACACCTTTATATTCCTTAGACTACTTTGGAAACATGTTTTATTATGTCTACAAAAACCTACTAGACCTTTCTTTTCCATTTTTAGAGACTGCTTCCCTAAACTCAGTCTTCATTTGATCATAGTGGTTCACCTCCTCTTTTTTGCTTCATTGATACTTCATGTGGTTCTTTCAAATATTTTTACTCATACCAAAACCTGAAGTTCATGTCAATTGGTTTCATCTTCTTCATCATGGAAGCATTTATTACTCTGCTCAGTCTCCTATAGATGCATGTTGGACTGATATGTAGGTAGATAGTGAATTTAGGCAAGAAATGTATGGATGAAAGGTCTTAAAAACAACTAAAAATCAAGGTTAAATTTTCAAATTCATAACTTCAACCAAGGAAAACTTGAAACAAGTTCCAATACATTATTCTAATGTGAAACTCCGTACACACATCTGGATCTGCATGGAAAGCCATGATCAAATGGTTGTTTGAGTGATATATGGATACAATCCATGAATGTTTCTTGAAAAATGAAGATTAAAAGTGAATATGGGATCAAGGATACTTATAAAACATGTATATGAATCTAAAAAAATCCTTTTAATCCATTGACAAAGCACCAAACTCTTGTAAATGGTGAAAAATATTCACATGCAAAATGGTGTATCCTCTTGCAAGTTGAGTTGGTTAGCATAGAAAAAACACTTTAAAAATGAAACCAATTATTTGAATAATTATATGAGGAATTAAAAAATGTATTGAAGAAATATTAGCAATTGGTTTGTATGGACTTGCCCAAAATGAAGGAAAACCTGAAGGGTGTATAGATTGATAGGTAGTTTTGAATAGTCCACTTCCAATAGATGGTTTATGAATCACAGTTGACCATTTATTAAAAACATTATATGGATTTTAATGTCTCCAATTTTATAAAAACCTTTCAAAATAATTCTACTTGAAGCCGTCTGTGTTAGTTGCACCAAGCAGGAACCTGCAAGTCACTTCAGTCTGCCAAAAAGAGCAAGAAGGGAACTGAATGATTTTAGGTTGGAAATGACACTTTTAGATCATTATAAACATGGAATCAAGTTTATGGAGATAAAATTATGTCTCCTAATCTTATACCATGTGGTACACTTACCAAGGAGTTGTACAAGAGTCCTTTTCTTTAAGAAAACTAACCTTTTTCTAAGTAACTTGACAATTTTTAGTTAGTGACAGATACTATAGACCTCCTAGGACACATGGCATGTGATACAACTCTTTTACACTTGAAAAATTCCTAATAGACCCGTATAAAGTATTAAATTCACCTATTTGACCCCATAAAATGACTTAAAAAGATAAATAGACCTAGAAAACAAATGATTAAAGCTTTTATAACATCAATTGACATTAATTGAACAATGAAACACCTTATGACAATATATTATACCCTATAATATGCTTTAAAATGAATTTTTTAATTAGGGGTACCCTATTTTGACTTAAAATTCAAAATTGGTCAACAAATTAGTGACTCAAAGGGGCAGTATGCCTGTTATACTAACTAGACCAGTAGCTTTATTAATCCATTGGGATTATGGAGTCATCTAAGGACTAAGACAAATAAGATACTTTAACCATTGGTTCAATTTTGATCCATAAGAAAACTAGTGACTACCTCAACCACATAAAGGAAAAGACACACACAACAAAGGAAGCAAATACACACATGTGATCTAAGCACTTAGGAAACACAAAAAACTAAGAAGCAAACTAATTATGCACATCTAACTTGATACTTCCTTCTCCTTCCTGGATCAAAGGGGAAAATTATTAAGTCTCTTCCTCTACTAGATTCCAAATAAAATGCTTGTTGGAGTAGATGCTTGGTGAATCAACCTTCTTTCTTGCTACTTTACTTTGGGAAGCTCCAACTAGATCAACATCAAATAAGTTTCTAATGTACACATACTCATTCTGATCTTCAAGACATATCTCTTGTTGGTCTCCAATGCTATTTTAGTCTCCCAAGGTGTTCATGATTATCAATTCATTCTTGGAAGGCTGATTTGGCTCATGTCCTACTTGGTATGTGTCTTGAGCCAACTCATCTTTCTCTATCTCTTCAAAGAGTTTGAAAAATTAATTTATAGCCTCTTCACTTCTTTCATGAGGAAGGGAAGTTGGTTTAATTTCATAATTAATACAATAGTCTTCAAGTTCATCCCAAAAGGAATCACTTGCTTGTTTAATCTGCTCATAGTCTCCTTCCTTAACATCAAAGTCATACCAATCTGATTTTTATTCTTTTTGATCAAGGACCAAGACATCATCTTGCTCATGGGAATATTTTTGGATATCTTCATCATCACATCCCATAATTTGTTTACCATCTTCATCAAACCAGAATGGGAATCCATCAAGTAAAGAAAGTGATAGCCCATCATACTTACATGTTTCCATACTTGCTACCTCTCCTACTTGGATTTGAAGAGTGTTTGAAATATCAATATCCTCATTAGGCACATTTTTAAAAGCCTCCTCTTCAAATATAATGTCCTCAAGAGTTGCTTTACCTTCATATTCTTGAAACATTTGCTTATAAGTTTGCCCCATGTCTTCTTCTTGAATCATGTCATTATTTGTAGTCAACTCCAAAGGATTTGTAGGCCTCTTGAGGATTTCAAATTCATTGCATATGTCTTAAAATTTTTTACATGAGTTTTATTCCTCATGATCATCTTCAAACTTTAGATTAGATATAGATTTATCTTCAAGATCCCCCCACCTCCTTCTCTCTCATGGTAACACAAATACTAGGCATCTTGAAATCATGTCTTCTGGCCCAACTAGGCTACCAAGGTGGTAGTTTTTACTCAAGAAAAAGATCCTTTTATTTATCATCCAACCAGTCCTCCTTAGGCTCCCATACCACAGGTCCATTAGGCCAAAGTGCGATGGTGTGTGGGAAATATTATCTAGTTGGTGGGGGTGGCACATAGAGCTTAAAATCATATTGAGGGTGGAGTGTAGGATATTGTTCATGGACACACATCTCTTCAAACCTAGAAACATTAGCTATTGGATTATCCTTTTGCTCACAAAGGGGAGATCTTATGGTTATTTCATCCTCATAATCACTCATGAGAGTCACTTGATCGACCATGGATTGGATTTTCTCTTCTTTACTTTCCTCTCTCCAAATAGGTTCCTCCTTGAAAAGGGGTGAAGTGAAAAAATGATGAGTAGGCTCATGGATTTAAGATGAAGGAGCTAGAGTATGAGGTGTAATGGAAGGTGAAAGGATTGGAGTTGAAGTTTTTAATTAAGGAAAAGTCTCATGAGTAAATTTAGAAAAGAGGAAATCACTAGTGGGCTCATATGGAAGTGAAACAATAGACTAGTTAGGAAGGGAAATATTAGCATGAGCAAGAGCTACACTTTGTCCATAATATCCTAGTGTATAATCCATGAGAACATCTGATCTCATATGTCCATGCTCATAATAATATTCTTGAGGATGATAGGCATCAAATAATGAAGGGTAGGACTCATATTTAGGTTGATAGGAATGTGTTTCTTGATAGACATTTTCATAGGACTGCCCATCAACATATTACCCATATGAAGAGGGGAATGAAGGACTATATGGCTGTCATGGCTCATGGGGATGATGGCTATCTTGATGGGGCTAACAAGGATTATATTGGATCTGATTAAGGTCATATGGAGTTTAATATAGATCATGGCAAGGTTAACCAAGTACTTGTTCATCTTGAGGAGGAATAGGCAAAGAAGGATATATCTCCCCTACTTGTGTTAGGACAAACACAACATCAAAATAATCCATGAATCACTCATAAGAATTGAAAATAACTATAAAATAAATTTAAATAGGATACCTATACTGCTTAACCAATATATTTATGCTTAGAGTTACCATTCATGCTTAGTGAAATTACCTCCAAAGGCTGGTATCTTAAGGAGAACACCAAAAAACCTCAAATAAAGGACCTTTTGTCCAACCAGGTAGCCAAAAAAATTTGTCACTTGAACTTTCACCCATTGAGGAGAGGACAAGTCCCTCCTAATTCAAGTGGCCCTATGGAACCACCTTAGGGCTATGGGTGTCCCACATTGGAGATGGATCTCTAGATGAGGGGCTAGATCCCCTTGATGTATCACTATAGCTCAAACCTATTGATAGATTTTGAGGGGTGAAAAGAGAGAAGTATAAATAAAAAAAATCTAATGTAATGGAGGTGATACACTAGATATGTTGATGGCATCCAACCATAAGTATCTCACACTTGAAATCAAAAGACAACTAGAACATACACTCTCCAATCAATGACTCCTTGCATCAATGTTACATTATGGGGTTATAGATGAATGTACAAAGCTAGGAATACTAGACAAGAGGCTTATCAGGGCACTAATGAAAATACTATCACTTAAGCCTTGACATCTCCTAGAACACACCAATGCCCTGTAAGAAGAAGATACAAATAGGTGAAACAAATGAGCAACATGCTAAGAAATCCTTAGTCTTCACTTATACAAGATCACACATTCAAGTAAACACACTAACTACATTCATGTAATAGGTAAAAATTATTTTATTTATCAAATTGTGTATAATTGAGTAGGGATTTTCCATACTCATGTGGAGCATACAATACAATGCCAAAATGGCTCACTCTTATAGAGTTTGAGAGAGACAGAGAGAAAGAGAAGTTTAAGGGTCATAAGAACACTTGTCAAGCTGATAAAAGGAGTTACTTGTGCATGTGAGAAGGAAATGAGATTAATCATGCAAGATATGGAAGTCCAAGTGTCCATACAAGTCATCAAAGTCATACAAAGTGGCATAAAACTCCTTGTGCACAAAAAAATTGCCTTCATGATTAGACTTGTTTGAACATCTTTTAACTAATTAAGATCAGTCCAAATTATTGTAATGGAAGGGGAGGTTCTCAAAAATACCTATCCATGCATTGGTTTCATGATTGGTCTTCTAGAATCACCTAGTAGAGAGTCATCATCATTTGTTGTCCTGAAAACTACCCTTCCATGCACATTGCACATTTTGCTTCCAAACTAGCATCAATTGTCCATGAAAATTAGTGGGATGGAGTGAATGATAATTTTTAAGACCCTCCATGGCCTTGGAATCATCAGGGTCACCTTAAAATCACTTTACTTGAAGTTTTTATCCCTTCTCTCTAGCTTATACATTAGGCCAATTTTGGTTAGCTAAAAGTAAGGACCTATTTGGGTTAATTATAGGTTTATTAATGAAATTAAATTAATATTTGGAGTTATCTTAAGTTCAATCTTCCAACTAAATTTTTTTTCATCTCCTAATTCCTCCTGTAGCATGTACAACACACAAAATAGTGAGCAAAAGATTGTTTCTACCCCCATCCATACAACCAAAAAGGTTTGGATCAGATTTGGGAAGTCTTCTATAAGTTTCAATAGCTATTCTTGGAAAACTATGCCATTTGAGTACATATCTAACTCTTTTTTCTAAAACTAGTCCTTAGTAAGGGTTTAGTAGGGTTTTAGGCTTGTTTTCAATCTTAACGATTGTTCATAAGTTGGGATGTCCACTTGAGAAAAAATTCCACAAATATGGCCTATAATACCCCTTATAACACCCCCCAACTCCTTTATCTCCCATGCATAACCTTAACAAAGATATGACCATCTCAAGATGGCCTATTGAGCTTATTATCCTCCATTTTTACATGTTGAGTTGGTCTAAGGCTCAAAAAGGGTCTCTCAGTTTTATCTACACATAAATAGTTTTAAAATTTCTTCTAGTGACCCATAAACATATTAAAACTCACTAGGACATTCATTCTATACTATAAATGAAATTTACCCCTCATTTTCCCCTTAGGCCTTGATTTTGCCTATTAGATTTGATTGCAAACCTAGGAGTATAGAGTGACCTATTTTTTTTATCATGATCTTTCTTGATTTCACATGTGGTTATAAGTGTATTCCAACTTTCCAAATTCTCTTTAAGGCTCTTCATAGCTTCTAATTTACCTCTTCATCATTGTCTCTCAAAACTACCTGCTTATGAGCCTAGGGAAGTCACCCCTATCTGAGACAAATAGGGGCACTCCCTTATTTGTCTCAAAAAAAAATTGTACAAGATTTTACAAATTATAATCATGTTTTATACCAAATTTGAGCTGTGTTTGACATCATTTTCCCCCTTTATTCCTTCAAACCCCAAAACTAAGCTTTTCAAAGTAGACTATGCAGGGGTTACATAGAATTATATGTGCTTGATGAGAGTTCTATTTTTCTCTATCTTGTGGCATGTGGGGCTGTCCTTGTTTCATCATAACAAAATTTTCCAAGGTAAAATTCATCACGTCATCCTTTTTACCTTTCCCCCATACTTTGCTTAGCTAAGACTGAGCACATTTGTCCTGAACGTGACTATATTAGGAGGTATACATGTAGGTATACTTGTATGAATATAGGTATTTGAAAGGTGATTGAGGGTTAAAATGAGGTTACAAAAACCATACATACTCTCACTCATCTAATTATTCCTTCACATATACGTATATTTCTTGTTTGAGATGACTGAGACAAAACTTCTAAACCTTGATGTAGGTTACTTTTGCTCATGTTTAGACCTTAGTCATGGTGTTTAAGCATGTGTTGTAGCTTTGAAACTTTTCATAAGCTTCCTTTAACTTCCTCACACCATTCCATGTCTTCTCTTACCTTACATATCATCTTGATAACATGACTGAGCCTCCCACTACCCTTGTCTCTTTGACTATTGTACTTTGTCATTAACTGTTGTAGGTGAACATTAGCTTTTATATCCCATCATGATGTCTAAGAACTCTTTGAAACCTCTTTTGAAACTTCCCAAAATGTATGATTCATTTATACTCACTTAAATGTCCCATTATAACAATACCTATCTCTAGACTGAGACATCTTTTTAAGACCCTATTGTATGTGTCATTATCTGTACCAAGATACCTTTAGGTGGTCTTAAAGTCTACAAGACCATGTTTCCATTTCTTCCTATTAAATTTTAGCTTATTTTTCTTCCATTAACTAAAATTAAACCTAAAATTCAATAAATGTTCAAATTTTTTCTTTATGGTAACAAAATTCATCTAATTCCATAGGCCTGTAGAGATAACTAAAATATATACTAAATTTTAGGGTGACTTCAAGGCTCTAGATAACCTTCCTTTACTCACTCTCTTGCTTTCATATTTGGTATATACATTTTACATAATATATTAAACCAATTTATATGCCTTAGACTAATTTTTAAACATGTTGTAATGTCTACAAGAACCTACTAGACCTTTGTTTTCCATTTTTAGAGACTGCTTCCCTAAACTCAGTCTTCATTTGATCATAGTGGTTCACCTCCTCTTTTTTTATTAACTGATACTTCATGTGGGTATTTATAATATTTATAATAATACCACAACCTTAATTGGGTGTCAATTTGTTTCATATTCTTCATCATGGAAGCATTTATTACTCTGCTTAGTCTCCTGTAGATGCATGTTGGACTAATATGTAGGCAGATAGTGAATTTAGGCATGCAATGTATGGATAAAAGGTCTTAAAAAAAATCAAAATAAATGATAAATTTTCTATTGAATAACTTCAATCAAGTGAAACTTGAAACAAGTTCCAATACATTATTCCAACGTGAAACTCCTTGCACACATCTGGAACTGCCTGGCAAGCCATGATCAAATGGTTGTTTGAGTGATATATGTCTAAAAACCATGAATTTTTATTGTAAAAATAATATTAAAATTTAATATGGGATCAAGGATACTTTTAAAACATGTATATGAATCTAAAACAATCCTCTAAATCCATTTATGAAGCACCAAACTCCTTCAAATGGTGAAAACTCTTCATAATGCAAAATGGTGTATCCTCCTACAAGTTGAGTTGGTTAGCATAGAAAAACCACTTGAAACATGAAACCAAGTTTGTATATAATTATATGAGGAATAAAACAAGCTATGTGATTAATCTCAATAACTATTTTGTACAGACTTGCCCAAAATGAAGGAAAACCTGAAGGGTGCACAGATTGATAGGTAGTTTTGAATAATCCACTTCTAATGGATGGTTCATGAAGAACCATTTACCATTTATAAAAAACATTATATTTATTTTAAGGTATATTATTTTATAACAAATTTTCAAAAGCATTCTACCTTAAACCCTTTGTGTTAGCTATACTAAGCAAGAACTTGCAAGTCACTTCAGTCTGCCAAAAAGAGCGAGAAGGGAGTTGAATAGATTTGGCTTGTAAATGACACTTTTAGATAATTATAAATGTGTATTTGAGTTTAGGAAGATAAAAATACATATATTAAGCTTATAACATGTGGCACCCTTCCCAAAGAGCTATGTAAGTGTCATTTTCTTCCTTTTCTTTAAGAAAATTGACCTTTTTCTGAGTAACCTGATAATTTTTAGTTAGTGGTAGTTACTACATACCTCCTAGGACACATGGCATATGATAAAAATCTTTTAAACTTTCATATTTCCAAATAATCATGTAAAAATCATTAAATACATTGATTTGACCCCTTAAAATGACTTAAAAGGATAAATGGACCTAGAAAACAAATGACCAAAGCTAGTATAACATCAATTGACATTAATTGACCTATGAAACACCTTATGACTATATATTTTACCCAATTATACACCTAAAAATGAAGTTTTTAAATTAGGGGTGCCCTATTTTCACCTAAAAGTCAAAATTGGTCAACAAGTACCTTACTCTATTGTGTTAGAAAGAAGAGTTTCCTCCTTTTCTTAAACAAGCACATGGGGGAATTTATGGTGGTCACTATAGCAGGCATGCTACAACATGAAAATTCTTATGCATGAGATAAGTTTTGCCCAATATTGAAAAGGATGCCATCAATTTCGATAAAAATTGTAGTCCTTGTTAACTTCATGATGATTTAATCTATTTGCCTTCTAACGAGATTTAAACTATGAAATCTCCCTGGCCATTTTTAATGTGGGGATTAAATCTCATAGGAAAACTACCTAGATCATAGGATGGGCATGTCTTTATCATCATGGATACTAAGTATTTCACCAAATGGTTTGAATCCATGCCCCTCATCAATGTCACTAGAATCATCATTGCTAAATTCATCCTCAATAAAATCATTTGTCATTTTGGTGTTCCTCATACTATCATTTTTTATAATGGTGGTAACTTTAAAAATAATGACATCAAACAACTCCATTTTAAATTCAAAATAAATCACAAATTTTCTATGCCCTACCATACATAATGCAATGGCTACCAAAAAATCATTAATAAAATTATCCAAAAGATAATTCATGACACCCACACAGATTGGCATATTCATCTATATCCCACTCTTTTTGCCTATCACACTAGCATATGCATTGCCAATTGGGAAACACTATTTTTGTTAGTCTATGGTTCTGAATATATCCTCCCATTAGAAGTTGAGATTCCCTCTCTTTTTATTTCTCTTCAGGTATCATACCCAATGAATAATTACGTGAATCTTTCCTTCACGCTCTTGATATTCTTGACGAACACCATCTTTACACTTTACAATATAATTACCTATACAAGGCCTGCATCACCAAACAATATAATGAAAGGGTTAAAGTTCACACTTTTAATGTTGGTGATATTGTCCTTAAATTAGAATACACACATGACCAATAAGATAAATATACTCAAAAATGGTAGGGCCCTTATTTAGTCAAAGACATACTTGGTCATATCACCTATCACCTTCAAACTAATGAAGGCCATATTTTCAAAGAGTCCACCAATGCATAGTTTTTTAAGAAGTATTTTGCCTATATCCTTCCCTTCTTATCATGATTTATATATGCTATAAATCTAACACTTTTCAAAGGATATCTACACTGGTCTCAACTTTTGCATCAGTCTCTCTTTCCACAAACCATAGTCCCTTCTTTTGGTCCTTTGGTTTCTCTTTTCTCATGAGTTACACTGTAAGACCATGGATAGGACAAGGCCTTCCACATAAATACCATATTTATCATTATTTTTCACATTATTTGTGTACCTTATTGGGTTTACCTTTTATGAGTTTAAATGTAATACCATGGATAAGACTAGGTCTTTATAAAATTATCTTTAAATTTATGTTCCTATTCTAGAATGTGTTCACAATCTTTACAAGTTCCTGATCCCTTTTTATCAGCTTGAGCTTTTGCTTCTTTTGTAGATAAAATTTGCACATCAATCATGTGTTAGCATGCTTTCCTACACTTCCATAATTTTTATGATAATGAATCTCCCTTCACTATCATTTTATCCCTCTTTCACCTTTATCACATTTTTGTGATTTAAAGTAATTCAAATTATTCCGTGTTTCCTTCCTCTTGATTTCCTTTCCTTTCATTCCACTCTAGATAAACCAAGGTTAAAGTCAAGATAACACTCTTATTTTACTTGATTTAACAAGAATCTTAGACAACATGCTCTCTAAGTTCTCTTTCTTAGAAACTAAGTCTAAAGTCTTCAAATGATAGTCATATTTAGCACCCATTTTTGGTTTTCCAAATATGTATGGAGGAGGAATAAATAAATAAATGTTAAAATCCAAATCATTAGAAATAAAAGGAAATGATATAAAAATCAAAATACAAAATCAAAAGTTAAAATCACACCAAAAAATGTGATTAACATTACATCTCCTATCTCCAATCAAAGCTCAAACTCCATAGTTGGCCTCGTGATAGAGCCGAGGTCCATTTGGGGTGTGGTACGGAAGTATATTGGAATAGGAGAAGTTTAAAAACTCTATGGTGCTACCTACTTTATAACACAAGTAACAAATATTCATAAAATACCAATGGCTCTATAAGGGGTCCTGAGGAATGGGTAACACATTATGGGAAGGTAGGACCATTTTGTTTTCCTACATATAACCTTCATGGGATGATCTACCTACTTCATTTGTTGATCTAATATTTGTGTGGCTAAGAGAATTTATTCAGAGTCCTTAATATCAAAAGTCCTCATATTTTTCCAATCCTAATTTGAGTGTCTTGACTTCGATAAAGAGTTTCTCTACATTACTTTTTACTTCATTTTCCTCTCCACCCATTTCATTCCCCCCTTAACATGCAAGTGTGATTCCAAATCTATTTTCCCTATTATATATGTCATTTTATTCACATATTAAAACATGCCAGCACCACTTTGTTTCAGTTTTATCTATCTTTAGAACAAAACAATATGCTTGAGTGACTATGGATTATTTTCTTTATACTATGGCTCTAAATTTCTATACTTGATTTGATTTATTTTACCATTTTCCATTTTATACTACCTTTGTTTTTAACACCTAAGTCTCTTTCTATTTTCATGTTATTTTTCTATTGTTGAGTGACGTTGGATTGTTACTTCTCACTCACCAATGTTATTTTCCTTTTCGTGCACTTTTTCCATTGATGATTGAGTAAAGATTGTTATTGTTCCTTCATCAATGTTGTTTTACCATTTTTTTTTGTCCATATTTGTTTAACTAAGGATTTTTATTGATTTCTCATTGATGTTTGATTACCATTTTAAACATGTATCCTTAGTTTGACTTGGTGAGTTTGCCTTTCTTACTTAAGGTTTACTTGTTTGAGTTTTTTGGTCTTTAATAACCTTAGCTTTTTGGTTACCTAATTTAATCCAAATTTTGACTTGGTTATTTGGTCCTAACATAGAATTTATCACCCCAGCTTATGAAATTTCTAAGTATGTCTTATTTACACTGCATTGGTTATCTTGGCTTTCCTATGTTTTTTATTTTTATTTTTGCTCTTTAGTTTTGTATCCTTGGGTTTTTCAAAAGCAGTCTCTACACCCTCCACAATCAAAACTACAAATACAATATAAAACCATCCAATGATAAAGGTAATTCATGGTACATATACATTACTTTTATTTTTAGTTATTTCCTTTTTAGCCATTTACTTTTAGTTATTTTATACTTTAAAATACTATAATTTTTTAACTTCAACATTGTGTGTTATTATGTTATTTTCTCGAAGCACCATCCCCTATTACACCTGAGTGGCATGTGATGAGATTTGAGTGGGGCATATGTATACACATAATATTTTCATAATTTATCAATTATTGATGATTTCTCTCTTGAAAAAACCCATCAAGTCTCAATCTCTCTAAGTTCATGCCTTAAGGGGTGCACTGGGAAAGGGGTGGGTAGACCATTGGTGATTTTTAGGATTGTTGTCCTTTTACTACCACTTTATATCACTCCAACCATCTCTTAAAAAAATTCCCTAAGCTTTACCTCCTCTTTTTTACCCTCCTTTAGTCATTTTACACTTTCATTATCCTTTCCCTAGCCTAAAACCCTTTCCAACATTTTATGTTAAATTGTCAACCCCATCGACCCTATACTCTAATTGATAAAACTTATTTAGGGTCTAGGTCCACCCCTAGCCAACCTAAACTGATACCTAATTTGTTTTTGTTAATAATGATACAAATTCAATTGGGTTGACCTTATCAGCTAAACTTTCAAAAGTTTTAGGGTTAGATTTAACTATATATACACATTCATTTTTCCAATTCTAAGAGACAACAAGAGTTAATTATTCATTTTCACTTCCTTACAATATGATCTTCCACCATTCTACTTGAGGAGTTATAGATTAGGGTTTCTATTTGGAGAATAATCTTATCTTGTGAAAAATTCTTAGATGCTTTGGCCTTTCTGGTGATCATTACAAACCATAACAACCTCTTGCAAATCACCTTTGGCCAAGGGAGAGATTGAGTCTTGATGGGTTTATCCTCAAGGTAATTATCTCTAACTTTTCTCCTCTCTTTTAGTAGATAGAAGTAGCATAAGTAATGGATTTTGAATATATTTATCTCTTCATGCATTAGGGTTTTACCTATACATATATTAAATGGGATTCTCTTATGCATGTTTACTTTTATGTTTACTAACCCCTCATTTATGTCACAGGATTTGGTGAGAACTATATTAGAATTTACTTTATTTGTCATTTACTTAGTGAATATGAAAACATAGGACCTAATTAGGGTTATTACATAGTTTTTCTTTACTGGAGGCTTTGGAACCCTCCCTAGTGATTTTATTATGGTAAGAGATCCATTGGATAGGTTTAGAGAATTCATCTTGTCATGACCCCAAATATCTAATGTATCAACAATCGTAAGTGTAAATAGGATTTATATTCTCTGAGCTATTATTTATTTATATACCAATTGCATTTCCCTTTGCATACCCCCATTATTCCAATATTAGTCTTCCTAGTTATCAACATTTAATAATAAAAGGGTGCATCTAGAAGAGGCTTTGTTGTCATGGATATAAATACATGAAATTAGGAATGGAAAAAATAGAACATGAGCTGGTTGATCCATCATTGGGATGCTTTATATAATAATGTGGATTTTCTTATTTGGGTTGTTGATTCAATCTATGACAAGAACTAAAAGTTAATAAATGTTAAATCATTAGATATTGAAACGCTTTGGAGATTACATCCCATTTCACCCTGAAAGTTGTTATAGTCCAATAATTGTGCCATGACTATATCATTATATTCTTTTTTTATCTGTTATCTCAAGAAACTAAGTTGTAATTAGTTACTACATTTAATTTTATACATCAAGTCATTGGGTCTGATTGCCTTACCTATATAATAAACATTGCTTTCCCTTGTAATGGTTAAGATTTTCTTGTGCCAAATATCTACAAGAATTATGTCAGGATTACACTTACCTTTCATCTCTATTTTGTTCTTTTGATTATCTGTTAGGAGATACTAATTATAATGGAATAATTTTAAGGATGCTAAATACAAATTATCATTATGGTTTGTTCACTTAGTGTTCTCCATTATTTCTATTTGAGACAAATAATCTATGCTAAAGAATTTTTTTGGATTGAAAATTTACAAATCGACATGCTAGACTTTTGCCTATTAGTATTTAAGTTTGTGCATTATCTAATCCTATTATCTAGTAGTATGATTACAGCCAACTATCTCCATTTCTCAGTATTATAATATCTAATCTCAATAAAGGAAAACCAATCTTTTATGCCCTACCTCGCTTTATATTTTCATTTGTTTGAAAACATCCCACCTTAGGTTAGTGTGACATGAAATGTAGTGAAGTAGATCCTAATTTTTTTATGAATTGAATCCAATAGAAAACATGATTTTGAAAATGGACTAACAAGAGATTATTTAAACCTCTAGTAGTAATAATTACTAGTCACCTAGCTTTTGGTGGGAAGCGTGGAAATGCCCATGTGTTCATGCATCCTCCTTGGCTGATTTTTGGGTGAGATTGGGAAGACCGCCCTCATCGGCTTCATTTTTGCATGAGGTATGGTATGCTGGTCCTATTTTCCTTTTATGGCAAGTCTGGCTTGAAAGAAATCATAGGATTTTCCAAGGAGAAAATTTGGGAATTTAGCAGGTATGGACTAGAATATTAGGCATGGTCCAAGAAACGTTGGGATTAAGAGTGAGATTACCCTGCCATTGGCAAAGAGCGATGTTGAGATAGCAGAGAGGCTGGGCATTCAGGGAATTACTCTGATCTCATCATGTGTTAGGAGAGGTAGATAGGTGAAATAGAGAGTGCAAAGGATGGGGAAATGGATGCCACCTCCTGCTAGTTTTTTGAACCTTAATACGGACAGGTCATCCTGTAAGAATCTAGGCTCAGCTGGGATTGGTGAGATCGGTAGGGATTCTACTGGTGCACTGATTTTGATTTTTGTGGCTAACAAAGGAGTGTAAACAGTTAATCAGATCGAAGGCTTGGTGATTTTACATGCTTTAAGGAGAGCTTATGATTTAGGATAGAGGAAAGTGATCTGTGAGGCTGATTCTCAAGTTTTGGTTAATTTGCTTCTTGAGAAGACCTCTGATGTGTGCTGGCAGTTGTCACTGATTGTTTAGCAAATTCTTCAAGTCAGTTCTTGTATGGATTCAGTGATTTTTGCCCATATTCTTAGGGAATGGAAGAGGGTGGTCGATTGCCTAGTAAGATGGGGATCAAAAGAATTTGAAGGCCAAAAGTTTGATGGGTGGGAGCAGATGCCCTACGCACTTCACCAGAATCTGGAGAGGATTATTGTGGAGGATGAGAGTGGTATTGGAGCGTAATTTTATTGTCCTTATGGTTTTTTAGCAGTTGTGTTGATTCATGAGGTGTTGACCTCAGGCTAGTTTATACTTTGGTATTATTTGTTTTAATAAAGTTTTGACGCCTCTTTTTCTAAAAAAATTACTAGTCACCTAGCTAAATGTTCTATAAATTTCTTGACCATTGGATCCTAAGTAAAATCCTTAAAATGTGGGGACATTTGTCCCATGTGATATAGACTTCCTTTGTCCTCTTATATTAACTAATTAAATATCTAAATTTTTAGTGGGTCACAAATTGAGCCTAATATAAATTGATGCTAGGAGGGTCAAAAGTAACATTTTAGGGCTTGAACCTTTGATATGAGTTCTTATTGTTTTGGGATCTTGTTTTCCCATTAATTATTTTCTTAAACCCACACTAATATAATTAGTAAATGGAATGCATTAGATCTATTTTGGTTGATATTCTTGCATGTTATTTATTTTCATTTGTTGTTTGTTTGAGAGAAACTTGGACCTTATTAAAAGGATCACAAGGTCATGATCCAAGTTCTTGCATATAGATATTAGAGATGAGCCATGTCATAAATATGATTTCACTTTTAGCCTATCCCTAATCTGCTTATGTCACTAAATATTACCATTTCTTAGCTTGGTGAAGTAGTGATAAATATAGTAGGTTTTTAGCATGATTTCCTAGAAGTTGAATATCCCCTAGTTTTTAACCTTAGATTTCAGAATGATTACAAAATAATTGTTGAAGATCCCTTTGTTTTTCTCCTTAGATTTCAAAATGATTACAAAAGAACTGATGAAGAATATCTTATTACTTATAAGTCTACCATGTAGGTTTTAGATGTGAAATATGAGGATATTGCTTGTATATTATTTCCTTTCACTTTGGAAGAATAAGCAAATGATTTGTTTTAACCTTGGAACCTAATTTTGTCACTATCTGGAATGACTTTGAAAATTTGTTTTTGATTCGATTTGGTCAGTTGATTGATGTTCAAGTTTTGTTAAAAGAAAATTTTATGATCAAAAGAGAGTCTCAAGAACTAATTAGGTATTTCTATTCTAAATTACAAAATAATTATAATAGAGTTACAGTTACTCATAAACATTCTAAAGTAATGCTTTTAGATATGTATTTGCATGCTTTAGATCTTTTAACTTCTATTTTGTGAAAATTATTGCAATAGATACTTTGACAATGGCTTGTGCAAAAGCTTTTCAAGTCATCAATCATTTAGCATGCCCAAATATAATCTAAGTGGATGTTTTATTTTATTTTCATAGCATTGTGTCAATTCATCTAAATACCTAAGATCTTATCATTGATACACTAGAGTCTTTTCAAATCGAGCAACTTGACCCTAAGGATTCTAGTCTTATGGATCTTGATATGATTGAAGAAGAGGAATACTTTTCTAATGATGATGAATATGAGGAGATTTTAAATTCAAAAAAACATAATCAACCCATGTAAAAGAAAGAGAAGGAAGATGTATATTTTTTAGGTGATCTTAAATCCAAAGAAATGGTATGCATTCAATTACTTGATCCATAATTCATATTTACCAAATACCAATTGCTAAAAGAATCTTATGTCTTTGCTTGGAAAGATTTTGAGTTAAGCATTTTAAATAATAATGCTTATTCTTATTTTGGAATCAAATAAGAATATCTTGTAATCATGTAATCATGTATGCAAGTCATTGTGAATTTTAAGGGAAGAAATAAATTAATTAATGAGAGAATTTAAAGATGTTTTTGCATGTTTGAGGAATTATTTTTAAAAAAAGTTATTGTTATCGAATAATGGAAGACATGTACCAAGTTTCCAAACCCATCCTCCTAATTTTTTTTGGGTTATATTTTAGTGTACATAATTTTATGTTTTATGCTTTTATCTTAATAAATTAGTTTCCCTATTTTTCTAGGGTAGGTTTTTCTTCGGTATGTTTCTTTTCTTTTTATTTTGCTTCAACATTTTGACCATTTTTCATATCTTTGGCATCCCATAGTAGTAGTATGTCCCAACATTGAAAGAATAAAAATTTGCTCATAACCAACATTAGATAGAAATAATATTAAAAAATGTGTATAAATTTAAACAATAACCTATTGAAGAAGTGAGTCCTTATATTCCTATGGGCTAGAAACCTCAAATGATTGATGAATGTATGATAATCATTAAAAATTTAGGAGATAGAAAGTAGGTAATCATCATTGAATAACTACATAAACTTCTATAATTTTATTCTTACATTTTTAGAATTTGAATGCCTATGATTAAAAAATGATCATGTGGATTTTAGAAATTTTCCTTTTCTTGTTGAAACCATCAACCTGCACTTAATCTCACATATGAAGTAAAAGGTAAAAATGGAATTGATTTAACTATGTATTGATAATTATAAATTTTATGAGTCTATCATTATACATTGTATTGGTCCCCAACCCTCAATAATATGAACAATGAAATATTTTCAAAAATAAGAAATCAAAATAAAATTGAATAAAATGCAAAATATAAATTATTTCCTTGAAAGGGTGATTTAGGTAATGCCTATTATAGGATTCACAACTTGGTTAGCAGTGGAGAAAATCCTTGAGTGGAACTAGAGGTATCTCTGTCAGGGTTATAGACACTCGACTAGTAGTAGATAAATGCTCATGCCATTTCACCAAGCTAAAAAATCCAAATTTTTCCTTCACAAAAGTTTTGATTATTTTAGACAAGTTTAAATTATTTATGTGAATTCAAGAGCTATAAAATAATTAATCACTTTAACACACAATGATGGTTTTTGGAAGATATGGAACTTAGTATGTCACATGTTGAGGTAGACTTTAGTGATTTCATATTTTTGGTTTTGTCCAAGTATTTGTGTATAGTTTTAGGTTTTTTGTTTAGGTGTGAAGATTTATATTCTAGGTTCTGAATGCTAAATAACATTATCCTCATGAAATTCATGATTTATTGGGTCTAACACACCCCATTCTAAAAATTTACATATGGGAAACCTCTTGATATAACATAGTTATTTTATTTTCATGTTCTTGCATAATTTCATGAGCTAATTTATGAGTTCCACTAAAGTTGCTAATATATACCTTCATTTCTTAATATTTAACTCATGTGTCAAGTTGGTTTGATGAAAATGACATATCTTCACTTGACCATTTGTTGTTTAAGATTCAAATATAGAATTTATCTATTGAGGTTTATTTTAGGCAAATTTGGATTTGATTCACTATTGGATATGTCTGTTCATGTCATTTCAAGATCAAGTTCAAATGATCCATTATGAGTTTAAATTATTATTCCTTTGAGAAGCTTTACCTTTAAATCCTCCAAAATTAGTTTATTTTTCTCCTTTTCCACTTAAAAGCATATTTTGAAACATTTGTGTTTAAATTCTTAAGATTGAGACTTTCTTAAGAGTTAAAGTTTAAAAAGGACCATCCTGATTGGTTGATTTCATTTGAATCTTGGCATAAATATTCAAACTTATAGGCTTGATTTATAATGTTTGATTATTTAAATATGGTTATATCACATTTAATCAAACAATTCAGTGTTATGGAATCTTTATTTTGGATTTTAAAATTGGTTACTCTAGTTGATAATGTTCATAACTACTTTACTTTTAAAAAATTACATTTTAAATCAATTGGTGTATGGATTTTACTTAGTTTCAATCTTTATTTATGTTATGTATAGGTTTGTTTTGATTAATTATCCAAATGGATTTCAATTTCATATGACTAATAATGCTAATGATTTAGTTAAGTCTATCTACATTGTAACATCCCCATTGGGATTTACTAGAATAATGTAATAATTTTTTAAATTAATTTCCATGTATTCTTGCATTATATTTCACCATGAGAATCTAATTAGTGACCTTAGTTAACCATATTTAAATATGTAACATCTATTAGTTACTGATATTAGCATCATACAAAATAAAACATAACTACGTATAGAAAGTAATTACATATTTCCAGCCATGGTTGGTACAATAATACAACCATTTTTGTCAATATACAAATGAGTAAAAAATTAAATTTACATCAAGAATATTATTTCAATACAAAATACAAGGATCCATGGAGCATGAGTCTCATGAACTCTAGTATCTATGGGAATCTCAAATATAGTCTCCAAATAATTACTATTTTGGGGAGGAGAGAATTATCTGAGCATTTTTACACACCAAACATGGACCATCACTCCTCCACACAATCCTCTAATTAGGGAATGTCCCTCCATTCATGGATAGGTAGATAATGATGGTGTGATAATCTAGAGAGATAAGATAGTACCCATGTGTTGTAATATATCTAATACACGATGTGTACCATAAAGAAAATACATTCTAATGTGATACCATACAAACATGTAAATCATACATATGAAATAATAATATTTAACTAAAAATTACTTTGTACAAAGTTTTTAAATAGTTATTTATCTCTAAGATCAATAAAATTCATACACACCACTTGATAAAATTACCCTCATTTGGCATTAGTGATGATGAGTAAGCTAGTGAAGTCCGTCTCACTACTTATTTAGTACCAACAATGTGAGTTTTGGTTAATATAAATTATAACCAATAGATTCAAATGGATTATTTCTTGTCATCAGGGATCAAAACATTCTAAGTAAAAAAATAATCATATTACATACATTTAATCTGTCAAATGTATGCAATGAATCTCAAACATATTATTTATTACTTAAATAATAAACTTAAACAAGTATAGTCTATACCAACTGAGTATAATTTATACTTAGACTGCATGTTTCCAATTTTCATAAGTAATTCAAATGTAGTACCATCTATGATAATTAATAAAATCATATTTTAATTTCAAAGGCCAAATATCAGATTACAAACAACCATTCATAATAATTTTAAAGACCAAATATCTCATAATCAAAGTCTTATCTCACATGAAACATAATCTTTCATTTATACAACTTGTACTTTTAGGAGGCTATATGCATATAATCATATCATCCTATCCCTTAGTATTTTTAATTTAATAGTTAATAAAAACTATAATTATGATCACACATCTCTATGTTAAAATATATGTTATATATGTGTATGAGTACCTAAGCTCCTCATACATATATATTTCATATATTTATGCACCTTTATAATATACATGCATAATATTTATAGCATAAATATATTTGTTCAAATAAACAAAAATTTAAAGTCATACTAACAGTCATTTTTTATTTTCTAATAAGAACTTCATATGATTCAAACAAACCATTAATAATCTACCTATTCATAAAATATAAATCAAGATCAATCATAGGATTTCAACACTCCCAAAACCCATTTTCTTATTTGCTTATTTCTATTTAAAAGTCATAATCAAATTATGATAAAATCCATTCAAATTCTACTACCTTATTTTCCCCAAACTCGGGTCTTTAAACTATATATACATTATCCTAAATTGTTAAAAATAGAGTAATATAATCAATCGACCAATCAGACCTATATTTTACCTTTGTTCATTTATTGGTGGTTTATAATATCCCTGAGTTTTTATAAGTACCAATTAAGTCAAGTCAACATCTAATTCAAAATTAATTATGAACTATATAACAAACAAACCGTTGTATAATTTATATATGTATTTTTACCTTACAATAGTTTATGCATCAGTTCAAATATATTAACATAAGTATCATTCCTAGTTAGACTCTATCAACTTTTCTATATATATAAACTCTTATGCTTAATGATTCCATTGTATGCTACATGTTTCATAATATAATTTTCATTAATATCCTTTTACATAAATGATATACAAGTCATACGACCCTATATATATGTATGTGAAATTCTAGTTATATGGTTATCCAATTTGACACTATTAGACACTTCTTATATATGCTATTAAAAATCAAAATAATTATAATATTCACCTCAACATATTTCCTTAAAATATAAAACTCATAACTGAGATAGGATTTAATCACTTCCTATACTCCCGCTAGGATAGTTCAAACTATTTTACACAGAGTTAGCTTACCTATTCAAAATTTAAGGAATAAGCTCAAAATCCATACATGTGTGTGTGTGTGTGTGTGTGTGTGTGTGTGTGTGTGTGTGTGTGTGTGTGTGTGTGTGTGTGTGTGTGTGTGTGTGTGTGTGTGTGTGTGTGTGTGTGTGTGTGTGTGTGTGTGTGTGTGTGTGTGTGTGTGTGTGTGTATAAACATATATATATACACACATATATATACATATACATATATATATAGATATACATATATATATATATATATATATATATATACACAGACATACACACACACACACACACACACACACACACACACACACACACACACACACACACACACACACACACACACACACACACACACACACACACACACATATATATGTATATATATGCTCAGAATTTTGATATATACCTATCTGAGTGTGTGTGTGTGTGGGGGGGGGGTGGGGGGGGTGTTTCCAAAACAAAACTTATTCGTCATTTTTATTACCTATAGTTATTTATAAAAGGAATTTTCCCATCACAACAAAATAAATCCATTTATCCCTAATGGTTTACACACACATAGAATTAGTTTTCATTCCATAAGGATTTAGGGGATATATGTTTAGTTTTGTGGATGGTCAATCCATCCATAGGGCTAAACCTGCATCAATAATAGAATGCAGATCAATTCCTAAAACCCTAAGAAACATTATATACACATATTTTCTTATTTTCAAAAAATAATTAAATAACATCACCAACCTTATAATGACTTCTAGATTGATACTTCTTTAACCAAAGTGAATATTTTATTTTACTTTCTATTCCTATTTCTTATCTTCTATGTGCCATGTCCTTTCATGTCATTCACCATGTCTTATCTTATCCTTATTTTTTCCATCAACTTCCCTCATTCATGCTTTGCATTCAACTATTAGCATGAAGCTCACAGTTCTCCATAATTTCATCATGTAAAAAACCCATTAGTGGAAAAATCTCTCTGCTTAACTAGGTTAACCCCAGTTTGACACAAGCAAGAAGCCCTAAAAATCTTGAATGTTCCCTAAAGAATTAATAGTCATTAATTTAATATCTTAATTCCTACATGGTCTATTTACATTACATGCCCATATATCAACTTCACAAAAGTACACTATTAACATCATTGCTAATTATAACTAACACCTTGTAAGTCACCATGGTCAATGCATGTGAATTTTGAATAGGTTTAGTTCATAGGATAGCTTAGGATAATTAATTAATCTTTTTAATAACTTAGAAAAAGTAACACAATCATTATGACTTTTAATAATAAAGTGACTAGTATAAATTCAATGATATTATTTTAACTGAAATGGTAAATCAAACAACTGCTATACTAAAACATAATGGTATTATAACAACATAGTTTTTGTTATTACTAATGTATATAGACTATCCAATTTATTTAGTTATATTTATATATTAAGGTGATAATCCGTATAATGATAATTTTATAATATCATAATAATAACCAGCTAATGTTCTAAAACATTAAAAAGACATTTTGGTTAGTCTATAGATAGTAGTAAATAGATACTATTCATGTAGATTTAATTTTTTGTAAAGCATTAATATTAATAATCATGAATATGATAACTCAACATGATCAAAAAAAATATTATACATTTAATCTATATATAATAATTATCATATAATCACACAAAATTAGATCCTCACAAGCATTAAACTGAACTAAATCATAACTAACACACATAATCAATTATCTAAATGTAGATAACATCAAAGACATACTAAAGCTAATAATTTAAATAATGCATATAATGAGTTTTATCTGCATGGTGTGTGCATTGGTTTTAAATTTTATTTTATCATCCCCCAACACCTCCATCTACACCATCCAATCTGATGATGCTCTCCCTCTATCATGCTCTAAGGGATGAATCTCCACTACATTTAACTCATAGAAAAAAGGTAGTTAGATTGTAACATCATGATATATATCATAAAATAATGTTGTAACAACTAACCAACATGATTATAATATAAAATATATACAAATACAACTAATGCATAGTAATAAAATCATGTAATCAAAGCAACATATAATTATCCCATAACAACATATGATTTACAACTTTGTTAAATAGTAATTAGTAAATTTACCAACCATAATAATCCATGGATAATCAAGTAAATTAGTTAATGAAGAATCATGAAGTGACATCCTTCCCCCTAATGTTGTTCATCACCCTGAGACACATATTTAAACACATGTTTTGAGTTAAAAACATTATTTAACAAAAAAATAACATAGTATTAAACATCAAATCAATAAAAAAATGTGGAAATAGCCTACATAACTCATCATAGTCCTCCCAAGTAGCACTATCCTCAGAGTATTGTTCACATAGGACCTTGTATTGTGACACTTCGCTATTATGAAAATGAAGTTTGCAAGTGTTAATTACTCTGATTGGTTTTAACAAGACCACCCTGAGATCCATAACCTACAAAGCATTCCAATCCAACACATGTGAAGGATCAGTTATATACTTTTTAAGATAAGATACATGTAAGACATTATGTAATAGAGGTAAGAATGGTGGCAATGCAATCCTATACTCTATAGGATTGACTACTTCCAAAACTTTGAAGGGTCCTACATATCTTGGTGAAAGTTTCATTTAATTCCTAAACTTAATCAAGCTCTTTTTTTATTTAACCTACAATAACACTTTATCACCTACTAAAAATTGCCTAGTTATTCTCTTCAGATCAACATAACTCTTCTACCTATCATTGGCCTCAAACAATCTCTACCTAATTGATATGACTTTATCTTCCATTTTTGAAAGCATCTCAATTCTAAAGACTTGTTGGAGATATGTTAGTGATGTCATGATGATGTCAAGTAGGTGTCATAGTGAATGGATGAATTGCTTTGATAGCCTAAGTTACAATGACAAATCATATAATGTGTTTATCCTAGTGTGCTTATAGGAGGCTTGGTTGATCTTTAGTTTTGGCATGGTTAGATATGTTCAAGGATGAGTATGGAGTATTAAGCATGTGAAATGGGTCTTATAAGATGTTTTATTTGATTGAAGATCTTGTTTGCTTAAGTGGAATTCATCTGGTAGTTCATTATTTTCATCTAGATAGTTTGGGTCTAGTGACAAAAAATCTGAGTAGGTAGTTTGTTGATGTCACCATTACCATGTGTGCTACCCCAGAATCAATTATGGATGCAAAAAAATGGATAAAAACCTCAACTTGGGTAACTCCAAAACTAGCAATGGATCTTTCCCTCTAATCCATGGCAATAACTATAGAGAAGTAATCAAGGCTTTCCTCAAAAAATCCAATAACCACAACAATAAACCTTAATGCCAAATACACAGCGACCTGTTATACCTACTCAATGATTCACCTAGGCCATCCCCAACCCTAAAAATAAGTTGGTTCAAATAACACAATCTACTAAAATTTCAATATCTAACATGCAACTTGGATATCAATCAAGTCCATCTTTACTCGGGATGCATTCTTCCATAACCCACCTCACTCATAATCATAGAACATTTTAAAGAACCTGATCCCATCCATACTTATCCACAACCACCCATGGACACTCATGATCTAAGTCCACTAGAAAACCAAAAAAGAACCTAGAAAATCTCCTTGTTTAGAGTGATTGAGCATCTCACATCCTGAACCAAAACCTTAAGTTGATATCTTAGGAAAAATCAAGAATGTGTGCATAAAAATTTCACTCTTTTAAGCAATAAAAGATGTTCCTATCTATAATAAGGCTATTAGAGAGCTATGTTTAAAAAAATGGGAAGAAAGAAGAAGTATCCTAAAATAGTCCAAGTTATTATCCAACTCGTAGATATCATGTTTGGAAACATAGTTCCCCCAAAATATTCTAATCCTAGAAGTCTTGTAATCAATGTTAGCATCCATGACCAACCCATATACAATAATTTAATTGAGTTGGGTATAGCCATCAACGTGATGAATATGGAGACCATGCAGAAACTAAAACTTACAACTCTCCATCCAACACCCATCATCCTACAAATGTATGATAGGTCAATTGTTAATCTTGAAGGGATTATTGAAGACCTAGTTATCACTATGGATTCTTAGCAATATCTGGCAAACTTTATTGTCCTACATCTAAAAATTAACTTAGGAGGTTATCCTCTCATCCTTGGCTACCCATGGTTGGCCACCACTGACATTTTTATTAGTTGTAGGTTGGGAAAATGTTAATTTCCAATGGAAATGACACCAATAAATTAGTTCTTTATCCTCCAGCCAAGCCTTCTGAGAATGATGACCCAACTACTTGGATTGATGACTTTGAAGATGTTTCCTTGAAAAATTTGTGCACAATTGACTGAATTCTAGATTTTTAGGCACAATAATAAGACATTGTCCTTTCTAGTATCCTAAAAAATACTTATTAGCAAGATCTTGTAGCCACAAACATGTTGGAATGTAGACTGTGCCCACTTCAAAATAATTTTCTTAAAAATGACCTTACTAAAACCATAAAGGACATTTGGACATTCCATCAGCTAATTCCCCATCAATTTATCTATGCTCCTTTAATTTCCAACATGTAAATCATGCTCTCTTTAATGAAGAAAGTGGACATTCTACCAAATAAACCTATTAACATCAGCACTTCTTTAACACCCCACCCAAAAAGCTAGTTACTTACAATGTTGAGAAAGCACACAACAACATTTTCTTGGGACTACCATGACATGAGAGGAATACCCCCAAATTTATTCATTCATCACATTTATACCAAATAAGAACGCAAACCTATTTGCCAATACCAAAGATGAATGAATCCTATAATTAAAGACATTGTCAAAAATGAGTTACAAAAACTCTTGGATGCAGGATTTATTTACCCCATTTAAGATAGCTAGTGGGTCTCCCCCTTGGTTATTATACCTAAGAAAGGGGTAAAATGACATATTTGTGTTAACTACCAAGATTTGAATGCAAATACTAGGAAGGATCACTTTCCCCTTCCATTTATTGATCAAGTACTGGATACATTAGTAGGGAAAAATTATTTTTCCTTCCTAGACAGCTATAGTGGTTATAATCAAATATGAATAGCTCTAAAAGATCAAGACAAAACCAATTTTACTTGCCCTTGGGGAACCTATGCCTATGTCATCTTATCATTTGGTCTTTGTAATGCCTAAGCTACTTTTCAAAGTGCTCTTTTGAGCATATTATTTGATCTCTCCCATGACTATGTTAAAATATACATGGATGATTTCACTATCTATGGGAAGACATTTGAATAAACTCTTACCAACCTAGAGAAAGTTTTTCAATGTTTTTAGGACCAGCAGTTATCTTTAAGCAATGAAAAGTGTTATATGCTTATGACTGAATGGATTGTGTTGGGGCATCAGATCTCCCCTATTAGAATTCAAGTTGATCCAGCAAAGATAAGTATCATTAAGAATATACCCACACAAAAGAAGCATAAAGATGTTATAATATTATTAGGACATGTTTGTTATTATAGATTATTCATCAAGGACTTTAGTAAAATTTCCACCCCATTATTTGGATTGCTTACTAAGGATGTTGAATTTACCTGGACTAATGATTGTCAAACTACCTTTCAAAAACTCAAGGATCTTCTCATAAAAAATCTTATTCTAAGATGTCCTAATTGGAATAAGACTTTTTACATTCACATAGATGCATTTGACACTACCTTAGGATCTATCCTTGGCCAAAAAGATGAATATTTGAGTTATGCAATCTATTTTATCAACAAGAATCTTCAAGGGGCTGAACTCAACTACAAATGGGGACTTGATTTTGTAGGTTTCATAGATCCTAAATCCAACAATAAGGAATATATACTAGTGTTCATTGATTATTTCACAAAATAGGTCAAGGTCAAGACTCAAGATGAAAAAATAGCTATGTTCTTGTATGAATAAATCTTCACCATTTATGGAGTGCAAAGAGAACTAGTCACAAACCAAGGACCACAGTTCACATTAGATCTCATAGCTACTTTGGTAAAAGAATATAAAATTGAACACAAAAATTCCACCCTTTACCATCCTCAGTCAAATGGTCAAGTGGAAGTTACAAATAAAAAATTGGAAAATATACTCACTAAGACTGTCAACCTGCATAGAAAATATTGGTCAACTCATCTTTTGGAAGTAATCTAGGCTTATAGAATCACCTAGAAAACCATAACTAGTTTCACTCTGTATGAACTAGTTTATGGTAAAAATATTGTTCTACCCATTGAGTTTGAGAATAAAACATTAAGGACAACACTTGATTTGGGTTTGGACCTTTTCCAAGCTTAACAAGATAGGATCATGCAATTGAATTCACTTTATGAAATTTGAAAGAAAACACTTTATCACACTAAATTAGTGTAAATATAACGAGTGGGTTGGCATGATAGGAACATCAAGACTAAGAATTTCTAACCTAGTGATTGGGCACTTCTCTTTGACTCTAAATTAAAATATCATAAGGTAAAGCTTCAGTCTAAATGGCTTGGGCCTTATGAGATTGAGAAAGTTTTTGACAATGGATATGTAAAGCTCATGACCATTGACTCTATTCAGTTATGACTGCTTTTTAATGGTCATAGGCTCAATTTGTACAAGAAACCATTTTTCAAGGAGACTCTCACTCACCAACTTCTTTAAGAACAACATATATCTCTTCTTTATGAAGCAAATCAACATGTTCCTCTAGTGTAATGGTATTTCTATCAACCCTTCTCCAGTATTTTCCAAGAAAAATAAAGATTCTTGTAATCAAGAATAAGCCATTAATAATGGCTTGAGTTAGGCTGAATAAAATCCTAACTCCTAGGATTTTCCAAATATATTTGAGTAAGGACTGGAAAAGTTAAAAAAAATCAAAAAAATTAGCAACAAAAACCTTTGGGCATTACTAATGTTTATTTTATCAAAAAACTAGGTTAATATCTTATCAATATTTGTTAAAAAAAATTCATAACAAAACTTTTTTTTTCATATATTTTCATCTAGATTCATTGTTCAGGAACAAAAAAACACTTTCCTTTTACTACAAGATGAAATTCCTATTATTATAGGATAATTATTTATTGCAAGACACTTCTTGTTACCACAAGAAGCATTTATCACTACCGAATGAATTTTATCACTCCATCATACATTTCATTTCTCACAGATCATTTTTGTTTCTAATCAAAGGCTAACACATGCTAGTAAA
Source organism: Torreya grandis (assembly GCA_037957365.1). Lineage (NCBI taxonomy): Eukaryota > Viridiplantae > Streptophyta > Pinopsida > Cupressales > Taxaceae > Torreya > Torreya grandis. The sequence goes on along the minus strand of JARHVA010003467.1, from coordinate 1,905,302 downwards.
TCTCACATCCACCACTTTGACTCATCATTCATGAATTAATAAAAAGGTACTCCTAAAATCATTAAGGTAACTATTTATACTTATTTCATTTCATGAGTTTTAATTATTCTCTAGATTATGGGTCTCAATGCTATTAAATGTTGCTATATCTCCACTTGCTCATTCCATCCTGAGAAAGTTTCTTTTTCATTGATTAATGTGACCATTGAAAATTTCCACCACCACCTCTTATCAATTTTTCAAACCCTTTGTGTTTGTCAATTGCATCCCTTGAAGACAAGTGACCATTTTAAGTTGGGGGTAGATTTTCCATAATTCAAACCAGTTATCTCTCTTCTAAAGTAAATCTCAAACATTTCACCCAAAGCTATATAACCCTTGCTATAAGATCACAAACTTTGCAAATAAAATTCCATCCTATAGTATGAGAGGAGACCTACTAAAACATGAACCACTTGACATCTCTCACCAGACTAGTAACCCATAAATCTTGGTCCTATTTCATAATGTAGGATGGGCTCAATATTTTGAGAGGATAAATTATGTTGACCAATAAATTGTATAACAATTTGGTAATAGTCAAAGGAATAAAGATAAAACTAACTAAAACTATCATCAGTATATTAAATAGATTACCCAAAATGTTCTGACTCATTATATAACAATCTGGTAATAGTCAAAGGAATAAAGATAAAACTAACTAAAACTATCATCAATAGAGTAACTAGATTACCCAGAATAAGATAATTATGGTAGGAGAAGTTTTATGCTGAAGAAAAGAGGCATAAATTCATTAGAGGAGATTAAGGCTTGGAGACTTCAAAGTATGTAAATGCACATTTATCATTACCAGGAAGATGGGAAAGAGAAATTGTATTCATCTTTAGATATTTCACTTGTGAAGGAAGATACTCTATGTTGCATGGTGTTTATTTCAAATTTATGAACCACCTATGGCATGGTATTGAGATAAACATTCCAAATTTCCTATTTAAAATCATCACAAGAATTATAGAGGCATTTAAAAAAGGTAATTCTAAAGTTTTATCTCATCATTGTTTAATTCAATTAATTATTCAATACTACCTACATAGGACTGGGCCCAATGTAAGTTGGGAATATTTTCTTCAAATACATATAAATGCAATAATTAATAGTGAGGAAGATGAAGAAAAATATATAAAGGTAGAGGAATATATGGAGGCAAAAAAGGAAATGGAGGTAGAAGAATAGATAGAGATAGAAGAATATCTTCCTACAACTACACAAAAACCTGCAGAAGTAGACCTTCTTGTAGCTACACAAGAAATTATAGAAGAGGACCCTCATGCAACCACACAAGAATATATATAAGAGGACCCTCTTTCAGCCACACAAGAACCTATAGAAAGGACAAGCCTCATAGAGGAAGTTTCAACAAGCAAAGAACCCAGAAGAAGGAAGAGGAAACTAATCCTCCAACCTGACTCTGAGGAATCTGAAGAAGAGATTCAACCTTCCCCTAAAAAGGCCAAAGTCAAATATACTCCTTTAAAGTCTCATAAACTAAGAGAAAAGATGAGAGGAAAAATAATAACTAAACCTTTTTCTATTATATAAACTAGTGAGGAGTCTAAAAAATAACAAACTACCAACAGACATGAAACACTTGAGGCATCTAGTTTTGATGAAATGGAGACTGATAATGAAGAGTATTCTCAAGAAGATAATAAGGAAATAGATAAATCAAGGTATATCCCTAAAACTTTACAATAAGAACCAATATAGATCCATATTGAGATAGAACAAATGGATCAAACCTTTATGTTGATGCAAGAAGAATTTCCTACTTTGGAAAAAGCCTTGCAGGAAATAGAGCAACTAAGAAATAATCTATAGGACCAATTAGGAAGTGGACTAGATGCACTTGATTTAGTAGCTTATTTTCTACATCCCTTAGCATAGATACATCTTATATCTATTATTTCATAGCTTCCTATAATATAAAAGTATTAGTTAAAGCCCATAATTACCCAAATAGTCAAGTATAATTCATCATCTACTATGTCTTCTAAATTGATGAGATGGATATACAACTAGTGTGAAATTTTTAGAGAATTAACAAAGTAAAATAATAAATTAAAATAAGAGGTTAGGATTAAAGAATAATTTATCTTCAAATTGTAGCATAAAGTTGAATATCCATCTAATCTTACTCAAGCAATCCTCGACTACATGCCTCTTACAAGGGCATATTCAGTTTATCTTGAAGAACAATGGCATAGTTTAAGTTCATCCAAATTTATTGTGATATCCCATGTGAAGTAATCAATCCTCTCTTTTTCATTTCAATTATATAAATAAATATCACAAGAGCAACAAGCACAATTTTGTGAGTTTTATCTTCATAGCTATGTGTTCCCACATGACAAGGAATGGAATCCTAACCTGTATGTTGGAGATGTCCTTTTAAAGGCATTTTTAGCATATATTTTGAATGAGAATAGGAGAGAATGAGAGATGACTAAATATAATAAAAAATAATGGGGGATTCAATTGGTTATCAGAGGATAATCAAGAATACCTATGATTAAGTTGGAAAAATGGGATAATATTATGTTGCAAAAGGAAGTAAGGGCTTGGTTTACTAGAAATAGTGATGAAGATTAGGATTTCTATTTGGGGTTAAAAAATTATGTTGGACTTGTAACATGATAATATTTCATAAAAATATGGAATGAGCTCACTCCTAAGCTACAAAGTAAATCCATACGCCCTTTTCAATTTAAAATTAGCATTTGATAGAGTAACAAGATATATTCTACTTTTAGGAGACCTAAGAGCACAGTTGTTGAGCATAAGATTCTAGCCTCCTCTATTCTTGTACCCCATTCCAAATTGGTAGGATAAAAATCCATTATATGTATCCAAGGAAGTCAAAAACTGATATCTATATGAATAAAGGCATGGATTTTATGCTCATCTATCTAGCAGTGTCATTGAGCCTGTAGATTTTAGAGCTATTTGTGAGTTTAAAATGATCAAGCTTGTCGCTCGAGGATGAGAAAAGTCTTAAGTAGGGGGTTGTGATGAGCCCCATAAATTTCATGTTTTTCTCCTTATTTTCTGTACTCACCCTTCTTTTTTATCATGTTTTTGAACTATTTTCCCATAAGTTTTTATCCTCAGACAACCATGTTTGCAAATAGCATTATGTTCTCATATATCTTTGAATAGTTAGACTTTTATCTTGGAATCAAGTATATAATATTTATCTTTTATTATAATATGCTTTTTTAATAATGTGTTAAAGGTGTTTTTAATTAATAGGTACAAAAGAACAATTCATGGTCCATCATACAACAAATGGATTTCATCACATGAAAACATCCCACATCCACTGCATGACTAAAGCTGCAAACAAACATAATTTGATTCCTAATTCAAATGACTCATATAAATTATAAAAACTTTCATGGAGCATAGTAAAGATTCATTTGAAGACTAAAATAACTTGATTTTTCATGAAGCAATGTTGCAAGATCGATATGAACAACATCCTTAATAGAAGGAACTAATTTTTGTTATCCTATAGCTAAATGTTTCTTAGTTTGGAATGTATTTTATTTTATATAAAATTGTCTCCCCTATTTTGTGTGTGTGTGTGTGTGTGTGTGTGTGTGTGTGTGTGTGTGTGTGTGTGTGTGTGTGTGTGTGTGTGTGTGTGTGTGTGTGTGTAGTAACAGGGTTGAGAAAGTAGTAGAGATCAATTAGAAAATATAGCAGAAGCATAGTTTGTAAAATAATTATTATTTTAATTTCCCTGCAGCAATTCTTGGTTGCATTTAATTAATATGAGTAATTATTTATGAGTTAATTTCATTGTTGTAAGAGGAAGGATTGAAGATATATTTGGAAGGAAGAAGGGCCCCCTTTAGAATTCTTGCAGCAATAATCCAACCCATTAATTAGCTAAGCATGTTATTTATTTCATTTATGTGTTGTGTGTTTTATTTTTGAATTATGAAATTTTAAGCTTTACATATAATTGTTTTAAGGAAGCTTACAAATACAAAATAGTGTAATCATTTAAATCATGGTTTTGTATGAGTGTTTAATTTCAGCATTCCATTTCTTATATGATTTCCAGCATCCTAGATTATAATTAGCAAAATATCAAATTAGAAGATTAAGTATGCACATATAGTGACATCATCCTATCAAGTTTACATCCTCAAGTTTACATTTAAATGAAGTACAAGATACAATTCTTTGGTAACTCTCTTTGTTTATTTAGATCAAGATAAGTATATTAGATTTTGAATCTACTGCTAGTCATATACCACTAGATACAAGGACTCACAAATCTCCTAGATGTGGTGATGATAATTACAGACATATAGTTTATAAAAAATACATAGACCACTACACCTCTGGGAACCCATGGTGGAAAGTTAGAGGGCCTAAATAGAATGGTGGTGAAGACTGAGTCCACTAAGTATCTCATCATATAAAAATTGCCTCCACCCTGAGCATTTGAAACTACCTTAATAAGGTTGAAATTGATCATGCCCCCAATCTCTGAGACCTTATCACCCTTGAGGATTATATGAAATAGGGGTACCCACAAGATATTAACATGCACATAGCCAGTCAATCAAAATAATCAATCTAGTAGGATCATCTCTACATGAATCCCTTATTTGAAGGTGAAGATTATGTAAGAGTTTATGCCTACCTTATTGACCCATTTGGCATCAAGTTTCTCTTCCTAGTCCTTTAAGGCATCATAAATTTGATATATGTTAGTCCATGTGTCAACTATAGAATCATTATAGGAGACTATGTATTCAAGGAGTTTGTAGTAGTCTTTGAATACACTCCCTAAACTATCCAAATCTTATACCATGAGCCCACAAAACACACATGATCATGAACACCTTCTTGTACTTAGTTGGAAATGAGAAATAACTTGCTAAATAGTAAAAGGGAAGACTTCTAGATTGGTGGATACCCTATGTAATTTATAATTTTCATATTCCCAAAGAACATCTTGGAACTCGACCTCATCCTCGTCGTCACTACAAGTTGACATAGGCACAATTTCAATTATTTTGAATATGTCATTGTAATGTTTGAAGTGGTTTTATCCCTCAAAGAAGGTGGTGACCTTATATTCAGGGCCAACCTTGGGGTTAGATGACAAAGCATCCATGGTGAAAAATGAAAATATCTTTATGGTAATGAACTATGAGTAAGGGAGTATGGGGGCATAGGAATGAACATAAAGTGAGGAATTAAATTTTGGGAAGATGGGAGTAATAATGATAAAAGAGTTTGCCATTGGGAACTTATAAGGATCCTCAAATATCTCTTACATTGATGGTGTTTGGTTACTCACCCCAAATCAATTCAAATTTGAGTTGGAGGCTTGATATTCTCATTTATTTCTTGATCAATAATTAAACTCATAGATTTTGAATACATGTTGCTTGCTAGATTTGGAGACTGCAAAAGGATGTTTTGAATTATCTAATCAGGGCCCAATTTCTAATTTAGTTAATGTATATATTTTGTTAGTCACATGGCCATATTTACCCTATCACATCTTGGGTATATTTTAGTTTGTGTCACATTACCATCATTAATTGGACCTACCTACAATGGATAGCACCTAGGCACAACCTAGTATTTCACCATTGTCCATTCAATAGTTGGAAATGCTAGCTATATGAGCAAGGTGACATATGGCATCCTATGATTAGCCTTTTAGATATGATTTTACCCCCTTTGATCATCTTGGTACATCTCAAGACACTTATACTAATTTGTATAGAGGTTCCATGTGGCATGGTCTAGTCACACTCTCTTAGGCTTTGACATGTCTGATAGGTTTAAGAGATTGATAGCTCTAAAAATAGGTTCCACATAGTTTATACTCATTCAATCAAGATATCTTAGGCTATGACATCTTTGACAAGTTTAGGATATTGATAACACTAATAGTGGGGTCCACATGGTACTTCCTCATTTATTTAGGATCTTCCAAGCTTTGACATCTCTGACAGGTCTGGGAGACTGATAGATTTGACAATGGGGTCCACATGGTATTTCATCATTCAGTCAAACTATCATAGGATATGACATAATTGATAGGACTAGGAGACTAACAACTCTAATAACAAGGTCCACATAGTGCTTCCTCATTCAGTTAGGCTCTTTTAGGCTCTGATAGGTCTGGTTGACTGACAACTTTGATAACGGGGTCCATGCGATACTTCATCATCCAGTTGGGTTGTATATAAAAATTCTTAAAAAAATAAGTAAAAATGAATACACATAATTAATTCAAATGTTTACCTGCCTACTAATGAGGATTTACAAGATGCCAAGTAGGACTCTGGGATATTCAGACTCCAAGAACATTAATACAAGTCCGAATCTATGAAAAAAAGGTAGCATGATAAAAATAATCTAAGTATGAAAGGACTTTGTTCTTCTTAGGATGCAATACGGACTCAACCATGCTTAAATCCAAAAGGCCATAGGGTTTTTTTATAAAGACCAAATTTTCATTTTAAGAGTGATAAACACTAGGTGAATTGGGGAAAGACATAAATTCAAGGATTTTCATCGAAAGATAATGTTCAAATAGGGACTAAAAATCTAGGCACTTCAAATTGGCCATTTTAAGAGGGGTCCCCCATTTTTCTGAAGAAGGGGGGGTGTTGGGCACAACAAAAAGGACATTTTAATGTACTTTATTATTGAATTTTAAATGCTTATGAGAATTTTATTTATTATTTACCATAGTAGTGAAAAAATAATTTTAAGTATTTCCCCATAATCATCATTTTTTTATGCTTTCATTTAAACCTGAAAGGGGTTAGTTCATGTTTATATTTTTTGCTAAATTTTAAAGTCACCAATTTCTACCAAACTTTATTTATTTGAAAAATAGACTTATCTATAAATATGCTAGTTTCCATGGAATAATTTTTGTGTTTAATGTTTAAGAGAGATGAAATTTTGAATGTAAAACTAATAATTTTCCCTAACTTCACAATTTTATTACACACATAATGGTGTAAAATTATGCCCAAAATAATTTTAAATGAAAACCTATAAAGTTTAGGACCTATATAAATGTGTTTCACATTTTTAATATTAAAGGTTTAATCATAGTGGTTTTTTTACATTTTACATATGTAGGGTTATTTATAGATAGATTGGTCCTTTATTTATAAGGCACAAGCCTAATGTAAGGAATGGACTAGTGAATGCTCACCTATGTGACCATCGCTAGATTCTATTGGAGTCATCCAAGATCTCTGATAAGCCATTAATACACAAAAACATAGGTAATAGGTGAGAGCCAAAAGTTGAACACACAAAATCATAATGCATAAATGATATTCCTCAATAAATAGCTCACTAATGCTAGATGTAATAGGTGAGTAAATGTATAAATCACCCTAGAATAGTGGTAACCTCCATATCTAGAATAGTTGGTAATGGTCAACTACTCAAAGGAGTAACTCCCACTAGTTAAAATAGGTTGGTCAAGTGTAACTCCCTATGACATGCACACATAAGCAAGTTAATCTCAAAAGTGTAGGAAAATCACAATTAAGGAAAATAAATACCTACACTAACACCTCCCCCTGCATAAGCATAACTTAGGTGGGTAGAAGAAATGAGTCTTGAAAACAAGGCCTAATGAGGTACCTAAGCATAATGTAACTCCCATAAATTGGATAAAAGGAGAAAACTTGTAGAAAAAAACTCCCCCCCCCCCAAAAGAGAGAAAATAAAAGAAATAGTGCATACTCTAAAGACATCAGGCACAACCAAAAATATATCCACAAGTGAGAGAAACATAGAACATTATGGGAAGTGAGGGATAATAATCCCCACTAAATATGATTTTGAATCCATCTATACTTCAATTATAGCTCGCAACATCACCAATGTCAATAATGAGATCATCTACCTAAAGACTAAAGGAGCTCCATCTGTATTGAACAATGTTTATTCCTTTTATCAAAGTAATAACATGAGGTGTGTACTAAAATTATTCCTATTCCATAAGGGAATATGAAGGCAATAGTAAAAATAAATCTGAGTGTGGTCCAAAATAAAAGTGTAGCATAGGTATGGCAAGATCATGCACAAGAACCAAATGTAGTGCCACTAAATTAAACATATTAGAAGTGGGTGCAATGAAGAGTGAATCACCCTGGAGTAGTGAAAGTGTACACCAAGCATCTGATGGATATCCAACCAAGGTGTAGTCCTTATACAAGGAATTGTGCTCCTCATGCATAGTAAGAGCACTAGTAGAATTTGGCAAATAAATGACTACATGACTAAAAAAATTAGTCACAATAACTAAAAATGTCTAAATTCTACTGATTTTTGCAACTTGGCTATAAATGAGTAAATAAATGACTAATTTGGTCATCGACTAAAAAATTATTAAGTCATAAAAATAAAAATGACTAAATAGTTACTCAAGTAAATATAAATTAGATGAAATTTTTTTTTAAAAATCTAGTGGGAGTGTATTGCATGTGATTCATTATTCATTGAATATTTCCTCATTTCATTAATTGGTAATTAGACTAGAACTAAGGCATTTTGGGTTATAGCAGCTACTTGCATGGGTGATAAAACTTGTTTGGAGAGGACCTAAAGACTTCTAAAAAGGTAGGCAAGGAATTTGGAATTTGCTACAAAGAATTTGAAGTTAGCGATGCCCTCTACAGTGAAGTTGGATTTAGGGATGCCCTCTGTAAAAAAATCAAAATTAATTTGAAGCCCTCATTACATAAAACACAAAATCTAAAGCTTTATGATTGGTAACTTATAGTAGTTACATAGGAAACTGAGTACCAAAACTATACATGCAATTTAGGGTTTAGGAAACTATTTTTTCATTAGTTTCCTCTACACATTTTAGATCATATGGGAATTGAACTTGTAACTCAAGTGAAACACCACCTTCTTCTAGCTGTTGGAAGAATTCCATATCCTTAAAGTGCACAAAAAAAACTAAAGAATTGGCACTGGGGCTTTTAGTTATGAATTCAACCCAAATGTCATTTCCTAATGCCTCCATAAAATTTTGTTGAGCCAACTCTAGTTCATCATGATCAACATGAATAACCCTAATGTTGTTTAACAATTCAATGGGTACTTCTTCTTTTCTCTTCTTCAGAAGAGACTTTGTTGTCTTAAGATAATTTAAGGCTACACTGGGGTCTACCGATATTAATAACTCACCCATCTTGATAAATTCATGGGCATCACATGGATATATGTGAGTTTCCTTTCTTAAAATTTCCAAAGCCTTCTTTGCCTACTCTTTTTGAGCATATATATGGCCTATAGCTTTTAAGCTCTCACAATTTTTAGGGTGGACCTCTAGAACCTTTTCAAAATTTGAGAGAGAACTCTTAAGATCTCCCAATTTCAATTAAACCTATCCACAAAATCTTGTGTTCTTTGGTTTTCCTTGATTGATGCCATGTAGTAGTAGCTAGTGGTGTCATTATCACCTTTAATATGATAATATCATGCAAGATTATAATATGAATGATATTTTATAAGAGATTGATCAGTTGAAACAAGAGCTATCTCATTCAATTATTCCACAATAAAATGCCACCCAATAAAAAAAATTGTTTGTTAAATGATTCAATTCCATTGCATAGTACGGGTATAATTTAAAGGCTCTATGCATATTTTCCATTCCTTCATGAACACTACCTTTTTCACTAATTGTGACAATCCTACAAGTAAAAAATGCACAAAACTAACCACATATATTTATGTAGATGTAGAACATCATTTCCTAATGCCTCCATAAAAATTTGTGGAGCCAACTCTAGTTCATCACTCTCAAAATGAAGAACCCCAATGTTGTTTAACAATTCAATGGGTACTTCTTCTCTGCTCTTCTTCAGAAGATACTTTGGAAACTTAAGAGAATCTAAGGCTACACTAGGGTCTGATGATATTAATAACTCACCCATATTGATAAATCATGGGCATCATGTGGATCAATGCGAGTTGTCATTCTTAAAATTTCCAAAGCCTTCTATTAGTTCTCAAATTTGCAGTATGCAAAACCTTAAAAGGATGCCAAGCTTTATGATTAGGTTATGCAACCAATTTGGCCAACTAATAGAATCAACCCAAGTGGTTAGGATTCTCTACACTTTAAGCTCTACTTTACCTAGGTGGGTGTTACCTTATATTCACCAATGATTAATTACTCCTCAAAATTGTTAGTGACTTCAAAGCAAACTAAGGGATTTATGTAATTTTGTTAATTGAATCATCCAATTCACCCTAATCCAAACTAGCATATGATTTGAATTAGATTTTTTTTTAATTTTATATTCTACTATTACTCATACTCCTACACAATAGAAAATTAAAATTAGAATTTTTGAATATGATACAAGTAAATGATTCTAGAAAAGAATTAATCGGTGCCTTTCTCAACAATTGGGTAGTGGAGTCTGATCATAGAAAGATTTGTGCTTTCTATCTAGCCATAACTCAAATTACTTGGCATGGGATTGTCTATGAATTGTATAGACATGTAAGATTATTATTACCTGACTCTTCTTAATTATCCAAATTGAATCCTCCAAGTTACAGTGATCTATTCAATGGAATTTAATACCTACTTGAGGAAACCCAATTAGGTAAACCACCCAAAAGGAGCAAATGTGTTTTGAAGAACTAAACATATACTTGGTATCTTAATTAAAATAACAAGAAGAAACAAAAAAGGAGATAAACAGATAAATTATAACATGAATGTTCAACAAGCAATTGAGAACTAGATATATGGCACTAGATAGATGTGGTTTGCTTTTATTGATATATCTTTGAAGGGTAGGCCTTACAATGTCTTTTTCTAAAATCAAATTCCCAGAGAGATTTCCTAAGGTCTTGGCTTCCTTCTTATAGGGGTGAAGGAAGCTACAAGCTTCAGACCTTTCACATTCCAAAAAATGACTTTTCATATACCCACCCCTCTATATGACCTATTACAACATATACTTTTTGAAAAGTCTTAAAAATACCACCAAATATATTTTGACTACATATTGGAAAGCATAAAAACAAGAAAAAGACAAAACAATAGGACATCTAAGATTTTTTGGTGCCATCTTGATGCTCATTGCTCCTCTACATACTTGGCCTACTTATTCTTCAGTCGTCAAATACTAATTTTCCCATTGGTAAACTATGAAATCATTAGGCCACTTATATTCTTAGATATGGAGTAGGTTAGCTTGGGGATCTTTCCATCTTTTTTCTAGCAGCACTTTGACATCAATGATGAACTTTGCATATCCAGCATCCAAAGTAATTACTCTATCTAAAATGACATTGAAACTGAGAATATTTATGTTTTAATATTTTTTCAAGAAATCAATGACTAGAGAAACTGTTTGACTATATTCACTTTTCCATGCATCAAAACCTTTGATATTTTTATCCTTTATCAAAATGGAAGGAATAAATTGGTGTTTGAAGGTAGAAAAAGAGTCAATCTTTGCCTGCATTTTTTGGCTCTCACCATTCACATACTAAAATTCATCTAAGATCATTTTCACTATCTTCTCTATTGGATTGAGTGAGGTCAGAGCACCTGGATCTATTTTTAGAACTTTGCACAAGGTTAGCAATGTATGGTGTGTAGGTTTCCATTTCCTTTATATTGGATCCAAAATAGAAAGATTAATCTTCAACTGATCAATGGCCTAAGACAAATAATAATAGCATTCATGCACATCTCCTAACTTGTCAACAACCAATTTTAATTTGTATTCCAAAATCTTCTCAACACCTCAAGGATTTTCAATTTGGCCTCATCTTTTGTCTTCTCATTTTGCTTTTTCAAATCTTCAATTTCTTTCTCCAACTTCAACTTTAATGCATTCAATTGATCAACTGGGACTGTATTATCATTGGTTATTTGTGGCATAAGGGCTTGGTATGGCATAATTGCTTGGATTTGAGAATCAACACCCTTCAACTACTTATTAGTTTGACATTTTCAAAATATAGCCTATTCACTTCATCATTCATCTCAATTTGAGTTTTTTCATAGTCAAGAAATCTTTACTCCATTTTCTTGAAATTAGCTTGTGTGAACATTACAAAGTGAATAGTAAGGGTGGTAGCTTTAAGAACTGATGTATCCTAAAAAAATTTCACCATAGTTGTTCCACTCAACTCCTAGACTACATCAAGCAATATTGGCTTATTGGTGTTCTTCTATGTGGCCCATATTGCTAGAGTCTTTGTCTTTGGGTTAAACCCACAACCACTGACACCATCCTCATTATCAAACTCATAAACCATCATGGGGTCATATTGATTTCTCACTTGGTCCAACAAAAACATTTTATTCAATTCAAGGCCAGGGATGATTAACATATTACTCTTCAAAACCATTTGTCTAGCCTCATCAGCGCTGATATTAATTTCATAAATTTTCAAATCCTTAAAATTTGGTTTCACAATTTGATCATGTTGAGATTCATTAGCACCCATTTTATTTATTTCCACCTTTTATTAAAATTCTTTCATCTTAATTTTGATCCAAAAATCTTTGAATTCTAGGGTATTAATGAAATCATCATTGTCAATGAACCTCATAAAAGTCATAACCCTTTCATCTTCTTGTAGTTCAGGCTCACCTTGTGCCTATTCATCCATTCTTACTTCTAGTTTGTGTGCTTATGTTTCTTGACCAACAAGGGGTTGATCAACTTCTTCTTCCTCTCCCATATACCTCAAAATATTGGCCACCTTTTTAGAGTCTCCTACTCCTTTAGTCATTTCATATGAAACCAGTGGAGAAACATCATCAGTCTTTTCCCTTTTGGTAGGTGGTGAACTATGAATAGTTATATCTTACACTAACATTGCATATTGACCAGGTTCTTAAATCATAACTCCTATTGGATTTTTGACAGGGAGGTTGGTAGCCTTTGTAGGCTACTTCTCAGACTTACCATATATTTTTTAAAAATTAACAATTATCAAATCTATTCTTTTCAAAGGATCCTCTTCAAAAAAATCCTAAAAAAATAAGATTTTGTTTTCTTTTGTCATCCTCAATCTTCTTTAAAATTTCCCATTTTCATTTCCTATTATATACCTCTTCAAAAGTGACACAATTTCTAATCACACCCTCATCAAAATTGATTTGATGGGATATCCCCATCCTAGTAAGGATGACTCATCTAATAAATTTCATGTGACCCTCTAGATCACAAACCCTTTTTGTCCCTAATTTCAAAGAATATTTAGCCATCAAATAGGTTTACAACTCCTCCAAGGTATCTACACCAATGTACCATTCACCAAACACAGTGGAATATAGAAGAAATGTGCCCTTCTTTTGTTTTTTCATCACATCTTTCTCCATCCATAGCATCTCCCACATGATTTCAAGAAAATCAATTCTATTTGGCATAACTTTTGGCAACACATGGGGTGGCTAAGTACACCCATATACTCTGATATAGTATGGTCAAGCAAGAAATACCAATCAGCAAAGTTATGTTTGTGACCCTATTCTAGCCTATGAGTAAGAGGCCTTAACATTTCTCTAACCTATTTGGTCAATCTAAGAAAATGGATACCAAGGGAATTCATTATTATGACTAAAAAATCATAATAGAACACAACATAGTAATAGTTTGGACAATGAGTGTCCCATTTGTAACACCATCACTGTGTAGGCAATCTCTATCTCTTTTGATCAATCATGCTCAAGTCCATATTGTTAGGACAATTCCTTCTATTTTGATACAAAATTAAATGACATAATAAAGAATAATATTTGAACTCCATATGTGTCTTGTTCTCCCTTATTTGTAAAAATCTATCATGTAATTTCTTCTCAATAAATGATGCAAAATCATACTCAACATTAACCTTTGGGTTTTATAATTTCATGGCCATCATCATCATCATCATCATCATGTAAACTGAAATTCTATCTTGGGCATCAATTCTTAGCACTTGATACAAATAAAAATATCTCCTTTTGAAATACACAACAAAGTCATTAACTAGAAAAGGCTCAACTGTAGTGGTTAGGATTGAAATCCTTCTATTATTGGCCCCTTTCCTCATGTACATGGGAAACTCATCACTCTTATGTGTATTTCTTAGACTGGTATATTCATGTTCACTCTTCTTCAAGTCAACTTTTGTGAGGGATTGCTTGTTGAGTATGAAGCAATCAATGATTACATTTCTATCTATAGTGACCAATGGTGACCCATTTAGCAACCTGATAGTTTTGGTGGCTGGATGATAGTATTGTGCCAATATCCTAATCAAATCCACAATAATGAATACATTTTGAACCACAATCTTAACCAAATTCAAACTCCATGGGTTTGTAAATAGTCCCTGTCCATCTTTCTTTTCAAAAAAATACCAAAAAAGGTTCCATACTGAGATAGGGACTCGAGCATCCTAACACCCCTCTGTTACATCCTTGCTACATCTTTGAATAGTTTCTTATACCCTTTGTCAATTGAATTTGGAAAAATGTCCAACAGTGACTTTTAAAGGGACCACTTCTTGGGAACAATGGATTTAGTGCTCTTACTTGTAGACTCAAATTTCTTAGGTGTCATAGTTTGATGCTTTTATGAACTACGGTTTTGATAGTCACTTGCTCTACCAAACCAGTTGAAAATAAAGCACAAACTAAATACCAAATTTTATGATGAGAGTGATGAGGTAGACTTACCCAGTTGGAAGATGACTGAAGTTCACACACATAGCTTAAATTCATCATCTACAATCACCATTAAATTTTCTTAAATGACAAAATACAAAGAAATTCCAAATTTTATTCTGCTACGGAGCTAGTCATTTCACCATTACTCTAGTTCATGCCATGAAATTGACAAATCTCATCATTTGATTATTTCAAACACATACCATTGAATTGTTCCAATCTAATGGCTGGGTAGGAACTTTAATCGCATGCATCAATGATAACCACTGTGGGGTGGTGATATAGTCATTTTAGTATGTAATACTTTACCACATCACTACAAGACCTATTTAGATATATCATGGGACTGTGGGAGTTTTTGGACAGTTATACCACATCTTTCACCACTTTTTACCACCCCAAAGGCCTTGATACACATCATCATGGGATGTCAGGATACATGTTACCCTTTATACCTCTTACTATGTCACCACTAACCTTTGATCTGACCATCATGGGACCATAGGATCCTTTGGCATCCCTTCACTATTTATCGTATCATTGTAAGCATTGGATTTAACATGTTAAAAAATAAGGAAAGAGTATTAAATAGGCTAATGATTTGGTTTCATAACAACTATTTCATTGTTGTGATCAATCAAATTATAAGTGGATTATCTAAATAAATACAAAATAAAATATTATTTGTGTACACAAAGAAAATAATCTAATGATTATAACAAAACACTCTAAATCAAACTTAACTCTATGAATGAATGTGAATTCTCACTCTAACACTTAGTTAGATGAGACTAATGTGGTAAGGCTACTTATTTACCTTTAACATCTTTCTTCTCTACTTGACAAACATTTTTTTTATATTGGTTTATTTTTCTTTGAGTGCCTTATACCTCAACTCTTTCTATGTTTGGTTTTTTTGGATGGTTATATCCATGTATTTCATCCCTATGGTATGATTTTAGATGCATCTAATATTATCCAATTTCATATTTTTAAATATGAAAATATAATTTTTTCTTAAGGAAAAAAAGATCGTGTAACAACTAAAAAATCCAAAAAATAAAATTGTATAAAATAAAGTAATCTAATAATAGTAGGCGATAGAGGAATCTTGAGGGACTACCAAGGTCAACCTTATCTTGTATGCTCATTTGATATTGGTAATGATGAAAATAATTGGGTGGACACAACATGGCACTCATAAAGGGGATGTATTTAGTAGTGTTGAAGAGATGGAAAAAGGTAATAATAAAATGTGATATAAAAATATTAATAAATTCAATATCAAGTGGATCAATAAGTGCATAGATAATATATGAGAATGTACAATTGATTAAATTTATCTGCAAAAAATTAAAATAAGAAATCTTTCAACATATCAAAATAAAATGGAATTATGTAGAAAATTATCATGGGAGTGCAGGACATACTTTATATAACTTTTACCGCTTATCACTAGCCCATAAGACCTTCTCTAAAATGTCACAGGGTTGTGGTATGTGTTATCTATCATCTTAGCCCTTACTACCATACCACCATTTATCTTCTTGTCTATCATGGGGCTGTGGTGAACCTTTACTATTTGCTCTTATCACATCACCATAGGTCAACTTTTATTTGTCACAGGGTTGTGGTGAAATATTATATGCTACTCAAAATCTTGCCGCCAACCTGCCAATTACTTTTGAGACCTCTGTGGGGTTGTGTTAACTAGTCTTTGTATACCACAACACCATAAGTGAAGTTCTTACAAGCTACAAGGAAGTGATAACTATCTTTTCACTTCCTTTGGTTCTTACACACCTACCAAAGCTATTTGAATGTACTTCAAGGTTGTGGTATGAGACAAAAAAACACATTAATGATCAAAATACAAATGTATATGACTCCTAGAATAATTGTAAAATGAATATGGACTCCTAGGATGAATTTTATGAATTTTGGAAAAAATGCCTCAAATAAATGTGGTCTCATGGTGATGGAATGCCATGACAAGTGAATTGTTATGGATTATCATGGCATTCCATCACCATGAGACCACATTTCTTTGAGGCATTTTTTCAACCAGTTCACTGCCTTGTCTATGGTATTGCTTACTATTATGCTTTGATAGATTTTTTCCAAGCATCCATAGCTTGTTTGAAAGCACTTGTTTTAGGATTTTAGCCATAGCAGCAAGGCAATGAACTATTTGATAAAATGCTTTGGTATACATGTATGAAAAATGTGGTAGTATAGACAAGGTAGTGAACTATTTGAAAAAATGCCTCAAATAAATGTGGTCTCATGGAATGCCATGACAAGTAAATACAATTGGCAATTGATCCTAGTTATTAGTTATGCAATGTGAAGTAATTGCATAACTGCTTAGGTTGACTTTGTAAAAAATATATTTTAATTGAAATTTTTTCATCTATCAGCATCTAGTTATTAGTTACGCAATGTGAAGTAATGCTTTGAGTTTGAAAGATGTGTAATGCAATGTAATCAGCAATTTGAATATAAACTACAAAAATCTATTTTTAACAATTCCTTAGTTAAACTCTATATTTTGTTTTCTCTTTATAACTCTATTGCTATGTAAATGTCTTTCAATTAAAAAAAAATAGTTTTTATCTCTTAGTCTACAATTTTTTACATTTTTTTAAAAATCTAATTTTCTCTCAATATTTTCATAAAATATTGATCTTTTGCTTTTCCAATTTTTTCCCCAAAATATTTTTGTTGCTATGTGTAGAACATTATAGATGGATCACTGTCAAAGGTTGACTATGGATCAATACCATGCATTTGATGAGAGAGTAGCTGATGAGAGGGACCTGGACAAATATCCATGTCTATGTAATGACTGTCTTGGTGGAAAGGTGAGAAAAAGAAATCTAATTTATCGACATATGATAAGATATGGGCATAATGGTATAAGCCCTTGGGATTACAATTATTATGAATATATGATAGAATTACAAAGTGTGAGAGATGAAGAGACAACAAACATAGATGAAGTGGCACCAAACATAGATAAAGAGGCAACAATGTTAGAAAAGAATTTGAAGTTGATAGAATGTTGAATGAGGGTCTAAACGATGATTAGGCCAAGTTGATGGAAGATAATTTAAATCTTGTGTATGTTATTTCAATTTAACGCATTTGATAACAATATTTCAAATTCTTAACTTATAAGTGGTGTTTTGTTGGATAAATGAGAGTGTAGATCAATTATTGGCATTATTAAGTTTATTTTTACCACCTGACTCCACATTTCCAACAAAATAAATTCAATGTAAAAATAAAATCACTATTCTAGGCTTAGGGTATGAAAAATCCACACATGTGTGAATGGTTGTGTATAATTTTTTAATAATCTTGCAAGTGAGAGTGAATGTCTAAAATGTTATGAAGCAAGGTATAGACAAGGGTTGAAATCAGTTGTGGTTCTTAGAAAGTTTATTCACCAACTTTTGATAATCCCATGATTACTATGAATGTATATGTGTAGAGACATTGCTAAACTTATGCAATGGCATGCCCAAAATAAGAGCACTGATGAAAAATAATGACATGTGCCTGATTCTAAGATGTGGATGGAATTTTATAATAGATGGCCTAATTTTTCTCAAGATACTCATAATATAAGGTTAGGTTTGGCTCTAGATGGGGTGAACCCATTCTTAGATCAAAGTACTAAATGGTCAACTTGGGCAATTTTTTTAATAAATTATAACTTGCCTCCATAGTTATCAACTAAACCATTTTTCTTAATGCTATCATTGATTTTACCAGGTAAGAAAGGTGTGACTTCAGATATAATCGATGCTTATCTAGAGCCATTATATGATGAGAATGGAATTATGGAAAGGAATTAAATAAATTCAATCTTTTAAGGATGGTCATTCAATCAAATTCACTTTAAAAGATTATTTATTGTTTATGATTCATGATCTTCCTGCAAATGGCACAGTGTCTGGTCTCAGTGTTCATGGATACCATAGATGTCCTACTTACAAATTTAAGTATTTTTTGAGGCACTCAAGAAGTTTGCATAAGTGTATTTATTATGGACATTATGCTTACCTTAAAATGGATCATCCATATCATCGACAAAAAATGTGTTTCAACGATCAAGAAGAGAATTGTGAAGTACCATTGCTAATAATGGGTAATTACATTGTTGAGAATGGATAAAAAAGAATGTCATTGATTGAAAATGATGGGATTGTTGGTATTAGATATGATCCATGTAATGAAATCAATGTAAAATGGTTGTGCATATTCTATAAGTTGCCATACTTTAAAGATATAGCCATTAGTCATAATGTAAACTTTATGCATACTGATAAAAATATAGCCTATGTTATTATAGAAACTCTTTTTAGTGCTTTTTATACTATTTCATCACGTGAAGACTTTTGATAACTAAATATTCATCAAAATCTTTGGGTTAAAAAATGTAATGATGAAAAATATAGAAAACCTAGTGCTCCTTATGTCTGGACAAAGGAACAACATGCATAATTCTTACAATATATGTCTCAGACTCACTTTCCCACTGGATATGTAAGTAGTAGTATTAGAATCCAAACTAGCATTAATGGTTTAAGAGGCCTCAAGACCCATGACTATCGTGTCATAATCGAGAACATTTTACCTATTGTGGTAAATATATCAAGTTTGGCAAAGGGGCCAAGATTGGAAATTATAAGGTTGGGCCTATTATTAAGATAATGAGTTTACATGTATTATATCCTTCAATATTTGATAGTTTTAGGGGGGAGGTTGTTGAAGTCCTTTGTCTATTGGAATGGGAATTTCCACCAACAATCTTTAAAATTTCTATGCATCTTTTGATACATCTAAAATATGAACTAGAGCATTGTGTCCCAGTAAGAATGAGATGGTTGTATCCTATAGAACTATATGAAGGTTTTGAAAAAAATTGTTCATAGGGAAAAGCTAGAAGGCAACATGTCTAAGGGATATTCAATGCAAGAGGCCATGGGATTTTGTACAAAATATATGAAGGATTTTAAAATTTTTAATCAATGTGTAAGGGATGATGATGAAGATGAGAGAGTCGTAGGTGAAGTATTATAAGGTAATATATGTCACTTCAAGCTATCACATCAAGAAATAAGTGTGATACATGCATATATTCTTTAAAACAAATGTTCATTCGATAAGTGGCATAGGTAAAAAAACATTTACACAATAATTTATTTACTTAATTGCATTTGCACATTTATATTATTAATCTTACTATTTTTAATTTAATATTCTATGTATAAAATATGATGAAGAGAATCAAGCTTAGATGCAACATCATCCTCAAAAGTGCAGGAGTCCATGATTTGATTGGAGGTGATTCTTTTCCAAAATTTGAAGAATGGATTGCTAATGTAGTCAGTGATGCAAAAGAAGAAGGTCACGATATAAAAATGGAGGAAAGTGAGATTTCAAAATATCCACATTTATGGGCTATGCATATTATTGGAATGTGGGCCTATGGTAGTCATTTAAGAGTGGAATAAAAAGACAAAGGAAAGACAAATTGTGATTGTGTTGTTAGTGCTGAATTTCTTCACAAAATTGAGAAAAAAATTTATGTTGGATTCATCTAAGAAATTATTCAAGTGGATTTTGGTGAAAATAGTCCTATATTATTAAAATTTAAGTGGATCTGACCATCTGAAGTATAATTTGATGAGTATGGTTTTGTACGCATAAATACAAGACAATTTTTATCAAAGACAGATGAGCCATATGTTCCCATCTTCAAATGAACCAATCATTTCTAATTGATGATGTAAGAAGCCTAGGATGGTCATATTTCATTCAAATAGAGTCTCACTCCAAATGAGAATTCATGGAAGCTATCGATATAATGGTTTATGGGCAATATGTTAATTTACAATAAACATTTGAAGAAGTGAATGAAGATGATGATGGAGTGTTTGAAGAAGAGAATTTGATTACCAATGAAGAGAATGGGAGAGAGAATGTATTGCATGTCACAGATGAAGATGAAGAATAAAATCAAGCCAATGTAGACAGGAGTGATCAGGATTCATAAGTGTCAATATCCAGTTGAAATAAGGGATAGTCATATTGATAGTCTGATACCTATAATTGTAAACATCTTCTTGGTTTTTTATTCTAAATTATTTTTAATCTGTAAGCTAAATTATATTTTAAGTTTCCATTTGCAGTTATCAATGGATTGGAAAGTCAACAGTTATCAACTTATAAACTCAATAAATTTTTACTAATTCAATTTTTTTGATTTATACATTATTGTTTATTTGGAATTTAGGAAATGAGGAAAAAGCCTGTAAGGTGAAAATTAGTTGATGATAGTGATCATAATGTTGAAATTTCATTGACATATTATGAGTGCTTTTGTAGATAAAAAGTGGCCAAAAATAATGAATATTTATCGTGCATCGGTTTGACAAATAGGCAAGTTGTAAATCCACTAAGTAGTATATTATTTGTTTAATAGTGTTTAATGAAATTTTATAGGCAAGATATTTACGTATATAAGACATAATATGATATTTTTTTATAGGAAAGAAAAAGAGTGCAAATAAAATGTAGATAAAAAATAAAAGGAAAGAAAAGATACAGTGTCATCATCTAATAGAAGCCAATGCATTTATGATTCAACAAATGCAGTTGGTGAAAATAATAGTTGTGATGATGTGTAGCCTAATATAGCACATGGTGATGTGCAACCTGATATAGCACATAGTGTGTAGCCTGATATAACACATAGTGATGTGCAACATCGTGATGATCTCTTATCACAAAGTCTAAGGGAGATTATTGAAAAACATTAGATCAATGGAACAAGTCTATAGATGATTTATTCAACATTAAAGGATATGTTTAAAGTGAAAACTAGTGCTAATATACCTACTCATGCAATACCTAATGTGGCCAAGAAGCATGAATTTATGATTAATGAAAGTCATGAAGAGAGATCACTTGCATTTACTATGCCTCGGAGTGCACCTATTATATCTATAACTTTTAATGGAATAAGAGGATCAACCAAAAATATTGGTAGTGGTTTAATAGATGATGTGTATGCTTTTATCAAAAGATATTGATTGAGTCAATATTTTTACAAATCTACATAGAAGAATGCAAAATAAATAAAATAAGAAAGCAAGAAACCATTCTTAGTTGAGGTATCGAGTGATGGTGAGCCCATTGGGCCAAATGCTACAAAGTGGGCCTTTGAGTTGGGTGTACGATGTAGGGCCCATTTGGATATTTACAAATCAAGTTTTTCAAAGCAAGATCCATGAACTATGTAAAATGTTATACAAAAAATAAAAAATGCTTTTGAGACTACTAGTGGACAAATCTCTAAAAAATATTACAAGCAAAAGATGAGAATTTTGATGAACAATTTTAGATACAATTGCAAAAAAATAATCATGGACTAAAAAGTGAGGTTAGACTCCAATCTATCTCCCAAACAGTGGGAGGCATTAAAATAAAGTATGCATTTTGAAGAATATTTGGCAAAGAGTAACAAAGGCAAGAGAGCAAGAGATAATGTGAGGGTTGGATATACATTTAGTCGTAGTAGGTTGTAGGCCAAAATGGACAAATTTTCAGTAAGTGTATGGATTTTTGGTTCAATTTACATTGTGATATTTATTTTGATTTTTTATTGAACTAACTATATGTTGAAATTGACATTGAATTTTAGGTGGAAAATAGTAATAGAGAAGCAGTTGCAGAAGATATTGTCAATTATATGGCAGCACTAGATCATCCTTGTAAATCTAAGAGTGGGATGAAGTAGAAATATAGTTCATCAATAGAGATTTCATAGCCATCTTTTAAATTCCCATTAAGAGCCTCTCTAGATCATGTTAACTCAAATGAAGGGTACCAACAGGTAATGAGTTGCATATTCAGTCTCACTCAACAAGTTTCACAATTGGTTGCCTCTATTAACCCTATAATTTTTGCATGGAATGAGCATAAATCCATGGATTTAGATGACGTAAGAGGCTTGATTTATTTCATTTCTTTTTGTTTGGCAATTTTTTATACAAATGCCTCTTAATATGTATATTATTGAAATCTGAGCGTATGAGAATCCAACCCAGTTTTTTTATTGTTAGAGTGATCCAAAAAATCTTCTTTTGGAAAAATTTATAGCTTGCATTCTTTACTTGAATATTAAATGCTTTGTATAATTTTTTGCATGATGGTTAAACCACATGTAGAAAAAATTTATCAAAGCAGTAGGAAAAAAAATGCCTTCATGATGTCAATAGAAATGCTAATATTGATAGTGATCATGATGAACTGGACAAGAATGTGCAACATAGTCATCATAGTTGTGTTGAATTAGTTGAGGTAATATAATAGTTATCGGTTATATGTCCCAATGTTTTGTCATTCTTCATGCTCAAAATGTTCTTCTGGATAAAAAATTATAGCTTTTGTATTCTTTAAGTTGTAAGTTAATCAGTCCCAATGTTTTGTCATTCTTCTTTTGGACAAAAATTTATAGCTTTTGCATTATTTAAGTTGTAAGTTAATCTATCCCAATGCTTTGTCATTCTTCATGCTTAAAATGTTCCTTTGGATAAAAATTTATAGTTTTTACATTCTTTACTTGACTTATATTAATTTTTGCATGATGATTAAACCACATGCAAAGCAATTATATGAAAGTAGAATGAAAAGAAAAAGGCCATGTCAATAGAGCTCTCTACAAAATTGTACAACTTCATGTCAATGTTGATAGTGATAATTATGATTATGAACTTGATGAACATGTGCATGATATTCATAGTATAAGTATTCATGCTAAACTTAAGGTAAGTGCTATGAAACCACATGTAAGTAAGTACTATTCAAGTTTTGGGCTTTTTATAAAAGATCATTTAGCTTCCAGTTTGGAGTCTTCCTATTCTTATAGCATTTATGACAATAGTTGAGTCACCTTCAATTTCCACTTTCTTAGATCTGATAAATTTACATATAAATAACCCATGCAATAAGGCCTTGAACTCAACTTCATTATTAGTGCCTTTTAGAAGTGGTTTAGCATAAGTGACTAAAGTTATTTGTTTGTTAATCCCTAATTATAAATCTTTCCCTTGAAGCCCTCATATTGCCTCTAGCTGATCCATCAAAATTTAACTTTACCCATCCTACTGGAAGCTCTCTCCAAACTACTTGTTAACATTATTATTTTCTATTATGACCCTTTGAGCTAGAATAGGGGGGAATTCTCAAAACACCCCATTGGAGCCTCATACTAGCATCCCAATCTAAAAAAATTGCCTCCTTTAACCAAATAGATTTAAATTTGTTAACTATTTCCATAATACTTGCTTCAATCTTGTTTAGGATGGATTTGAGACTCATTTCCTTGTTTTGGAATAATCTTATGTTCTATTCCTTCTAGAGTTCCCAGATTAGAATTCTGGGACTTATCAACCATAAACAATGATAAGTATAATGTCTTTTGATATTGGGTCAGTATTGAAACAAAGTCATTATATCATTGGGAAGGGCACTCTTCCATCCTAGCTTCATGCATAACCACCTCCAACATTCAAAATAGAATTGAAAACCAAGAATAATGTGATCCACTATCTCCTCTTGGGCTCTACATAAAGGAAATCAAGAAGGACCATAGAAACCCATCTTCCTAATCTTTTAGCAGTTATAATCCTTTTCTTCAGAGTTACCTAAGTGAATAATCCTACTTTAGGAATTCCAAACTTATTCCAGCAATATTGAAGAGGGATGATTCTCCTCATACCTCCTTGTGTCTTTACTATACTTATATAGCCTGCCTTAATTGAATAAATTCTAGTCTTTGAACCACACCAAAAAATGGATCCCTCTCCTTGTCTAAAACCCAATGTTATTTTCTTTAGTTCTTGGTTGAGACTATCCACCTCCTGGGGGTTAATATTGAATATTGAAAAATCCCTCCATTTCTAGCCTACACCTCCTTCTGCTAGATCTAGAATTATGTAATCTTTAACCTTGGTCCCCCAAACCATGGAGAGGGTCTCCTTGATATGCAGAATGTCTAAAATGTCATCTAATTTTGGATATCCTACCTAAGAATTAGACCAGAATTTAGTTTTGTTACCATCATGAACATCCCATGATATTAAATCAATGATGATTGATTTGAAATTATTCATGAAGTTCCATATCCTCGATCCTTTTGGGGTGTTTTTGACTATTAAAATCCCTTCATAAGAGACATTGCCCAAATATTTCATATTCAAAATCTAGGCCCATTTACTATGGATTCCTTATGCATCCTCCAAATTAGTTTGGCTCCTAATACTTTATTTTGAATTGCCTAATTTCTTAATCCAACCCCATCTTCTTGTTTGGATCTACAAAGCTTGTCCCAAGACACAAAAGCTATCTTGTCCTTCTCCTCTATGCCTTTCCAAAAACATTTTTGCATGAGTTGATCAAGTTTGTTCTCTACCCCCTTTGGAAGCACTAAGCAAGACATGATGAAGATTGGAATGGCTAAGATAACTGTTTTGATCATTATCAGTCTCCTAGCCCATGAGAGCCATTTTCCTTTCCTGGAAGTAATTTTATCCCACATATTTTGGATCAAACTATCCCAAAAGGTTGATGATATCAAGCATTTGGTTAGGGGTTTTGCTCACAGGGAAACCCTCCCTATTATTGGGATATGTCTTATGCTTAGGCCCTTGTTTCCTATGGTGAAATTCAATCACATTTGATCTTGTTAAAATCTTATCACTTTGACTCACTTCAACTCTACCATATCCTAAATTTCCATCAACACCTTGTGAATCCCCTTTCCTCTTGTCACCATTTTCTTCTCGAAGAACCTAGAATCAGTTCAAATTTCCTCTACAACTCTGTATGTGACCATTAACCCACTCTATTTTTACAATATAATGTGTGTTTTATATCTCAATATAATGTGTTTTTTTTTTTGTTTTTGTAGACATTTATTGATAAACTCTAATAATGGGATAAATTCTAAGTGTTGGATCCATTTGGTGGTGGTGTTGTGGGCATTGGTTAGATTCATTCACTATCTATTGTACATGGAGTCAAATTGAAAGGAACATGAGATGTAAATGTAAATATTTTAAAGGTAAAAATTAAAATACACCTTGCTTATGAAGACAAAATAGATGGATTTTTCTATCTAAAAGAGAAATAAGGGACCTTCACATGGTGGCCACTAAAATATTTGAAAAAAATGACATAGTTGATGTTTATCATGTACTAGCTATTAGACAACTCGGCCCACTACTCTATGCAATAGTTTGAATGTGTTGTTTATGGATATTATTAGTGTTTTTTGTCTATTTTGGAGCTGTATAAGCAAAAAAAGGCATTGCAACTTAGTTTTCTCAGTCACAGCACTAAGAAACGCATTTTGTATTAACACATTTTTCAAATCAAAGACACATATTTTTGTCTTGTATCTGTTGTAAGGACACCTTTTCTCAATAAAATTTTAGTATTTTTCCTTCTTAATAGCTATTTAATTATGTGAAAATGAATGATTGATTATGTTTTTCTATGTTTTATGTCATATGTTTTGAAGTCTCATCATTATGTCATATGTTTGGTGGTACTTGTATCTAATACCCAAACATTTATTAATTCATCCTGAGTTTCAAATTAGAGTAAGCTATATTCCCTAATGTTGTAAACATTGATTCATGAGAAATATTCATGGATTCATCATAGTCATGCTCTATATATTGAGCAAAAAAATATTTATGCATTTTATGTGGTCTGTGAATAAAATTAAACATCACTACCATACAGCATGGACCATTTAAAAGTCTCATGGCCACATGAATCTAGGATTGTTGTTAATACTATAATTAGAGATGACATAATTAGTTTCTAGAATAATTTAAGCTACTTTTCTTTTGCCTAATATTAAGGTCCTCTTATTACTTAATTGGAGGTGACTTAAGCAATCTACAACCTAGTTAGAATTACCTTTCTTGTACTTAATATTATGAGTTAAAAATTTTCATACTCTTGTCAGCTATAAATTAATGAAGAAATTAATGGAGTTTTAATCAGTATGGTATGTGACAAATCTAAAATAGGAGTCTAAAATTTGACATCTCTCTACATTTATAAATATATATATATATATATATATATATATATATATATATATATATATATATATATATATATATATATATATATATATATATATATATATTTAAAATATTTGTACTACTATTACTTATGCATCTAATGGAACCTGAAAAGATACCACCGACTATAGAATGCAACAAGTAAAATATTGTAATGGGTGTCTATAATCATCATTTTTAATCCATGTTGAAGGATTTCTAAATTCTTCTTTCAAGAAGTGAGCATTTACAATTACAACGATTATATGTTGGTATAGCTAAGATTCCCTAAAAATGCAACAAATGTGATCAAAACACAATGATGCCTATGAAATCAATGAATAAAAATGACTAAATATACTACCAAATTGATCAAAATGATGATTAAAATTAATGACTAAATACACTACCAATAGACAAAAATCAGTGAATAAAAATGACTAAATAAGTGATCAATTAACAACAATCATTGACTAAATTAATGACTAAATATCTCAATGAATAAAAATTACTGAATAAGTGACTATATCATAGCAATCAATGAATAAATATACTACCCAATAGATCAATCAAAATAACCAATAAATGACTAAAAATGGTTTAGTCATCAATTTGGTCATGTTATAAATGACTGGCAATAAACTATTAATGGTCATGTGATCATGTTTGGTCATTTATATGTAGTTTTTAGTAGTTTCTTTCATCATATATTTTTGTTTCTATACTAGTGGAGGTCAAACTACCATATACAATGAGGGTGTAATGAAATCAGAGTATGAAGGACTACAAAGTGCCATGTAGCTATAAAATAGATTGCCTGATGTCTAATGAGTCTTGGATCAGTATACTTTTACCCTATAATGTTTTAAGTGAATAAGAGATAGGTGGATCAGTATAGGACTCCTCAATATATGGAAGGTGACAAGGATATGGTGGAAGTGAGTCCACATCAAAATTGTAATCGTATGTGCCAAAAAAAGAGTCCTCAGTCTCAAAAATGTGCTTAGGCTTAGAAGTATCAAGTTAAGGTGAGTTTGATGAATAAGAATGACATGGAACATTCACTGAATGAATGTTGATGGGAATTTTTAAGTACATCTCAATAACTCTCTAAGCTAAAGAAGAGATTGTAGATGAATCACATAGATCCACAGCCTATATATCCACATGCAAAAAAGAGTCATCAATGCTCTCACAAGGTGTACTCTCACTAGAAATAATAGAGTCCTCCATAGTACCAATCTATGATGGCTCTAAATGAGAAACATCAAGCACAGGAATGGAACTATAATCTATAATGGGACAGCTAAGGTCTATCATAATTTCATCTTGTAGTGGTGGCTTGACAGAAAGAAGAGAACTATCCACCATGGATGTGTCGTCACAAGAAATAGAAGCAAGAGGAAATAATGCAACAATATATGAAGAGATGATAGGAATAGGAGGAGGAGGAGGTGTGATGTAAATCTTATTGGGATCTCTAAAAAGAGACTGTAGGATTCTTCAAATAGTGCAAAGACACCCTGTATGCTCCACATAGTAATGAAGACCCATGGAAACATGTAACAACAGGGTACTAAAAACCTTGTCACAAGTATTAGCCTACTTATCAAATTCAATAAGATAAATGGGAGAAATAATATGTCCATATAGAAATGGATATGATTCTTGTGTGTGAGAGTGTTCCATATACACACACCAAGAAGCATAACTGGTCTTTCAAAGAAAAACCACTGGTGTAAGATCAACTCTCCTCATTTGTAATCTCTCAAATGGAGTCATCATGGCTAATATAAGACACCAAGTAAGTGTGAGACTACACAATGACTCCTAGTTATAAAGACAAGGCACACCCATGAAGAGGACATCAGGTATAGTTGAGAATGCATCTATATGAGCAATAAGTGCAGGAATCAATATAATGAAAAAAATGAGTGTGCAAAAAAGAAATAAAAACATAGCACCACATAATGACCTCTTAAAACAAATAGTAGTGACCCACCCATAATGTTTCAAGTATAAGTACACTCATAGCTATTAGACATAGTTGACAATACGTCTTAAGTGATCAGTGCATAAGTAAGAGAAATTGGAGGGATGTTGGGATCTACCAATAATGCATCTGACAAGTACAAGTGAAAAAAGTGGGCCAAACAAAGAGGCAATGAGAGAAGGACAAGAAAGTAGTTTGCTTGTGAGGGGGTTTAATTGCCTACCAAACTAGGCCTCAACCTCTATCTGTAATAATTAAAAAAAAGAGACATAGAATCAATCAAAATTAATATAATCTCTTTATATCTCCTAGTACAATATATTATTTTTATAAAAAAAATAAAAAAATATCCCCCCAATGATATTATTTTATTAAAAAATAACCATCTGCCATTAAAATGTCATCCACTTAACAAAATCTCTTACAAAATAACCAACTCCACCCATTAAAAATAACCCTGTATTAAGCTTAAGTACAAAAAAATTACAATAAAAAAGATGTATAAAGTAAAGTTGACTTTAAAAAAACATTCAAACCTTTAAAAAAATGATAAAATAATTTGATAATGGCAAATACCATAATTTTCAAGGAGGTAAAGTTGAGGTGGTTTTGGCAAAGAGTAGGTGTTTTTGCTAAAGAGGGCCATTGACTAAGAAAATAAAACTAGCATGCATGGCAAGAAAGACCACATACTGGAGGTGGCAAGAAGATGACTAAAGGATTTTTGGTAATCTAATTTGCTAAGGAGGATGGTCACATGGAGACCACTTATATCTGCAAGCCATTAGAATGATGGGTAGGTTTTCAAGAGCACATACGCAATGCAATACAGAGGAGTGATGGTGAGGAGGGAACAGAAGGTTGTGCAAGGTGATCCAAGTGGTAGTTTCTTAGGAATGACAAACCCTATGACATAAATGCCATAACTAATGCCACACTATATTAACTTTAACTAAAACCTTTGTTGGTTGTTGCTCATAGGTATGAGATTTGATGCAGATACATAGGTCCAACAAGTGGTGAGGAGGGTGCAGAACAGTAAATCACATGTTACATCTTTTATGCACTAGAACGACATACGTAAATAATATAAATATGGTGAGTGGAGGAAAGTTAAGGCTTGATGCCAATGGATTGGAGTGCCTCTCATTTGAAAACACATCTTGAGTGTTGATTTCCCCCTGAACCTATTCAAATTAAACTAAACAAAAAGCCCAAAATTATCAAAAAACCATACAATATCTTCAAAACCAAAGAGAGACCCACTTCATAATTAGAAAATATCATAAATAATATCCCTTTTTTTTTAGTTTTGACACATTTTTCTATACAGATATTGCATGAGCTTTCCTGAAATCCACTAAAAATCCTAGAAAACAATCGATACAAAACTAAAAAACAACAATGTGTTTATGCAATAAACTCACGAAGGATATGAAATGGTATAAAACATTTTTAGCAAGGCTTTGATACCGTATTGAAGTCATCCAATATCTATAACAAGCAATTAATGCATGAAACCCTATGTAGTATATGAGATCTAAAAGTTGTACACACAAAAGCAAAATGCATAAATAATATTCCTCCATAAATAGCTCACTAATGTTAGATGTACAAATAGGTGAGTAAATGTGTAACTCCACCTAGAATAATGGTAACCTCCATACCTGAAATACATAGTCAATGGTCAACTGGTCAAAGGAGTTACTCCCACTAGCTAAAATAGGGTGATCAAGTGTAACTCTATATGACATGCACACCTAAGAAAGATAATCTCACAAGTGTAGAAAAATTAAAATAAAAGAAAATAAATACCTACACTAAGAACTTACGATAAGAAACAAAGGGCAGACAAGGGGGCAATTATGAGGAGAGGCATAAGGAGTGATAAAGGCAGTGGAGCCATTTGATGGGTGAAACATTCCTTGAGATGATTACAAAGCCTACACAAGTTTGATCCAAGAGGAATTAAAGGTTTTATTTTGTTTTTTTAAGGGTGAAGGGGTTTGATTTTGCAACCCAATATTAAGTGCCAATACTAGCATGAGAGTTTGATTTGAATATATGGGAGCCAAGGTGGTTTGGCCTTGGCCAAGCCACCATATGAGTGTAGATGTTGGGGAAGCTCCACTCATATTTTGTTTTGGTTTCACACTATTGTCATTAAATTAAAATAAAGTTAACCTTGACTTGAATATCTAATTCAAGGCACTTTGGAGGATCGAGAGTGGGATAACAACCCAAATGATCCCCCCTTTAATTTTTGTGCTTTTTCACATTGAAGGGTTATTGAGAGCCAAAACACTAAACTAAATAATATTTTAACCCTTTTTAGAGGGGTTTGTGCTTTAGACTTTTGAAAGTCCTTGGGGGGGCCAAAGATAGGATGATCCTTAATGGACCCTAATTAACTTTTAACCCTTTTTGAATCAAGGTTGTTTGATGTGCATAATAGGGTTGTAACATGGATTTAATTGTCCTTGCCATTGTGAAAGAGCTAAAGTTTCATGGAGGGATTTTAGGCCATTATGTTCAAGTGAGAGCCAATATGGATATGTAGCGACTATGTGACCACCTATACATAGTGACCTATGCCTCATATGCATGTGTTTCATTGCAGTGCATTATGTGTGATACAAAGTGGCTTGCCTATAGGTCATACTATTATGTATAATGTACACTATAAATTCTCAAAACAAAATAGGCTTATTTTTGTGTGGTTTCAATCATATTAAATTTTTAGTATGAAAATTTATCTAATTGGATAACTTGTGTATTATATTGGGAAGTAATAAGTCATAATGTTTTTAAAATAGTATGTGGCATGACATTAGTAAAGCTCCCAAAACTATGAGATAGTTATGTAGGTTTTATTTCCAAATATGGCTGTAAGTTGAAATGGGGGAATTTCATTTATTTCTTTTGTTTGTGATTGTACACATGGAAATAAACACGCTAACCTTCATGCACTTGACTTCTTAAGTTTTGTTGTATAGTGTGTTCACATTATTAATACTAGCATAAATATTGTTGTTATAACAATATTATGTTAATATTTTTTAGGTCAATTTTATATAGGTTAGTAGTTACACGAACATATTATTGATAACAATATATTCATATATAGTGTTTGAGTTATTTGGAGTGAGATTTTGGTGGAGATTGTATCACCCCAATTATCAGAAATAGTCTTCTTAGATATTGTGTAATCACCTATATGGTTTTTTTAAGATAGTGTAATATAATATTAGTATCAGTGAGTTTAAATATGTTTGTATATTTGACTCAATGATTTAGTGTTGTTTTATATGTTAATCATGTGCATATATAAATAAGCCCTATCATCTGGTATCAGAGTGAGCAAATGGTTTGGTAACTCTGTGGAGGAGTAGATTACAATCAAGATGAGAGTCTTTGATAGTACATTTTGATATTTTTCATTTTGTTTTATGTTCAGGGAACTGTATAATAGATTTTTAGAGTCATATAACATGTGATTAAAATTCTATGGTCTACAACCAATTAAATATTGAGATATTAGATTTGTTTATTGATCAATTAACAATTAGTATATGCAAATGATGTCTCAAGCATATAATTTTGAATGAGTACTCAAGCATATAATTTTGAATGAGTACAGATGTTGATAAAAATGGACAAATAATGTCTTCCTTTCATATATTCATTGTTGTATCTCTCTATGATGCCAACTGTAACAAATTTTTAGATCAATGATTAGCGATTATAACTATGCTAGTTTTATCTCTTCTAGATTGAAATCAGCATTCGATTTGACTGATTTTTTTATATATAGTTAATTTTTTAAAAATCCCAACCAATTGGGGCTCACATTTCATGATTGTATTGGTGCATTTATATCTATTTTCACTCAATCCGAATACAACTTGTTTGAAACTACAACCTGGAACATGTCATCTCCGACCCGTGCTCAAATGTATAAAGGTATCGTATGAACCTGCAAAAAGGCTTTTTGCACAAGGATATTTGCATTGGTAGTAGAATCATGAAAAGTTATCGATAAGGAGCATGTGATCGAATGGTGAGCTAGTGGAAAAATAAAACTAGAAATTTTGATTCACACAAAGCAATTGCATATATATGTGGATTCTATACAGTTACAATGTGTTGTTTAAATACCAATTCTTTCACCATGCACGTCTGCCAATTATCTCGCCATACACTACGTGTCAAACTCAACATGGTTTGCTTGTTTAGATTACATGGTGACTTAGGTCAAAGTATTTATTAAATATAGGTTCTTAAGTCATTTTATTTGTTTTAGTTTTAAAGTCTTTGTATATAGGTTATAGTTTAAGAGACTAATAAATTTGAAGTCATTATTAAAATTTCATTTATATCAAACATTCAAAAATGTCAGAGTTGAATTATTTTTTGTCAAAAGTCTTATTTTTATGTCAGAGTTAAAGTTTTTTTTGTCGTCAATGTCAAAAATCAAAAAGTTGAGTCCATTTTAAAAAAGTGTAAAATATAAAAATATTTTCCTCTTAAATACTTTTTTATTTATACGCGATGTCCAAATTATGAAAGGGGTTCCAATTTATATAGAAGCAACTAATACATAACCTACCAGAATTATTGGAGCACATGCTCACTTCAATAACTGAGTAAGCAACATCATTTACTGGAGGAAGGAGGCAACAGAGGTAGGAGGCTTTTTACACCTTTTGTTAGCCACTACAGACCAGTCCATTTTTTTATTTAGTGGCATTTTACTTTCAGTTGTGTGGTGTGTTTGATTTTAGCATAGTATGGTGTGAATAAGAACAGAAGTTGTATGCTTATTCACATTTTTTCATAAGTGAACTATATGTTCCTATGTAACTTCTCTAAAATGTGAAAGTGATGAGAGCTAGAATTTATACTACATGTCATGATGTGGTTTATGGTAATTCACTTGTAAAACCAATGTTTTTTGGTTTCTGATTAGCCACTTGTAAAACCATTGTTGATTTGTGGTTTCTGGTTAGCCACTTGTAAAACTATTGTTGATTTGTGATTTTTAGTTAGCCACTTGTAAAACCATTATTTTATTTGTTGGTAAGCCATCTTTAAAATCATCATGTATATTTTTTGCTATTGTTCAAGCCATTTGTAAAACCATCATGTAAGGTTTGTGATTATCCTCAAAAACTCATGGAGTCATGAGTATAGGTGAAGATATGAGATAGTTGTTTTCTCCATGTTCACATTAAGGGGGTGCAGAATAAGATTAATAATGTTCACAAGAAGGAGGATTTTAAGGTATAGTGTGTTCACATTATTAATACTAACATAAATATTTTTGTTATAACAATATTTCATTAATAGCTTTCAAGTTAGTTTTATATAGATTAGTAGTTACACGAATATATTGTTGATAATAATATATTCATATATAGTGTTTGAGTTATTCAAAGTTTATTTAGGGAGATTTGTGTAGGATATTGGTGGAGATTGTATCTCCCCAATTATAGTAAACAGTCTTCCTATATATTGTGTAATCACCCGTATGATGTTTTTTAAGAGAGTGCAATATAATATTATTATCATGAGTTTAAATATGTTTGTGTATTTGACT
The DNA here is from genome assembly GCA_037957365.1 of Torreya grandis. NCBI lineage: Eukaryota > Viridiplantae > Streptophyta > Pinopsida > Cupressales > Taxaceae > Torreya > Torreya grandis. The sequence goes on along the minus strand of JARHVA010003467.1, from coordinate 1,870,782 downwards.
CAATGATTTATCATTGTTTTATGTGTTAATCATGTGCAGATATGAAAAACGCCCATCATTAAGGTTTGGTTGAGATAATAAATGAGAGGATAATGTGATGGGTGAATTATTTATTTGGTCAATTTGGTCAGTTTGGTTGAGTAATTTGAATAGGAAGAGGAAGGAAAGATGGTTGGTTAGGATGAGCTATTGGCATGAAGTTTTGGGCAATTAGTGGCAAGGGATGTTCATGTTTATACTAGAATAGTTCGTCTACATCAAAATTATCATTAATTTAATTAAATTTAGATGTGACAGTGTTCTAATAATTCATGAAATCGAAGAAGACACAATAATAAAGCTCTTGATCTACATTAGGTTTTGGGAATTAGTTGAAATTATGTTGGAGGACAATAAAACTTTGAATTACTCTATCGGGTTGGGATGTCATAGAGAATGTCATCTAAAAAAATAAGAAAATATGATTAGGCTAGACCTAAGGATAAAATGAAAATAATCAAATTTTAAGTAATCAGCTCGGTGAGCTAGAAAGTGGATTTATCTTTCTAGTTGAGCTTCTGTTAGTTGGTTTTGCTTATCAAGAACATCTAGCTAAGTGATGATGAGCTTAGGAAGAGGTTTAAAGAGAAATAATTGTAACCAGATATTTGAGTCTATTTTCCTTGACATTTATTTCTAGTATAGGGGATGGTATTCTTGGAAATGTCCATACTCTATGAAAATGAGCTTGTTCAAGAAGCGTTATTCAATAGTGAGGCAAGCCTTTGTTTTAAAGTTTATAAAAAAATTATTTGATTTTTGTAGGGTTGTTTTACAGTCGTATAGATATATTTTTGTATTTATCAAAAGGTTTATTTTTTAATTTTAAAGTCAATTATTTTGTTTTGTTATATCTTGTTGGGCTTGTTTGCATTTAAAAAAGGCTTTCTGTATGAAAAAAAAAACTACGTTAATGTTATAAATTAAAGTAATAAAATCAAATAAATTAAAATATTTTATTTAATATTTATTCACATAATGGTTAATGAATATAAAATTAAATCTAATCCATAAAGTTGTTGGTTTTTTTTTTTTTTTTAATGATTTAAAGAGTGTAGAAATCTATGTTTGTTAGAATGCATGTTTTTTTTTGTTTTTTTGTTTGTTTGTTTGTTTTGTTTTTTTTGTTTTTTTTTTTTTTTATATGAATGAAATGAGATTATAATGTATGATTTAAATCCTAAGTATTAAAATGGAAAACTAAATCTATAGTTCAAATTTTGTATATGTATAATATAATTTTTGAATTTTAAGATCTAGTTTGTGCGTATAATGACTAAATGAAAAATTTATTATTTTTGATAGATATTGTTTTGTGTGTAGCTATTATTTATGTGAAACTAAATGAATTATGATTTAGGTTCAGATTTATGTTTTTAGATGAATTTTCCTAACATTCAACAAGGTAAAATAATTCAGACTGTGATTTCTCTTTTTGGGTTTTCTATGTAAATGTGTATGGGAGTTGTTTGTTTGTGTTTTATGTGAATTTGTATGTGCCAAGAGATAAAAATAAAAGTTTTCATTGGTTATGATTAACATATAATTTTACCTATATATCTCTAATTTAATATGTATTTATTTATTTTAGATCTAATGTGTATGGATGTAACTATGAATGATTGAACAACTTTTCAATGTAAAGGAGAGATGTATGAATTGTGTGTGTGTGTGTGTGTGTATGAAAAATAATATAATAAAAAATAATTTAATAAACAAAATAATTATCAAAATAAATTATCTAACCTAACCAAAATAGATAACAAATCGAGAATATTTTGGTGAGATAAATTGATCTTTAGGCTTTCAGTTCTATATATATTTCTCAATAAACCATTGGGGAATTCTACAACAAGATAAAACACAAATAATATGAAATTGCAATAAAAAATTAAATAAGGACACAACTGAACAATGCATGATTACTCACAAAAAATAGAATACTATGTTACTAGCTTGTGGGTTTCTTTCTCTAATTTGTGTGGGTGACTGGAAGATTACATTGAAACTTGGGTTGAGTTCCTTAAAATTTATAAAAGGTAGTTTGTGTTTCTATAAAACTTGTATGCTCAAATATTAATGAAATTTTAAGATCTAAAATTCAAAGAAAAAAGAGTTACTTGTAAAGAAAGAGAAGAGGTTGCATGTACGAGTTGAATAAAAATTTACTAAGATCTTGTTGAAGTTAACATCAAGATAGATAATATTAACTTAAACATGATTAAGAGTGTAGTGGAACATTAAGAAGTAATTTTCAAGAGAAAAAGGATAAAATTTTCAATCCAAATCATGAAAAACATGTGTCTTGAGAGTGAGTTTGAAAACACAGGTAATAGTGGCAAAACCATTTTTTTATGTAAGTAAGGATTACACAACCTATACAATGACCAATTAAATAATTTTTGTGGTTATTCAACCACCATGGTGGTGGAATGAACTAATGGGGTGGTTTATTAAAACACCATGGTAGATTCATCTCGTTACATAAAGACTTATAATTTTGAAGGAAAACCCTTAGGCAAATGGAATTTGATAATTTAAGAGGGCAAAAAAAAAAAGAAAGATAGAAATTGGGGATAAGATTAGGTTTGGGCATGTTTTATTTATGGAGGTCATTGAATCATCATCAGATATTTTAAAATGTTTTATCATTAAAAATTTGGGTGCATATAGTGAACACGTTGGTATGGGATGCCTTAGTCTTCCCTTTGTTAGAGAGAGATTTTAGAAGTAGATCTCTTTATTCAAGGAATTTAACTAGTTCATGAAACATGATGTTAGCCTTGGTTTTATTTTGTCTTCCACTATGGTATATTTAGACAATTTGAGAATATTGTTTTGTTTTTTAATGGATTGGGTGGAACTACTATCTTATTTCATAGGCGATGTATTATTATTAGCTTTGGGGTCAAGTGGTGTGTCTTTATGGTTAGGGGGAGTGTTTTAGTTTTAATTATTAACTCATACCATTTTTGTTTGAATTTTTGGAAGGAGTGAATTTAATATACATTGTCATCCTTAAAATGGAAATCATAAATTTCAAACATTAAAATGGGGTAAGCATTTGGTGACATACTAGCCTATGTGTTATCTTTCTCTATTCTTGTAACTTCATAATTTTCCATTTCCTTCACAAGAATTTCAAAAGTATTACAAAATTTTGGACAATCCATTTCTTCATGGGAAACACTATAATAGACTAGAAACCAATGGGGCAATGCAACTTATAAAAAAATTCTAGCAAAGGGTGGGCTTGAAGAGAAAGCCTTAAAATTATTTCCTGATTAATTTTAATTATTATTTTGGTGGTTGTTCTATCAACTATGGGTTTTGTCTTTGGAAAGAATAATTTATTCTCAGTAGCCCTATCTATCCATAATTAACCTTTCTTTCAAGGCTAGTGAAATTGTTTGCCAATTTTTGCATCATTTTGGTGAGAAATTCCAACTCAATTGAATGGGTATTAGATCTTGGGTTTGTGACTTTTGTGCATTTTATTGTTAGAACTAAGGATAATTCACATGTTTTGGTCTAATTAGGCATAGTGGTACTAATGGATTTTCTATTGTCACTATATTTTGTAACATTGGTGGGCTTAATCTTGTGGCATTAATTATCTTTCTAATGTAATTTCTTCAGTGTAAGCCTCCACTAAAGTAGTTGTAGTATATCCACTTAAAAATATAAAAGTGACTAGGTATAATGTATCTAAATACACATAAAATTACATGGGAGTAGAGGGTATATAATATTTAGGGATATAATTATACATATGTGGAAATCTCACATTGAAATACCTCATGATCACATTGATCTCATTTTGAATCATGTTGAATTGTTTGAATTTAACACAAAGGTCAAAGGCCTCTCCAAATTATCTTATAAGAGATTATTAAAATTGAAATAATTTGGTAATACATCTTGTTTTAACTTTAGAAACCATTCGTAAATGATTCATTCAAAAGTGAATTGGAAGAGCTTGCAAGTAGCATCTTCATTTATAAAATCAAATGGTCTAAAAAATACATTGAAATATGTTATATGTTCTTCAACGGTCCTTCTCCCAAGATTTTAGAATTTAAGAATGTACATCTTAAATTTTTGAGGTAGGTCATGTGTGACTCCAGGAACATTTAGTGTAGCTACTCGTAACCAAACAACTATTAAATTAGCAATGTGTTAGCATGTTTGTTGGATGCTGGTTGTGACTAGGTTGGGATGAGTCCCTACAAATGTGGATATTATAGGGATACATTTATCTCTTTTATTTTATTTTTTGAATTTCCAAAGGTTATAATATTTTCTCTTTTATAGACCTTGACCTAGTTAGCCTAAATGGAGTATTTGGGGTGGGCAATCTTGGACCTCCTTCTAGTGCCAATCTTAACCTATTGGTTGGTATTTTAGCATAAAGATAGGTCATTAAGTATTTTTATGAAAAAAACTCCCATTTTAGTCTTTTTATAGGTAAACCAACATATGAGCTAACTTATCCTAAAAATAAACACATGGAAATATAAGTTAGTAACTACTTATACTATAGTTAGTAAGCTACTCTTAATATTTAAAACTTAATTTTGAGGTCTAAAAGAGATGATTATCATTAATTTTTTATTAACAAATCTCAATTCCATTATGTTCGTCACAAATCAATATTTTTAGATTATATTCTATAAAGAATAAAAATACTATTCAAAAATCATATTTCTATCTTGACAACATAAACATCTCTTCAAAAAATAAATTGAATTTACGTAATTCAAGCAATATCTAAAATTTATGAAAATTAGTGCCATTTTAAATTGTACATTTAATCAATTTAATAACATGAGTAAAGATTAGTTTCACAAGGTATAATTTTTTTAAAGCTATACCATACATCAATTAAATAACAGTTCAAATGATCATTAAATTGGATGATGAAATCCACTTTCTAACATTTATTCATTCATTAATCAAAAATAACATTTGTTCAAATTTGACATAAAATAATGAAATCGACATTGAAATAAATTTCAAAAACAAATATATACCAAATTAAAAATTTAAATATCATTTGAGACATCGAATGATTTAATTATATCTACTCTTTAATTATTGTATTTATAAGAACATAAAGAGAATATAAATATCAAATAAATTTTACTAATTAAATTTGTCATAAGATAATAAGTAATGAAATCTAAGAAAGTTTATTACTATATTTTCTATTAGTCTGGAACCCTCTTTTAATAATAAACAATCAGGGCCTTTTATAACCAAAAGTTTTAATCCTTATGCATCTCCACTAATCTTGAATGACACTTGGTTACTCGGGCCAATGATTTCAATCAATAAATATCCTAGGATTCTCGTGTTAATTAATTTTAAATTAATGAAATGACACATCTTTGAGGACAATCATATATGCAAGCTACATCCACTAACCAACGTATTTCAAGCATTTTATTTAATTTTATAAGGCCAATATTTATATCAGATATTAAGTGTGCAATGCTACCTATTAGCATGTGCACACATTCCACATTTATAGTGGAATAAATGACATAATATTTAATTTGTTAATATTTGACTCACTTTAGTTGGTGATTTCAATCTTTTCTACATGTAACATCTTGTCTACCATGTCCTTTTCTAAGGTTTTTCATGTTCTAGTACCTATTTAACCTTTTTTATAAATTAAGGGTTGGGTGGATAGGATAGTTAAGAGTGAGATAACTTATTCCTAAAATATGACCAATTAGATAATTCTATTTATGATATTTAGTCTTAGTGTTGAATTTCAAAAATACTAAATATATAAAGTATAATGCTAAATAATATTTAGATTGCACAATCATAAAGAAAAAATAATACTTAGATTATGTAATCATGCACATAGAGTTGTCAGATGTACATGTTTAGAAACATGATGTTTGATGTTCAGGAAACATTTTTCAGATTTTAGAAATATTTTTTTGGTTATTTAAACACTTGCATTTCCTTGTGGACATTTATGTCAATGCTATCATCTGAATCCTAACATGACTATCCTGTATGAAATATTCACTATATCAAGATGTGACTACCTGAGTATTTTTGGGTTTTTTGTCACCTTTCATTTGATTTATATGGATCTCATTCATAGGTTATCAATGACTATTTTTACTTCAAACCTTAACTCTCCACCTTCAATTAGGTTGCCTTATCAAAAATGGGTTAGTGATCTCATGGTGTCAAGAAAACCTTAAAAGCCCCTCTGTCAATGAGTGTTGCCTACATAGCTAATACACCAAAGAGGGACTTAGACTTATGTAGTTATTCCATATATGTGAGAATATGTGTGCACATGGGTGAAATGTATTATCTGATAATGCATGTAGTGATCTATCTTGTAACTCGAAAAATATGGCTCATGGACTATCTTTTGAGTGTTTTAGACTTGTGTATGACTATTCCTATAATTGATATGCAAATAGGAAGTACAATTGATTTATTGAGATTGAAGGTGTGTTTTATCATTAATTTATAGACATCTAAATGAATTGGTTTTGAATTGTAATTATAGTAGATGTTTTGAAATGATACTCATGGAAAGGTTAATCACATTGTTAGGTTGATCCATACACTTCGAAAGATTTTCAAATTTGAGTGTTTTTAAGGTAAGCACATTTGCATTAAACTAGAGATAGTAGCATAGATGTTATTATCCTACCCTAAACATAACTATCTAAAATGAAGTAAAGTTACCAAGGTTTTATAACTTATTGTGAAGCATATGGGTAAGTGCAGAAAGTTGGGGGACAAAAAGGGGCCTACTCATTGACATGATTTTCCTAAAATTTCAGAGATATGAACTTTTGTAGATAATTTTAGATATCTACAATCTAAAATTGAAGATTATGTAAGAACATGAAATGCAGCATTCTAAATATAGTTTCCAAAACACTATTTAAAAAAAAAAAAACTAGTTAAGTATAACTAGGTCAAACATCTAAAATTTGAAGATGAACTCCTATTTTTTTAAGAGAATAGATTAGATAGATGGTCATGTGGTGCACCATTTTTTAATAGTGTTTAATATTGTTTGAAACCTTTTGGTAAATATTTAGATAAGAGCTTATAGTTTTTGACCTATATTTTTTAATAATTTTTCAATGAATAATTTTTTATGAATTTTTCAAGTAAATAGATCCTGAAAATTGATTTAAAATATATATATAATCGACCATGCAATGTGCCTAACTACCTAAAAAATGAAAATCAATTTTATTTTAATGTGTGTATAATTAGGCCTAGTTTGTGACCATATAACTTATTTTACACTTAGATCAACAAAAACCAAATTACATAAACATGTATATGCATGTATATTTATGACATGTAGTGGCCTAAAAAAGGTATAATTAGAAATCAACATAGTTTGAAACCATAAATTAGTTCAAAAATTATAAAAAATATATTTTTAGAAAGAGGAGATCATGATCGTCATGATGGTATTAAGTTTAAATTTTACCATTAAAATTCATAGTGTACTTGGAAATCAAAGTTGATAGACCTAGTGTGAGGCCTAAAACATCGAGACCTAAAACTTATTTTAATGCAGTTCTACCACTTTTATTATATTCATGCATAATCATGAATTCTCTAAGTTGGATTTTGTTATTTCTTATCAAAAATATTAGACTCGGCTATAGATTGATAGGTCTAAGCCTTTGGCTCAGGAATATAAGCCATTCTCAAGCCAAAAATCTTTGTGTTTGAATTCAAATTCAAATATCATGATCATGTTAATAATGTGATCTCATGAAGACATAATTTTATCGCATTAGTAACATGATCATTATAATACATAACATGATCATGTTATTGTAAAAGTAATAACGTGATCGTGTTCCTCTTGTTTTGTACATAAAAAAATGTGAACATGTATATGAAGGCAATCCTATCCTAAAGCTTATTCTAAATGAGTTTAAATTTATATTTTTACATTATTTCCTTATACTTTAAATTTATTTTAGTAAATATAATAAATTAGGGTCACTCTACATCTGATAGAGTTGGTATCATAGCTACATGCCTTACGATGTGGAAAATAGTTTTTTAAAATCTAATCTAGTGAATACTTAGGCATTTTTAGGGTATAAGTATTGAACTTAGGGATTTTAGGACATAAATTTTGAAATTGATGTCCATTTTAGGTAAACATATAGTCATTTTGAGGTCTTTGTGCCTTTTAGATTGATTCCTGCCATTTCTAAGAGTCCTAAGTTTATCAAAATTAAAGTTTTCAAACCACTTACTTTGAACTTGATCCAATGTGGCATGATTAGGGTAGATTAGGTCACATTAATGACTTATACACATCAAGTTACCACTTTATGTTAATTTCACTTGTTCATCATCCCTCCCTCATCCCTAATCACTTCTTACTCATCCCTTATGACCCCTAATCACTTTCTCACCATTCCTCATTGTCCCTAATCACTCCCTCATTAACCAAAAATATCTCTATTCATCTTTAATCACTCCCTTATCATCCATAATCACTCCTCCATTTACCATCATCATCCCTAATTACTCCCTCCTCATCCCTCATCATTTGTATTCACTCTTTCCTCATCTCTCATCATCCATAATCACTTCCTCATCATTTGTCATCATCCCTAATCATTCTCTCCTCATCCCTCCTCATCCTTAATCTCTCCATCATTGAGCTTCATTATCCCTCATCATTTCTAATCACTTAGGATTATCATCCCTAATCACTCCTTCATTGACTATCACCATCCCCTTCATTGACTATCACCATCCCTCATCATCCTTAATCATTCCTTCCTCATCCCTAATAATATCTAATCACTCTTTCTTCACCCTTCATCATAACTAATCACTCCCTAATTGACCTCACCATCCCCATCCCCATCACTCCATCATTGACTCTCACCATCTGTCATCATCCATAATCACTCCATCATCATCTGACGTAAGTATATACTCTAAAGGTATCTTTGATTATAATCATATGTTGTTTAATCCATTATAATAGAAATTAAATCTTTTCTAGGATTTATTGTGTTGTCAATACCCATTTGTGATAGTCAATTTTATTACTGAATGAATTGGATGATCTTCTAAATTTACATTCAAGTAACATAAGTACTAGATCAAAATAGAGTATGAATTTTAGTTCATCAAATTATATTTATTATGTAATTGACTAGATGAAACTTTATTCTATTCCACATTTGGTAGTTTTGTTTAAAGGATAAAAATTAAACATAAATCTCTTGTATAATTTCCTAATTCTAAGAAGATTTGAATCTATGTAAAGTTATTTGGTGTTTCCCATTCCTATATGACTTGAATCTTGGTCAAGTTCACACATGCACTACTTGTGTGTGTAATGTATCCTAGATATTTTATTTCTTGCATGAAAAATGAACATTTATTCATGTTATCATAAAAATGTGTTTCTAAAAAATCTAAAACACTATTTCAACATGGTTTAGATGTTCATCCCATGTTTTCTAAAGATTAGGATGTCAACAAGGCAGTTTTAAAAAATGACATGGTTAAAGGGCCTGAAGATGTCATTCAACATTTCAATGAATAAATTTGCTACATGAATTAACCTAAAAGGCATAACTAACTAGTCAATCAATCCTTCCTTTGTTTTTAAGACTATATTCCAAATTTATAGAGGTTTAACATGAATATGATGATGTACCCAAACTTAAAATCAATTTTGGAAAAGACTTCTACACCATGGATATGGTAGGAAAATGACTTAATATTCAGATGAGGATAATAGTTCTTCACTTTAATCCTTCTAATATTTTTTTAATAGATTTACAACCTCATGTCCCATCCTTCTTTAGTGCAAACATAATTAGGCTTCTACAAGGTAATGATTTGGTCATGATGTTTCCATTATCCATGACTTCATGGATATACCACTTGATCTATTCATTCTCTATAAATTATATGTTGTATAAAGAGGTATGAGGTAGAGGTAGTTAAGGGATAAAATCAATAGTGTTGTTTAGTGTGCATTATGTAGGAACTTATTTAGGTGACTGAAATATATCCTTGTATTCATCTAGTTTATGGTTCAATTATTGTGTCTTTGTTATTGTTGGATAACCCACACTATGATATGGTGCCATAAGTATGTTATTACATTTACTTCTTACCATCAAGATTATACTTATTAATAGAACTGATAAGATTCTTGCACTTCCTAGCACTAATGACTGAAAGCTTATGATGTATGATATTTCAGATCATAATAATCTATCATAAAATTTTAAGAATTTACTTCATAGAATAGATGTCAATGGTAAATATATAGTTGACCATATGTAAAACATCACATACCTCTAATGGTGAGATGTCACTATTAATTTTGTATACCAAGTGACACTACTAGGCAATCCATTTCCCAAGGCCTACACTAGACCATATATTAGTATATGATTATTGATGATGCATCAATTTTAGTTTCAATTTTTTAAAATATTCTTTACAATAAATTAAATTCTTATGAATTCCATTGGAAATGATTAAGTTTATTGGTTCAACATTGATCTACATTTGTTAATGAAACGATATTTTTAATTCATATAATTTCTTGTTGGGGGAAGTAGAGATATTTTTAGTATCAACTATATCATTGGGTTTATAATCTATAGTTTATTTACCTTTTCATAGCACTAGATATCTTTTACCCACTTTTTGAGATATGTAATTAGAGAGCTCATAGTGTGACACTCTACATTGGATTGAATATTGAAGTTATAAATTAAGCACCACTTTCTAATCTTGGACTACTTTTTCTAATTATTTTTCACTCTCTGGTAGGATTACTCAATCAATAGACATAAAAATAGAAGGCCTTCAATGTAATTATTTAGATCATAAAATGTCTTCATATAGAAAGTAATGGATTGGTTGTAGGAAATCACATTTATTGGTGTTCCTCATATTTGTTACCCTTTTTTTGTGTTATGGTGGGTTTACTTACTTCTCTTTTTCTAACAGATCTTTAATTGTGAAATACATAATTTATAATAGGCCCATATTTTTTCATAGGTGTTGAATATTTATGTTTCAAATTTTCCTCCACATTATTTTGATCATTATGTCTTATATTTTATGTTAGCACTCAACTCTCCACTTGTAGATCCTAACATTGTTAAACCCCAACAAAATACCACCATCAAGGTATTATATGGAGTGATTAAAGATGAAGATGGATTAGGATGAATTGAGAAAAGATGATGAGGGAGTCATTATGGATAATGAGGGATGGTGAAATTTAATGAGAGAGTGATTAAGGAGGAGGATGGAGTGATTAGGGATGATGATGTATCATTAGGGTTAATGAGGGAGTGATTAGGGGTGATGAGGGATGAGGATGGAGTGATTAGAGATGATGAGGGATGATGAAGTAGTGATTAGGGATGATGAGAGATGGTGAGGGTCAAGAGGTAGTCATGAGGGAAAATGAGGGAGAGATTATAAATAGTGAGGGTCAATAAGGGAGTGATTAGGGATAAGGAGGGAATGAATCAAGATGATGAAGCAATGATTAAGGATGAAGAGGGAGTGATTAGGGATGGTGAGGGATGGTGAGATCCAATGAAGGAGCGATTAGAGATGATGAGGAAGTGATTAAATATGATGATGAATGGTTAGGATCAATGAGGGAGTGATTAAAGATGATGGGGGATGAGGAGTGATTGATTAGGGATGATGAGGTATAGTGAGGGTCAATGAGGGAGTACTCAAGGATGATGAGGGAGTGATTAGAGATAGTGAGGTTTAATTAGGGAATAATGAGGGAGTAGGGTCAACATTGGATTCATGTGCATGTTCACATGATTTTTTATGAAAAACAACAATACAATGATCACATTATTGTGTTTACATTAACATGATCACATTATGTATTAGCATGCTTCAGGTCAAGATTGGCTTCATGTGCATGTTCACATGATTTTATGTGTAAAATATAAGGAATGCAATCATATTATTACTTTTATATTATTGTGATAACATTATATATTAACATGATCACATTATGGATCAATAATTGCCTAGCCATAATTTAAATAACATGATCATAATATTTCAATAATGTGATCGCATTATTTAATAACATGAACTCAATAATGTGATCAAGTTATTTAATAATGTGGTTATATTATGGTAAATGTCCATGAAATTATCCCCCAACTTCATACGCATACCCATATATATCAAATTTTATATTTTATATGGTTATAGGTGATCTGGATAATCATAATAACCAAGATTGGACTAAGAAGTAAGTCATTAGACCCAGTGTGGTGAATGTGGGATTTTTAGTTGTAAGGAAGTTAAAACTAAAGGGTATAGCCTTGAGATATATTTATCAAGTATACAAGACTATTTTAACATATAAATCCATATATAATCATCTATATTCCCCCCACCCATTTAATATAGTAAGGCATAAGGATGAAATTACTAGGTTAAAGGAAAGAAAGTATATCTTGATATGTAGAACACACCTTGTAATTATTTGAGCCCACTTGATTTTTATGTATGTGAATGACCCAAAAATAATAGCACGTTACATATGTAACTAGTGCATATAATATTAAATTTAAAAATTTTAAAATACTTGAAATAAATATAGTAAGGAAAGAGTACACTTGCATGTCGATGCAACCATGATGTCCCTTGGTAGTTTGTATTGGTAAAGATGCTTCCTAGATGAATCATTGGAGAGAGGTTCAAAAATGAACATTGGAGATGTGAAGGGGTTAAATTTTAGGTTGATCATGCCCCAAATTTTTTATAAGTATGAATTGTGTCAAGTCCATCGAGAACACAAAATCTAAATTGCACAACTCAAGTATAACCAATCTAGCCAATTTATCCGATCTTGCCTGAGTCAAATGGTGTAACTATATCAAACCAAAATAATATAATCATATTTATAATTCCATAAAGGTAACATAATATCAATCATATTAATAAATAATATCAAAATGTTTTAGTAGATAAAATCCTAAACGTTACATCTTGGTAAAGTCAGTCATAAATGTATGTATAATTTTGAAAGTGTATCTATAATTTTATGCATGTACACCTTAAATATGTCTCATGATAAAGTATATATCAATATGTAACCTCTAATCTATAACATGTATATAATATGTATCACAAATTTGAAAATATTTGTCCCAAATTTATGCCTAATGCATAGAATTTTATCCCAAATGTATATCTAAATCATGTAAATTTTGTAAAATGAATCAAATTATAATCATTTTATCAATTATATGTATTTGGAGTCACGTATTATAAAACATTTCCCACTAATAACACCCCTTTTTGAGGTGAAGAGACTGAGAAAGTGATAATTGACTTATCTAAAAAGGATAAGATAATTATGATGTATCTGTATGAATCGTGTAGTAAAGAAGCATATAGTAATGTCATGTCAAAGTAGATGTATTAAATAAGATCATAACATGCATACATAACAAGCCCTAAGAATCATGATAAGAATAATTGAAACATTTAGAAGATAAAAAACTCAAAAAATAATCAAGCACACATGCAAGAGTACTCAAATTTCACACAAATATGGGTCCAAAGAAACCATAAACATGGGGCATGTTCAAATGTTGCACACTCAAGTGGAATACATGTGAAAATATATACACACCAAATAAACAAGAAACACTTATGGAATTGTGGCCAACAATAAATGGAATGTGTTTAAATGTTTCATAAGCAAGGCAAAGAAGAAAAAAATAATCAAACTCAAGTACAAGCTAATGTAAATAGATGAAGTAATGAGACATAAGCATGTATTATAAACATGTCATACTATTCCATGCATACATGTGTTAGTGAACTACCATATAAAATAGCATATCAAATACACAGTGTAAGATAGAAACATGAGCATAGGCATGCATAATATATAAGATCTATAATATAATGTAAAATGATCATAAAATAATAGAACTTGTGTCATTCAAAAATTATAGAAGTAAGATGAACCCAAGGTAGTATATCACACTAGAAGAGGAAAGTTCCAACATCTACATGCTCGAGATATTATGGGTCTAATGTATGTATGTATCACACTCAAGTACTCGTCAAACATATGTGTGCATAGAAATGATAGCTATAAAATAAAACAAAGTAAATAACATATGCAAAAGCTAGTAAACATGTGAAATGCTAAATAGTTTTTGTATTTTTGAAGTATTTGAATGTTTTGAATTTTCTTGAACATTTGATTTTTTGGATTTTTTTATTTCTTTTTACTTATTAATGTTTTTGAATGTTTGGAAAGAAATTGATATCCAATTATCCCATCTAATGGATGCTCATAAGATACTTAATACTTTAAATGTGGTATAATAAACTAGTCATGATACTAAGGATAATAAATATGTGCCAAATATGAAACTGGAGAATTTATAATACTTTATGTATGCATCCTAGGAATTTGTGGTGGTGAAGTAATAATAGAAGGGGTAGGAATTCATATAACCCACTATTTTTTTCCCTATAATTTATTTGGTGTAATAGTGGGTCTTATTACCCATTAGGAAACATGGAATTTTATTGTAGGCAAATGATTTTGATGTGGAGTTGTGAATGAAGATCTCGGAGAATCCACTATATCTTGATAATGTAAAGGCCTCTCAAGTATGGGGTGCCTAGGAAAGGGTATTTTCTTGATTATAGGTTTTATAATCAATTTTCATAGAATAAACTTTGTTTGTTGCAAAAGGATGTTCATATTGAATCCCAAAAACTTTAATTACATTGTTGACATGAATATACTTAAGATAACCATGCATGAGGGAACATACTACATGATTATTATGTATCCAAGTACATACCAATAACATATCAAAGACTCATGTATATGTTATAACTAAAAATGTAGTGGTTATATGTGTTGGATCAACCTAAATATTAAATAAATTTCACCAAAAATTTTATGTAGCTTCCTTGTCAAATGATTTTATCATTTCAGTTGAAGGGAATAAGTCATGATGTGTATATCATAAATGTGTGAGCAATGTCATGGCAAGTACATTCTCACTAGCACCATTTTAAATCATAACACTATATATAGACTAATGATCAATATATTCCCTAATAAATAAAGAATGAATATTTGAGTCATCATCCATAGTCTCATTGTCATCAAATGGAATGGAAGGTCTCAAAACCATAATATATATATCATGTATAAATTTACCATTAATACCATATAATGGGTGCCCATAATGGTATGGAGTAGGATGTTCATGATAGGCCATTTTCACTTCTATAATTTTCTTTGAATGATATTACAATGTATTTTTGAATCCTTTGGTTTTGATGGTCCCCAGGTTGTGAATTGGAATCCTTTGTAAGAGCCTAAAATGTAAGCTATCGGTTATCAATAATATTTTGGATCTTATCCTTCAAGGTATAATATTTGTTTTTATAATTTCTAATGCCTTTGTGATATTCATAATATCATTTTGGTAGAGGTATACTCATATCAACCTCTTTGAGATGTGGGAGAGATAATAGTAGACACCCCACAAGCTTCTCAAGTAGCAAAGTTGAAGACTTGGGTAATTTTGTAAATTATATCTTAGGTGAATTAGATAAAATGAGTTGATTAGATTATTGTAATACTATATTGGCCAGTGTTTTCACATCCTTTTTAACCTTTACTTCCATGTCTGAATCAACAAATATATGAATAGATAAAGGAAAGTAGAGTTCAGTGGTATGTTGGTGTAGTAAATCCTTATTTTTGAGGGAAATATTATGTTTGGTCCATTTAATAGAGTTAAATGCAAAGGACACATATGGTGGTGTATGCAATAAATTAGGATGGAATTGCAACTTGTTTCACTTAGTGGATTTCAAGATCAAATAAGGTAATCTTACCAAATAATTTATTGCATATCTATTTATATTAGGACATGACCAATTCAGATAAGTTAAACCTAACTAAGGGATATCTTACCATAAAACACAAAAAGAGAGGGTTACAAAGTCTCTAGTCAAATGATATTATGCAATAACCCTAGTTAGGCCTACAATATAAAAATTAAATCTAATCTAGTACTCACTAAATCTTGTGGCACAAAGGGGGATAGTTAAACAAAAGACCCTAAAAATATAAATCTACTCAAGTCAATGTAGAAGTAAACTAAGAAATGAATATAACATTAATCTTATTATTGTGTGCAATATCTATCTATCAAATGAAAAATTAAAAGTTAGGAATACTTACCTTGAATTGAACTTGACATACCTCAATATCTCCCTTGGCCAATGGTGTTTTACAAGAGGTTATTATGGATTTGTAAGGATAACACTACATAAATAAGATCTAGGCTAATAGACTCCTACTTTTCATCATATACTTTCCAATAGTACAAACTTATTTCTCTCCAAGATAAAGAAACCTTAATCAATGACTCTTGAAGTGTAGAAACAGCAGAATTATGAGATGTAACAATAAAAAAATGAATGTTCCTCTCTATTGGAGTAAAGTGATGAGGATATTTATAGCCAAGAATTGGACCTAAAATCTCCAATGAATAGGTTTTTTTTTAGCGGTGAATATCCATTAATTTATGAATATTCCATTTTTAAGATATTGATTTTGGTAATTTTTTAGGGTTGATAGATGGGACCAGATCATTAAAATTTTAGGGATATTTTTCTACAAGGGTTGGCTCACCAACCCTTTAAAATTATATATAATATTACACTTAAATTCATTAGATATATATAGTAGATCCCCTAAGGGCCTGACCAATCCAACTAAGGTAACAAGTAAAACAAAAACTAGAGGAGCAAAAAACTAAACAACAATAATGAATGAAGAAAATGAAGGACAACACTGATCAATAAGCTAGCCCATATCATCAAACAATAGAGCCAAATAATAGTGCTAGATGTCATAGCCAAATGACATAACCAAATGATAGTGCTAGACAAATGATAGAGTCGAATGACAGAACCAAATGATAGAGCTAAATGACCAAGCCAAATGATAAAGTCAAACAATAGAGCTGAAAAAGTGAATGATCAAGTTGAATGATATATCCAAATGACATAACCAAATGGAAAAATTGAATGACACATCTAAACAGTCAGAGCCAAAATGCTTCTATCAAATGACAAGACTAAACAAGAGTATCAAATCACAAAGCCAAAAATCACATGCCATCATGGCATCTGGTGGTAACGATAAAAGGATAGGCCAATCACCAGGGAAGTCATCCATATTATCTTATTTTAAAGATCTAACCAAAAATTTGATATAATCAAAATGCACTCAAAATCTAGATATTAATTATTTTTTTAGTTTGTCATAAATTTGACTTCAACTGTTTAATAATTTTAAAATAATTTTACATGAAAAAATCCTCACTATTATCTCATAAGAAAGAATCAACCAGAATAACATATCACCCCCTAAATATTTGTTTGATGATGACATGCCACCACTCAAAGATGTTCCTCTATTTTTTGATGAAAATGATAATGACACTGAAGTGGTAGAAGAGATTGGACCATCTCACCAAACAAAAAGTTCAGATAAAACCTCCACTCAGAAATCTTCTCGAAGGAAGAGAAGTAGATGGACAATTGGAAGGTCCTTTAAGGTGGACTGGGCAACAAAATTTTCCTTCATAGAACCTATAGATCCTAAAAATATTGATGATACTCTAAAATAATGTAGATGTACAATATGTAGCTAGAAACTAGGAAAAGAACACAGAATGTAATTAAAATTGGACACGATTGAGAAACATTGTATAAAAATATATGAGACAGTGAAACACCCAAATGGACTGATAACAAGAATAGATAGGTGAAAAATTATAAAATAACACATGTATGTAAGATATGAAAGGGAGCATGAAAATGATAAGAAACATCAAAAACATCTTGTGGAGAAAGGGAGAATAATTGAAGTAAATTTTGGAAAAGTCAAACAGTCCCATCTAAAGGCAAAATACATATAGTTCTCTACTATATACCATATTCTAAAAAAAGGTAGACTTATTTTTGATTTTTTAGATTATAAGATTTTGTTTCAACATAATGGATTTCTAAATATTCTATAATCACATTGATTAGATACCAGTGCTTAGGAAATAAAAAAATGTCTATCAATAGTTGAGATCGAAGATTTGAAATAAAGTGTTAAGAGATCACTATTTATCTCACTATCCATCGATGAAGTCACAACAGTTGACAACACAACCTAGGTTTGTATTTATGTGTATACTTTTGAGAACTATTCAAGGCAACCTCATCTCCTAGCAGTTCATAAAATGGTAAAAAATTACAATGTAAAAAATATTCACAAATTAGTTGTATCAAATTTGAAAGATAAAGATGGAATGGATGATTATGCAATATCTATGAAGCTAGTGTGTGTTGGGGCTGATGGTGTATTAGTTATGCATGGGCATAGAAATGGTTTGTGTGTTAATTTGTAAACAATAGTTTCCCCATACATGATTCCAATTCACTACATGGCTTATAGGATGAATCTTGTATATAAAATGGTTAGCAAATTTGCTAATGTGGCCAAAGTGGAGGAGCTCATTTGTTACCTACATGCTTATATGTCCAGCAATCCAAAAATAATTTTAGATTTCTAAAAATTTGCAATAGGAGTGACTAATGGTAAGAAGTTATTGAAAGATATTGATATAAGATGGATCTCTATGTATGAACTTGCATGCCAAATTTTTCAAGAATATCCATCATTAGTAAGTTTTATGTATAAATATTGTAAACAAATTGACAAAGCAAAATATTTATTGTACCATTTAATAGATTTGGAAACATTGTTGACTTTATATGGCATTCTTCCAATGATGAAGGAAATGAATTGTTTAATGAAACATGCTCACGAGAGGTCCATTTATATTGTGGACTTCATACGATTGAGAAAATGAGTGTGCCAATCTCTAGTTATACTATACACTTTGAATGAAATGTTTTAAGGCCTTATTTTTAGTAGTTAGCAATGTTTGACCGATTTAAATAACCCTAACAGTTATTTGAATTTGAATATCAATGATCATACGTGTGTTTTTGTTAATGGAAAAGAGATTCCAATGCACACTTTCTACAAAATACCTAATCTTATGGGAGCTTAATCCAAAAAATTGCCTGTAACACGTATTCTATATGACATTGTTCTATCTGAAACCTGGATGAAACTAAATAGAGTTTCCCAAAACATATCTACATAGATTAGAGATCATTTTGTTAGGGATGATTTGTTGGAGGTCATGGCAGTTGTTAATCCCATTTTCTAGAGTAGTAATAACAATCAAAAGATGGTTAGCAATTTATTTCACAAATACATGTGTTATCTTGTAATGCATTTCTATAAATCTATAGAGATGAATGGAGTGAAAATTATAGGTATTTTGGGAAAGGATTTACTGACATCCTAGTCAACCCATTTTGGCATTACAATATTTGAACAATATCATCTTCTAAGTGAACCAACAAATAATGTGGCAATTACAAGATTGTGGAAAAAACTTTATCCTAGTAGTATATTATAGAAAATTCTAAGTGAATATTTTTTATTAAATGAGCTCTGTCAAACAATGATTCTAGGCTCAGTGGAAGATGAAAGAGTATTCAGTGCATTATCATTCATAAATTTAAAACTTTAAAATAGATTCAATAAAAAATTAGAAACCTATTTGAGATTATATGCTTCACGTTATGTAGTGGATATGTTTCCTTATGAAAGAGATATGGCAACATGGATTTCTCTAACTGAAAGAAGAGGCGTCAGTAATATAGTGATAAATAAAGAGGATGTAAATAATGAAACTGAATATGGCACTAACATGGTAGATGCAAATGTCACTATTGATGACCAAGTTGGTGTAGGATTGTTTCAACTACCAGACTATTAGTTTTGAGTTTTTGAATTTTAATTTCACATGTTTATCATAATATGCAATAATTAATATACATTTTTTTAAATTCATTTCCTTGTTTGTTGCTAAGTGTTGAATGTAAAAGATTAATATATTATGATTGTGTTAGGGGGAACACTATAGGTAAATATGGTTATTTATGTCTTTGATACATATTTTTATAGATCAATTTTTTTCCTGCATATGTGATGTATTTATTGTGCCTTCGTAGTATGTCATATGTGTCTGCAATGTGTTTGATGTTCTTATCATGTGTTTGATTTGGACTGCTTGCAGTCTATAATGTGCCTTCAATGTACTCATGTTTTACTTTATCTAGTTATTTATAAGTAATTTTCACATGTTTATCATAAGATGCAAAATTATTATATGTTTTCAATTCTTTAAAAACTATAATAACTATGTCAATGGTTAATCACTTTCATGAGGATATTTCAAAAGTTGTCTAGTTATTTAGAGTCCTTAAAACTAATTCTTTTTCGAATAAAGTGATCAAATAAAATATAACATTTGAATCACATATCAAAGGTTATATTTTATTGGATTTTTATAAAATATAACCTTTGAATAAAGTGATCAAATAAAATATAACCTTTGAATCACATATCAGTGAGTATGAATGACACTCATGCTGCGTAGGATACCTATTCACATATTTGTAAAGACCTTAACTCTTTTTTATACCAATTTTTATTTGAATAAAATTGATTTCATGAGTCCTTATCTATCTAAACATCCTCATAACATTAAACAATCCATTAACATATTCTATAGTTCATGATCACAATCAATCATGCATATTTTCAACTTTGATGAATCCTCATTATTACTGACTATCATTATCTTCAACATAGACCTCTACCAAATATGAATGTGTTTCTCTAATGGCCTCAAACGCATCTCAAATCATGATTTATTCAAGCAATAATCTAAATATAATAAAGAAGAGATATTACTTAGAAAATAACTCACTTTTTTATCATAACATGCAATAACTATTATATGTTTTCTAAAATGCATTTTTGTGTTTCTTGCTAAGTGATGACTGCACAACATTAATATATTATGATTTTATTATGTGGAACACTATATAAATGAATATGTTGACATTAATCCATTTATATTGAGATGTGTGTTTCACAAGTGCATCAGAAATATGAAAAGGGGGCCTAACACCATACAAGTTTACAACATCATAAAATTAAAATCAAAATTGCAATCTACATGGCTCATCCAGTAATTAAAATTTAAAACTCAATAAATTGATCAACACATCTACAAACTTGAAATTATCATTCATAATATTTATTTTAAAAGAAAACATTGTTTACAAATATATAAAACAGATTGTCAACTACTCAACTAGTTTCTCAAGCACTTTTTCAGCTTCTTTTTCAACCAATTTCTCCACTATTTTCTCAATCATAGCATCTTATGTGCCACTACTATCCTTCAATATCCCTACTTTTTCAAGATCCAAAACCACAACATTAAGATGTTCAATATTTTCCCTATCTTTTTTTCTAACATCTCCTGCAAAAAGTAGACTTGGATCGACAATTGTCTTCTACTTAAATAAGGTATCAGGATCCCATCTTTGCTCCTTAATAATTTTTTGTAGTGTTTTTTTCTATTTATTCAACATATCAAGCTTCTCCTTGAATTGAACAATAGATTGTATAATTTTTCATGCATTTTTCAAATGCATATTGAGGACCTCAGCTTCTTTTTTCAAGTTCTCATATTTTTTCTACATTTTAAAATGTAATGTAATTAGATGTGAACAAAAATAAAAATGACGTGAAATTTGATTAAAATGAATATACATTACTAAATATTTTTCCTTCTCCACATTCTCAATCACAACAAGGTTGATGTCTTTCGTCTATTTATTATAATATGCTTGGTCTTCTACATTCAAATTCTCCAACCTGTTAAGCATGAAAGTCAACATATTATCATTGTAATTATTATCAATAGTAACTGACCTAGATTTAGCTTTGGCAAACAAAGCATCAATCTTTTTGGGGTCTTGTTGCACCAATGCAAACAAATTTTCTTGCTTAAAGTGGTTGTGATAATGGGTATTTATTTCTTTTACCAATGCCTTCACTTGTATCTTACACATGTAATTTTTTTAATTCATCGATTACTCCCTCCTGAAGATTAACAGTAACACTATCTGCTACGCTACCAAATTATTCATTGGAAAAGATATAATGGCATCATCTGACAAGACAACACTCTCTATTGGCATCGGACTATCCGGTGAAGTTAAACTACATGAAGGTTCTTGTTGAGTAGTCACATGAATATGCGTTGATTCTCCCTGGATAAAATCATGTGGATTGAAAGTAGTTCTAACATCAACACCACTTTCAAACCCTAGATATTTTTTGTCAAGTTTAATTTTTGGCAAACTTCAATTCTTGCGCACTCGATAAACCTCCAATAGAGAAAGAGGGGAATTGAGAACCTAATAATTGCAGTGTCACGGTTCGTTGTGGGGTTATAATGGAAGAGCCTCCCCCCTTCCATGAAATACGTTCAGAGGTGGAGGTGGCGGCATAATGTTATTCACAAATAAAGGATGGCTTGAAAAATGTAAGTTATTTTAAAAATAAATAAATTAGAAAAATAAAGTTATATGCAAAATTGAAATTAAAAGTTTAGTACTTGTGTTTGGAGAAAGTATATCCTCCAATTTATGCAATGTATTGCAAGTGATAGGGGTGTTTCGAGCTAGTACGTTACACAAACTCTCAATCTAAAAAACTATAATCAAAAACCATATATGTATGTATGTATGTATGTATGTATGTATGTATGTATATATATATATATATATATATATATATATATATATATATATATATATATATATATATATATATATATATATATATGCAACATAAAATACCTTCCATAGAGGGTTGAGAAGGCCCAATAGGTGTTATTGTTCATTGCAGTGGTACTGGTACTAGTTTTTCCATCATCTGAATTCTTGTTGAGTCAACTGCAAGAATAAAACAAATAATTAAAATATTGCATTTGAGTCTTGAAAATTATAATCTCATTTCAAATTTTCAAATAGCAAACCTACACATGAAGATGACACCGAAGAAACTCGTGGACATTTTTCTAGTTGATGGGATTACATGGATGATTATGTAAACTTTGAATCTACAGATTCTTCAACTGCAATTACACGTTGTGATTTTGAGTCGGATTGTTTTTGTAAGGCACGCATTCTTGCCTATAAGTTGTAACAAACAAATTTTAAATATTTATTAATATTTACCTTGCTAACCATTTAACAAACAAACAAATATTGAACCCTATATCAACAAATAAACTAATAAACTAACCTCCTACTCATTTACAGATAAAGAGTTTATCATCATTTTTGGATCAAGCACAGTTGGACCCCGTGCTTTTTGAAGGTGAAAGAAGGCCTCATAATACAATGCAAGAATAAAATTGGAACAACTTATAGTGGAACTAGGATTGGTAAAAGTAGAATTTAATTCAAGTCTTATCCTAGAGGCAATAAAAAAGCACCAGTCAAATTTGTATTTAAAAATAGTACAGACAATGTAAAATAGTGCCCAATAGGGAATATTTGTTGCTCTTCCTTGCAATACTATTTTGGCTTAAAAAAATTAAACCATTGATTTTTAAAAACGGTGACTAACATCATCGATGCGGACGGCTCTCTTCTGACTATCTGAAATGAAAGAGAAAAGGAGGATTTTAGATTGCAAAAGTTGAATTTTGAATATACAAACAAATTTATAATTACATACTGATGCGATCAATGTGTAAATCAAAAAATTTCACCCAAAAATTCTTGTCTTCATCTGTCAGTATTGATTTAGAACTCATAGGGGTTACATTATGAAATGGAAGACCCGTCAGATGCTGAATATATTATGGGGAAGTATCAAATGAAATCATTCTACAATCCACTTTGAGGGTGAAGATCTTCTCATTAGGATCATATGAATACATGATCATTTTTACAAGCATAGTGTTTATGTCGTACTACATCATGTAAAGTAAGCCAGTAAAGTTGCATCCCTGAATCCAGTCATTGTATGCATTTGGTTGTTGCACTAGCCATAAAATGTTTGGGCACAGTAGGTTCTTAAAAATAAATTTTCTCTCCATGGCTGCCAAGGGGGATGAGAAATCAATTCTGTAAAATTTTAAAAATAAGGGTAGAGGCAAGTATTTATAAAACAAGGGAGGCGACCAGGGAACTGGGTGGCAGACCAGATGCACAGGTCATAGTGATTCGATTCCACCATACGATTTGGACATTCAACTCCACTATTTGCCTTGCCATTTGACCGTATTGTTCGATCCAACCATTTGGCTCTATCATTCAGCTTTGCCATTCGGTTCTATAGTTTGGCTCTACAGTTCAGCTCTACCATTCAGTTTTGTCGTTTGATTCTACCGTTTGGTTCTACCATTTGGCTCTATCATTCAGCTCAGTCATTTGGTTTGGCCATTCAACTTGGTCATTCAATTTTACCGTTTGATCCTGCCATTTGGTCTAGTCATTTGACTCTGTAATTTGGTTCTACCATTCGGTTCTATTGTTTAGCTCTACTGTTTGATCATGTCATTTGGTTCAACCGTCTGGTTCAACCATTCTGTTTAGTCATTTGATTCTAACTAACAATTCACCATCACCCACATTGGATTCGTCATACCATAGAATCAAATTTCTCTAGATTCGCCAAATATTTTCAATAAGTTTTCCAATAGGGCCTCTTAAAATGAACCCTCGGTGTGTTATGAAATCGATCAATCTAATTGATCGTATAAAAACTTTGGCCAAAGTAATGTTAGATACATTGTCATTTCATATGTTTGATTTGTATGATGTGCGATATCATGTTACAATGGATTTATTTATGGTACACTGCATGTTTTTAGAAATATTATAATACATGGGGTACTAACACGTCTCACTAGATTCTCACACCATTTTATCTACCTATCCATGAAGGGAGGGACATTTACTAATAGAGGATCATGTAGAGGATCTTTTGTTTGTGGTTGGTGTGGTAAAGCGCTCAGATGATGATCTCCCTCTTCCACTGTAGTAGTACCTAGAGATGACACTTGAGATTATCAGTGATACATGAGTTGGTTCGACTCGAGCTCCGGAGAGCTTGGTATTTTTTTATTGTATTAGCTTATATGCCTAAAGGATTGTAATTATATATTTGAACAATAGTTGTTGTATTGTGAGACTAACCGTAGTTGTGTCCTATCGTATTTATTTCTTGGAGTTGTATAAGATGTATATTGTATGTAGTTTTTGAATTAGAATACTATTATTCTTAGTTATGGTTTTGATTTATTGTACTATTTTATTTTATGGAATGATTGTTAAGTATGTTGTCTTAAGGAACAAAAAAATTACTGCATTTTCTAAGTACAACTTGAGGGGTTGTCACATTAGATGCATACACAGATCATGCTTTTTTACCAAAAAGATATTTGTTAAAAAGATTTGATGATTCCCCTTCATTCCTTCGAAGATCACCACCTAGGTCTTTCAAATTATAAACACCCTTCATAATTCTTTGTGCCTTTAAACAAGAGTCTTTGGAGTGTCCCAACAACATGCAATAGGGACAAATATATTTTTCCTTGTCAAACTGAATAATTTGATTCCAGGAGCTAAGAGAAAACTTGAGGCAAACCGAGGTGAGAAGCATCTTGTCTTTTTAACTAGTACACACATTCTTACCAAGGTAATTCTTTTACAGAATTTGGTTATTGAGTCGATGACCACTAGCGTACCAATGATTTCAATAATGCTTCGTAGGATTCTGTCCTCCCAAAAAAGAGGGAAACTAGAAAGTTCCATTCACATAAGAATTCGGTCAGATTTAAAATTTGAAGAGGACCATTTGAGCTTCCATTGTTGAAGCATTAGAAGTCCCTTTCCCATGAACCAGGGGCCTTCATTTAGAATGTTAAGACAATTCTTCCGACTCTCAAAAAAGAATAACATACAACCATTGGCCAAAGCCACAATATTAAATATTCTAACTTCCGCCCATTTCCTCATGCCCTGGTTTCTGACAACATCAATATCACGTCTTCCACCAGTGAATTTTCCAACAAGAGAATTGCTATATTTGACCTCTACATTGTCAAGAATTTTGTTAAGAATTTATAGAGTCAAGCTCATGTTCTTTTGATCTTTGATCGGGTGCATGCAAGTGCTCCTCTGTATGTTCTTGGAACTTGAAAAATTGGTCTCATCATTTTTCGTCCTTCTAAACAAAAGAGAATAAGTTGTCCCTCTTTCTCACACAACTTCTAGGTCCAATAGTGCTAAAAATATTCTAAATAAATTCAAATCTTAAATTCCCCCGTGCAAGGAAACAAATGAATATACCTACACCTCCACCACCTTTTGTTGGAGGAGTGATTCCCCATAAATTCAAAATTGAAACGAGAAAAAGCTCGCAATAAATGAACCAACGACTGTTATTGAGATTGTTGAAGAGATAAGGGAGATCTTTTATGCAAAACCAACCAACATTAAAAGCTTCCATATCATGGGAATGCATGCCAACAAAAAATGAAATTTTGTCTATACCCCAAAACATCAAATCCCAAAAAAATGGCATCAAAGTTAGAGAGCCCAATATGGTCCTAAGATATTAAACTAGGAAACATTGGAATTACAAAAGCTTATAGTGGTTTGGACTCTCTAAGAAACTTTTAACATTTTGTTACGTTTTCCCTGAACACTCATTTGTGAAATTGAAAAGTAATTAAAAAATTAATTTATAAAGAAAACCATTTTATCTTTCAAAAAAAATCATTCAATTTCAATTTCCTAATAAAAATATTTATTATTGTTTCTTAATACAATTACCAATGTGTTATATTTCCAAATTAAATGAAAATTTATGTTCGTTTTTGCAAATTTAAAGAATGTAAAGAAATATTAAAGTCGACTCAAATGTTTGATTTTATTTTTACGAATAAAAAAAAGAGTTTATTCAATGTATTATTTATATGTAAATATAATGAAATCGATGGTCAAAATTAAATAGTAAAACTTGACACGTGAAAAGAGATGAGATCAAGTTCGTACTCCAGATGGCTTTTGCGAAATAAATACCCTTTAGTATTTAACTTTTAGCTAAAAATCACCGCGTAAAGTAGTGATTCATCATTAAAAAAATTAAATAACCAAAAACTTCTACACTTACATTTTTGCATGATAAATAACAATTTTTAAATAATATTATTTTTTCTTTTGTAGAAGAAGATTGTTTTTTATGTATAAATAAACCCATTTTTTTAATAGTGAATTGTTTATATATATATATATATATATATATATATTTTTTTTTTTTTTTTTTTTTTTTTTTTTTTTTTTTTTAATTTGAGAAATGAAGAGTATATTTTTATTAATATAAATAAATATAAAGTACAATATTAATCATACAAAATAAATAGGTGGAAAAGTCACATCTCACGAATAAAATCAAATCAAATATAAACAATCCTCGAGAAAAAGTAAGTATCCACAGAGGATCAATGAAGACCACTCAACAAAACATTAAGTCAATAGTGCATAATAATTAAGCAAGCAAATAAAAGAGTATATAGTAATAAAGAGAACATCTAAACTGCCGCAACCAACATGGTGATTGGAGGAGGCTCAATTTTTTTTACTATTCGTTAACTATTTATTATGAGTTTGTTAAGGATATACAACCTTTTTTTAATGTAAGTTGTTTTCTGATTTATTTTGGAAGGTTTTTTCATTGCTTGATCATCTATACCCTTTCGTTGAAGGTGTGGACCTTTCTATTTAATTATTTATCTTTGATTATAAACATCAAATTAAATATTATTATTCACTTTATAATCTCAAATACTAACCCCTCGTTATGTCCCGAATCAATTCATAACTATAAATTTCGAGAAAAAATATTTTCTCTAAATTCATAAATCTAATCAATTCTCTAACCCATAACAAAAATATTTAACCCTAATTATTTTTCTTCATATATTAATTATATTCTTTAAATTATAATATCCTCGTGAAGGATCAAAGATTTCATCAACTTAACTAATAATTATATTTTATATTTTAATTTATTTTTCTCTTACGTATTCTAATTATATTCATAATAGAAGTCAGAAGTCAGAAGTCGTGAAAGAAGGTTTTGAAAAGATATATATATTGACATGTGGGGTCTTCGTGTGGTCGATACCATGATAAGATAATAACTAGTAACTAAATGAGTAAATAAGACAACGAAACTTTTAAATGGTTGGTGAATAAATCATTCATTAAATAAAGGTTGATTTTGACGTGCTCATATTTATTTATTCAGGATTCCTCCAATCTCCGTCTTTGACTGACTTTTGTGTGGCATGGGACCACCCTTTGGGAACTAAGTAGTTTGTGGTTGTTTTACGTTACTTTCTTGCTTGTATGGGACGTTGAATGCCTTTGGAGTTCATCCAAACGATAGTCAAGGAGGTTTGTTACAACATTTATAAATTACAAATCTTTAAGAAAGTTTGTGAATTTATTTTATAATATTCATTTTTTTTTTTTTTAAATTAGTTTAATGATTATTTATGAAAGTTATATATATTATTTTTTTAATATATTTTACGAATCATTATGTATTGTGTGATATGTAGATTATTGTCAAATAAGACACGAATTTGGTATTTGAGGCTTTTTTTTTAAGAGAATTCTAAAACGAATTCTTTTTCTATTCACCTTGTAACATTTGACATCCTATATAAAATACACATTCCTTCACTATCAAATCCATTAAGAACCTACTCATTAAAATATAAATGACTACTATATAAAATTGACATCCAAGATGACTTAAATATTAGAAGTCCCACAAAAATAAAATACTAAATAGTGTTATATTATAAAGGCCCTCTTGTTAGGTTATGATGATCTCATATTGATATTAATTATACGACAAAAAAAACTTATAAGAAAAAGATAATACATGGTAAAAAGCCTAAAGTTACATATTTTATTCATCATCCCTCCATTTGTAATGTGTATTATCTCTTTATCGAAATAAGCACTCATTTATAAGAGTTTGTTCATAAAAAGAAGTCGTTAAAAGTCATAATAAAGACTTAAAGTATTATAAATACTTCAATTAATATTATTTTCTTAAAATATTGTTGAACCCTAGAGGGTTATGTTCACTTGTGTTTCACTTCTCGTATTGTATTCATTCTTTTGTTTCACATGCTTATTATGTTAAAAAAACATATTGCTACTCGATCCAAATTGAATTGGGAATCCAGTGGACATAAACATACTAATTACAAAATTTTAATGTATTATAGGTGGAAGTGATTTAATTAAAACAATTGTAATAGAAAGTAAGATTTCATAATTGGAGGAAAATAAACTATGAATGAATGAAAATTAAACGTACATAGAAAGAACAAATTATGAATAAATAACTTTAGTGTTTCACTGATGTGAGAGGTATGTACAACTTTGTCTGAAATCAAAGGTGATTTGTTATCTTTAAGAAGATATGTAAATTAATATCTTTAAGAAGAGATGTGAGTTATCTCTTCCTTATTGTTACAATAAAAAGTACCAATCTTTGAGAAGATTATGTTTTATACAAATTACAAAGTGACAACAATCTCTATAAACAGATGAGAAGCTACAAGACTCTCTATCTTCTTACAATTCATTCCACTATTTTTACAATTTGAATGAAATCACTTTTATAGTTATTTTTAGCAGGAAATGAATAGTTGAAAAATAAGATATGAAGTGATTCAATTTGGACTCTAAAGAGTCATGCGACAAGTGTTCTCCTTAGGAGTTAAGAGGTTTTTTCATACCCAAAAACTCACTAAAATATAAAATATATATATATATATATATATATATATATATATATATATATATATATATATATATATATATATATATATTTTAGGTACTTTTTATACCTTGTTGTATTTTACGTTTTTTAGATCCTTTAGTGCATAATTCAAACCCTAAACTTTACTTGATGCCCTACATAGTTTCTAAAGGCATTCTTGTAGGGCACCATGACTCATTTAATTGATTAGCTTTCTAACCCATATTATTATTTACAATCCTAATTAATGGTCTAGGAGATATGACCCCGACAAGGTGACATGCTAGTGATATATTAGTTTTTTTAACATTTTGACCAAAAGATTGTCTTATATTGCCATTTAGATTATTCACCCTTGTTGAAAAATTAATACATTTCATTGCTCATGTTTTGATTTATGATGAACAGAGAAAAATTTGATTACATAAGATATTTTTTTCTACTTGAGTGGTGTGGCCTACTCAAAATTCATTTTTGTTAATTTTGAAGACCTTTGTGGAAGAATGCTAGCAAATGAACATGTATAACTATTATGGTTGCACTTCTCCCATAATTAATAAGGATGGATATTTCGATAATGACTAGAATCATGACCTCTTTTATAACAATAACTACAAATAACGTGATAGTATTGGGTGTGAAGCCACTATTCATAGGTCACTATTCATGAATTACTAATCATGGGCACTATTCACTAGTCACTATTCATTGTGACATGGCAGTGGGTCCCAAGTGGTGGGTCCTAGGATGTGGACCCATGGAGGGTCCCAAGTGGGGGATCCCAAGTGATGTGGCATGCAAGTGATTCAATAGGTGATGCAACAACATAGTGATGTGATTGTGTGGCCCATGGTGGGTCCCAGGATGTGTGGCCCATGGTGGGTCCCAGGATATGGGGCCCATGTAGAGTCCCAAGTGGTGGCTCCAAGGTGGTGACATGACCCACAAAAGGCATCTTTCATGTTGGAAAGGTGTGAAAGAGATGTGGGGCGAATTTCTCCACTAGACACATGTTTTTCCTTTATTTAATCATGTGGGGAGCATGTGGGGTATCTCTTTTGAGTGGAATTTGTAAGTGGATAGGTGGGGTGCCATTATGTGGAAAATCCAATTACTTAGTGCTTCATTAAGGGTAAGAGATGAGTAAGCATATTTTGGCATTAAGTGGATGAGCGAAGCACTAAGTTTGGATGCTTATGAAATTGGAAGATAGAGGACATCGCATGATCATGCACTATGTGGGATGTAACATTCGGATGCTAGTGGAGAAAGGTCAAAAGGATATTCTCCACATGTGTGACATTTCTCAAGTGGGGGACAAGAGTCCCTATCCTCAATAGTGTTCCCCACTCAAATAGGATGAAGTTTTCCTCCCTTTCTCTCTTCTTTGGTTGTAAATGCATAAATATGCATTATTCTTCTCATTGTAATGTAGTCCAATTAGTGGCTCTTGGATCCTTACAAGTTTGTGCTTGTGTGATAGATGGTTAAAGTAGGAAGGCTTTCAAGCCTTACTCACCTAGATACTTAGGTTGTAAGCATCAAATGCAGGTTGAAGGTTGGAGCATGGAAGGCAAGTTTTACTTTGCTCACCTAGGTGCCTGAAGAGGATCCATAAAGGTTGTTGCATCTTGGAGCTTGGAGGCTATTAGCTCAGCTCATGTTGGAGGTTAGAGCATGGATAACTTGGTGTAGGCTTTTCTCACCTGGGTACTTTGGATGTATCACTTGTTTTGTAGTTACTATGAGAGGAACTATGTAAGAGAGTGTTGATGAAGAAATAATGAAGTTTGATGCTGCCTTTGCCCTATGGTTTTTCCCTTGCTAGTTTTGCAAGGGTTTCCACGTATATTTGGTGTTGTGGTTTTCTCTCCTTTTATGTTTTTATTGTAGCTTGATAATTTTGTATTTTATTACTTGTATTATAGGATATTTATTTTCTAACAACTGATATCAAAACTATTCTTAGCTTTTGGTACCTAAGCCTTGTTGATCCTAACAAGTGGTATCATAGCTATGTTTTAGTTTTGGTACTTGATCCTTGTTGATCCCAACAAGTGGTATCAAAGCCATGATTGTTTGGATGGTTTTGTGCAAGTGGGAACTACAGGTGGAGAGACCTAGATACGAAGATAAAAGAATAAAAATTTCACATGGTAGGTATTTCTCTCTATGGAAGATGAAGATGCAGATCAAAATGGAGGAAAGAAGCTTAAAAAGCTTTTCTAGAGAGATTAACACCAACACACAGTGTTCTATTGAAACAACCATATAGCTTGTGGTGTAGCAAGCTAGTCTCCATTGGTGAAGATGGAGGGAGATGACAAGGCATGATCTTGTTGTGGTTCTCAGCTAGAGAAGAGGTACATGATTTGGTATCCTAATGGCCATATGTTGTTGGCTAAGATGATGCTGACAAAATTCCATGTAGAGGAAGAGGTACCAGAAACCTGAATTTGTACATGGAGTAGTTGATGGATGGAGGAGAATAAGTTGAGACCTGAGGTTCCATGGAAGGAGAAGGTCAATGTTGGATCTTTTCAGAGCTCAAAGATGCATTGAGTGAAGTGATCAGTGGTTGTGGTGTGAATAACTAGGTAGACTAATGCATGGATTAACTCTGCATATGAGTTGGATTGACATGCAATAGAACATGATGCAGTTTGATTGTGGGCTCAAAAAATTGGTAGGTGCTATGAAGCATTGAGTAGTGCAACAACTTCCCAAGAATCATGTATGGGTACCATGTTGATCATGGTGGGTAGCGGTTTGCTACATATAGAAGTCAGGTGTTGATTTATATGGATTTTTCTCTCTAGTTGGTGACTACAGTTGTGAGTGTGGTATGCACTTGTTGTTGTTCAGGAGTTAGAGTAGTGGGATGTCTTTTGAAATCATTTCTACATGGTGATCTTATGATGAGATGGAGTAGCCAGGAGGGATATGTGGATGAGGCAAGGAGTTGTTGGTTTATAGTTTGAAGACTATACAGGCTAAAGCGGATGTACTAATGGAGTACAATGGTACCTTCATGGAGAGCCATGGTTTAGAAGAGGATGCTACTATGTTTGATGGCATGTTCGTTACAGGCCTCAACATGATCACTATGTGATGGATCGAGTTGCTAAGATGTGATGAAGGTAGTTAAAGGAGCAAACCAAGGATGGAAATGCATAGTGGACATGGAATCAAGGAAGTCAAGTACTTCACTTCTTACAATGTTTGAATATGTCTTCTAGTGTATCCTAGAGCAAAAGAGGAGAAGATAGTTGCCCTATGTATTATATTCATTGAAAGTATGAGAAGCGTCATAGAGCCATGATGTACTAAACTAAATTTTTCCAAGTAGTGAGAATTGTGAGAAGTTCATGGTGGGATCTTGGATAAAGGACCAGGTTTGTGGTGAAGTGGAAGTCACTTTAGTTGCTGAAAATATGTAGTGGGCAAGCAAATGTTGACAAAGCTGTCAGGGTAGAGAAGTTTCAAGAGTGCAAAAAACTTCTTATAGGCTTGTATTTGAGCAACAATGGACATGATGATAGTTGGTTGGTAGAATATGCAAGTGTTTGAAAGTCTTGTGTATATGACTATAAGTGGGAGATTGTTGGGTGTGAAGCCACTATTCATAGGTCACTATTCACAAAGTACTATTCATGAGTACTATTCATGGGCACTAGTCACTATTCATGGTGACATGGAAGTGGATCCCATGGTGGGTCCTAAGATGTGGGCCCATGGAAGGTCCCAAATGGTGGATCCCAGGTGATGTGGCACGCAAGTGATGTAGCAAGATAGTGATGTGACTGTGTGGCCCATGGTGGATCCCAAGATGTGGGGCCGATGGAGGGTCCCAAGTGGTGGCTCCAAGGTGACATGACATGACCCAAAAAATGCATCTTTCATGTTGGAAATGTGTGAAAGAGATGTGAGGCAAATTTCTCCACTAGACACATGTTTTTCCTTTATTTATTCATGTGGGGAGCATGTGGGGTATCTCTTTTGAGTGGAATTGGTAAGTGGATATGTGGGGTGCCATTTTGTGGAGAATCCACTTAATTAGTGCTTCATTAAGGACAAGATATGAGTAATCATATTTTGGCATTAAGTGGATGAGTGGAGCACCAAGTTTGGATGCTTGTAAAAGTGGAAGACAAAGGACATCACATGATCATGCACTATGTGGGACATAGCATGTGGATGCTAGTGGAAAAAGGTCAAAAGGAGATTCTCCACATGTGTGACATTTCTCAAGTGGGGGACAAGAGTCCCTATGCCCAATAGTTTTCCCCACTCAAATGGGATGAATTTTTCCTCCCTCTCTCTCTTATTTGGTTGTAAATGCATAAATATGCATTATTCTTCTCATTGTAATGTAGTCTAATTAGTGGCTCTTGGATCCTTGCAAGTTTGTGCTTGCTTGATAGATGGTTAGAGTAGGAAGGTTTTCAAGCCTTACTCACCTACATGCTTGGGTTGCAAGCATCAAATACATGCTAAACTTGGAACATGGAAGGTAGATTTTACTTTGCTCACCTAGGTGCATGAAGAGGATCCATGAAAGTTAATCCAGCTTAGAGCTTGGAGGCTATTATCTCAACTCATGTTGGAGGTTAGAGCATGGATAGCTTGGTGTAATATTTGCTCACCTGAGTGCTTGGATGTAGCACTTGTTTTCTAGTTTATGTGAGAGGAACTATGTAAGAGAGTGTTGATGAAGAAATAATGAAGTTTGGTGTTGCCTTTGCCCTGTGGTTTTCCCTTGCTAGTTTTTCAAGGGTTTTCACATATATTTGGTGTTGTGGTTTTCTCTCTTGTTATGTTTTCATTGTAGCTTGTTAATTCTATATTTTATTACTTGCACTATAGGAGGTTTATTTTCTAACAACTTGTATCAGAGCTATGCTTTAGCTTTTGGTACCTAAGCCTTGTTGATCCTAACAAGTGGTATCGGAGCTATGCTTTAGTTTTGGTACTTGAGCCTTGTTGATCCTAACAGATAGAATATGTATCTTCCATGTGTGTGAGTAAAATGTTTGCACTAATTATGGACAGGTTGTTTTCCATCTGCTTTAATGAAAGTGGGACCCATGATGGGTCAAGAATATTTTTTTGTATACTCAAGGCCAAAGTTCTTAGGTCACTTTTCTACTTCAAGATGT
Source organism: Torreya grandis (assembly GCA_037957365.1). NCBI lineage: Eukaryota > Viridiplantae > Streptophyta > Pinopsida > Cupressales > Taxaceae > Torreya > Torreya grandis. The sequence continues at coordinate 1,835,661 of JARHVA010003467.1, read as the reverse complement.
TTCTAAATTCTTTGACCATATTTTCCAAGGCCTTGACCAATATATCCCATTTTATTCAACAATTTGAAATCAATGTCTTTTATATGTTTTGAAACTACTAAATAAATATAGAAAATGTGAAGAACCAAAATAACATACCATAGTTTCCTTTGTTTCTATCTACACATCTACAATAAGTGCCTTCTTCCAAGTTTAACTTTTTGAATTTAACTTCTAAGATTGCTAGGTCCTTTTTAATTTTATCACATAAATATTCTTTTTCTAAATGTTCTTGTTGAAGTTTGTGCATAGCTTTATTGCACCATTCCTTTACTTAGAGTACTCCTTCCATAATAAGGCTTTTGAATTGGATAAGATTCTTCAACATGTCTACCATCTACTCCATGACGATGCTCAAGCTAGTCTATAACCATTGGTATTTGCCCTTCAACCATTGGTTTTCTTTAATTAGTGACTTGATCATTCTACGGTGTCAAAAATGGAATTGCATGTTAGATTGGGTCCTCTTGCTCATTCTATGGTGTTTAAAATGGGTCCACATATTGTATTGGTTCTTCTTGCTACTTTTTCATGCTTGATTTTCTCATTGCTTCGAAATCCATGCATTTTTTCAAAATTCCTACCAAATGTATGATTTTTTCTTGAAATTTGTGCAAAATGTACAATTTTTTTCTCAATTTTTTTACAAAATGTATAATTTTTTTCTTTCAAATTCTTGATCTAATACCATTGATCTAGATTGGACTAGGGATTTAATAAACAACACATTAAATTATAAAACTTAATGTGTTATAGGTGAAGGCTATTTTATTAAAAAAAATTATAAGAAAAAGTAAGATTACAAAATTATAGGAAAATAAACCATGAATGAATGGAAATAAAATATACACAAAGAGAAAATGATAAATAAATATATTTATTGTTTTATTGATATGGTAGGTATGTATGATTATCTCCAAAATGAGACGTGAGTTTTTATATTTGAGAAGAGATGTGAATGGTTATCCATGAGAAGATATGCAAGTTATTTATTTTATGTTGTTAAAAATAGAGGGCATCAATCTCTAAGAAGAGATGTATAGCTACTACTCTCTATTCTACACATTTTAAAATAGTTACAATCTCTGCAAAGAGATGAAAAGTTATAAGGCTCTCTATCTTCTTATAATTCATTTCATTGTTTTTACAATTCAAATAACATCTCTTTTATAGTTATTTTTCATAAGAAATGAATAGTCATGAAGCAAGTATTCTTCCATGGAGTTAAGAGGTTTTATCATAACCCGAAACTCACAAAAATATTTAAAAAAAAAATTACTATTTTTAGATGTTTTTAATACCTTGTATTTTGTCATTTTAAAGCCCTTCTATATGGAATTGAGACCGTAAACTTTGGTCAATGCCTTACATGGTTGTCGAAGATATTCTTGCAAGGCATCGAAACTAGTTTGCTTAATTAACTTTTCAACCTGTATTACAATTTACAATTCCGAGATCAATGGTCTAGAAGATATGACCTTCTTGTAAGATGATGTACTTGTGATGTATTAATATTTTTAGTTTTGACCAAGAAATTGTCCTGAATTACCATCTGTCCATCACTCTTTGGAGCATTATCTTTAAATAGAAGATGAATGTATTATTACTCCCAAGTACAAAATACTATATCTTGGTACGAATTTTTTTGAACCAATTGCGGATATGCTCTCATCAATTTTACATGGAGTCAAAGCACTTTATTCTGAGACATGTGCACATGTATAAACTTTGCAATAATGAATTAAAATTAAAAGAACTTCTTATATTTACATAATCAATATATTATGAAATATGTAACAAGTTTTACTACCTATTTAGAGGAAAGAGGGGCTCTCTACGAAATCTTACTTATTATGAGGATCAAAGATATGTAACTTTAGTCATTAAAGAGATAACTTAACATAGAGTTGGTCTTATGAAAAGATATCAATATAACTCTTTGTTTCATGGAAAAACTTCAAATTTTTTTCTTCAACCTCAATTTCAAAAATACAAATGGACTCTCTATCTTACTTAATGATCGCATGTTGACAAAAGAAAAATGTAAACAATAAAACACTTTGTTACATATTTTTTCTCCATTTGACCCTTGAAAACTTTTATTTGAAATGTACTTTTTCTTCTAGTCATACCGTGTTATGGTTACTAATTGAGACCCCTACGAATTAAAAAAGACGTTCAACCGTCTGTGTTATGGTTACTGTGTACGACCGGTGAACTCATAAACCTTCTGTCAACGTTGAATTTGCAGAACAAAAGATAAAGAAAGGCTGCCCTCCCCTCCGCCCTCCACACTCTCAACTGCGTCGAAAATTAAAACTCTCCGAGTGAAGCAGTCACCTAACGAAACAAAACTTACCTAAAAAAATCTTCTCTCAATAACAATTTGATGGGTGACTAATATTCTAAATACCATACCACGACAGCTACAATATATATGATACACATTAAAACTATGGCAGCATGAAATCCACATTTCAATAAGCATAAAAACAGACCTAAAGCTTCTACAGTTTATTATATATTTTATGATGAATCATAAGATAATCTGAGAAGACGGAAGTTTTCTCACTGGTTTTCCAAAAATCTTTTATTCATATTTATTTGTATTAAAATATACTATCTATAGTAGATATACAGAGGAATGATATTATTGTATACCATGGATGGTAAAAACAGGAAGGTTACGTCACTTTCTTGTTTGTGTGGGACATTGAATGCCTTGTCTAAGGAGAATCAATGAAAACATAGATGTTATGAATTAGAATTTATATTAGTTGATATGAATGATGGTAAAGTGAAGTTTGTTACGATATTTAAAATACAAATCTTCAAAAAATATTAAAAAGAAATAAAATTGGGAATCTTTAAATCTAATTTAAAATATTCAATCAAAAGTTTTGAATAAGAAAAGGTAAAAAACAAAACTAATAAGTATAATTTAATTGGTTTAGAAAGTTGAATTATTAGATTTTTACAAATAATTGCATAATTTACTCGTTTTATTGAGTCCTACAAAGTGATTAGTTTAGAAGGTTGATAAGATTAAAAAAAACGTAGTTTATACCCATCAATGAAATATGTGGATAATGTAATTTATTTTAAAACTTTTTTTATGACATGTAATTTTTATTTTTTTTTAAATGATACTTCTCAAAATAAGATGTTATCATAATTAATATAATCTTCTTAATTAATATGCTTTCACCTAAATACATATTAATAATATATGACAATAAATAATTTTTTTAAAATAATTTTTTGTTAAGTGGTTTTTTAATTTTATAATTATTATCTATATACATTTAAAAAAATTATTTATGGAAGTTATTTTGAAATGATTTGAATATATATTAATGAAATCTAACAAAAAATTAAAAAAAATCTAAATAAAAATTTTGCTAGTAAGAAAAGGATTATATGATAGGAAACCCAAAACAAGATATTATAGTCATCTTTCCTCCCTTACTAACAAAATTTAGTGGTTGTATGTTAAATGAACCATCCCCTATTAACAAATTATGTGTTAAATAGATCATCTTGACATTAATTAAATACAATGTTTTAAGATGCTTTTGTAGATCAAACTCCATTAAATTTGAAAAAAAAAAAAAAAAAAAGATAAATCCTCTAAAGAATATTTTAATACATGGAAAAAAATATCATTAATGTAATGATTATTCATGCAAATCGTACAAATATTTTTTAATTGTGTTTTGAGAATCACTACATTGTAAATCATTGTCAAAAGAGATATCAATTTAGTATTTGAGACTCTAATTACTAAAAATCCCAAAATGAATTGTTTATCCATTATGTGATCTTCTTTATAAACTATATATGCCTACATCATAACCCATTAGAAGTGTACTCGTTATAATATAAATGATTAATTAATAAAATAGACATTCATGATGGTTTGAGAATTAAAAGTTCCACAAAAATAAAATACTAAATAGTGTTATATTATAAAAATCTTTGTATTAGATTATGATAATTTCGCATTGATAATAATTATAAGAAAAATATGATAGAAGATAAAAATCTCAAATGTATATTATATTCACCATTCTTCGATATATAATATTATTATCTTTTTATCAAAATAACCACTCTTTAAAAATATTCATTTAAAAAAAATTGATCATGTAAAAAAAAAAGTTAAAAATTGTAATAATGATTAGTATTTAGAATACTCCAACCAATATTATTTTCATAAAATATTATGTTGAACTCTATTAAATTATGTTTCCCTATATTTCAATTTTATATTTTATTTATTATTTTATTTTATTTCAATTATTTATTATTTTCATAAAAATATATAAATACTTAATTCAAATTGGATCAAGAATCTGATGGACATGAACAAATTAAAATGTCAAAACTTATATACGATAGGCGGAAGCGATTTCACTAAAACAATCATAGAAAAAATATTAAGCATTGGACATGAGAAAATGTGAGAGATTAATAAGATCCTTCATGATCATAGAGTCGTAACATTGGGCATATACCATTCTATTTTAATAGGAAGCGTGTCAGACCACATACCATTGTCATAGTCTAACGAAAGGAAAACCCAGTCATTCTTTAAAAAAAACTCACTTAAAATAGTTTGTTCATGTAAAAGAAGTCATTAAAATTGTAATAATAATCTAAGTATTATAAAAACTCCAATCAATATTATTTAAATAAAATATTACATTGAACATTTTGATAAAATATTACATTAAACTTTATATTTCATTTCTCTTATTTTATTTGAAATAAAAAATTTATGTTTATTTATGTTTCATTTCTCTCATTTTATTTGTTCTTTTGTTTTATTTGTTTATTATTTTCATAAAAATCACTAATACGTAATTTGAATTATTAAATAGTTAGAAAAAAGTTTATAATGTTTCAAAAAAATGTTTGATTTTATTTTTAGGAGTAAAAAAAATTTATCGAACGTATTATTTATATGCACATGTAATAAAATCGATGGTTAAAATTAATTAGTCAAAAAATTCTACTTACATGTATCTTTAAATTTTGTTATTTTTTCCTTGTAGAAGAAGAAGATTGATTTCTATTTGGAGGTAGACCCGCTTCTTTGTAATGTATTGTTTATCTTTCTTCAAAGTTATTTATTATTGACTATTTGTTGCAAGTTTACTAAAGGTCTACAACCTTCTTTTAGTATAGGGTATTTTTTAACCCACTTTGAAAGGGGTTTCTTATTGCTTCATCATTTATATCCTTGTGTTGATGTTGTGGGCTCTTTTATTTAATTATTTATGCTTCGTCATGAACATTGAATTGCATATTGTTGTTCATCTTGTGGTCTCGAGAAACTGGGCTTCTCATCATATTCAAAGTCCGATTCATAATTTTAGATTTTGAAAAAAAAAAAATCTCCCACTTCATAACTTCAATCAAAAATGTTTCTTGATTCATTACTCCAATTAAAAAAAAAAATTACTCCTAATAAAATAAAATAAATCTTTAAATATTAATCATATTATTTGCTTACAATATCCTCATTTAAAAGTCAAAATTTTTAGCAATTTATGTAACTCTCATATAAATGTTATAATTTATTTTTCTCTTGCGTATTCTAATTACTCATAATAAAAGTCAAGTCGTGAAACAAGCTTTTTCAAAAAAATATATATATGACATGTGGGTTTTTCGTGCCTACGATACCATGAATATTCCACCGCATAAAGCAAACCACTTTTTAACATTTAGTAACGTCCTTTACGTGAATAAGACAAGGGACTTTTAAATCGTGGGTGAATAAACCATCGACTAAGCTTTCATTAAATATTTGTTGAGGATTCCGTCAATCGCCGTCTTTGACGGACTTTTGTGTGGCATGGGACCTTTTTTTGGCGTGCTAAGTAGTGGTTTTACGTTACTTTCTTGCTTGTGTGGGACGTTGAATGCCTTTTGAGTTCATCCAAACGATGGTAAAATCACGGTTGTGACAATATTTATAAAGTATAATTTTATAAGAAAATATGTAAATTTAATTTGTAATATTTAATTAAAAAATTTATTTGTTTTATGATTATTTTTAAAAGTCATATAAGATCTTTTTAAATTATATTTTACGAATCAATATTATATATTATGTAGGTTATTATATATACTAATTTAATATTTGAGATTTTAATTGAAGAAAATTTTATTTCCATTTATCTTATAATATGTAACATTTTTTATAAAGTACATATTTCTTCATCATTAAATATGTTAAAATTGTACTCATCAAAATATAAATGACTACTAAATAAAATGGACATCACGATAGCTTGAATATTAAAAATCTTATAAAACTAAAATGCTAAATAATAGTATATTATAAAAACGACTTGTTGAGTTATGATAATCTCACATTGATAATAAATATAAGACACAAAAAGCTTATAATTTTTTTAAAAAGATGACAGAGAGTAAAAAGCCCAAAGTTATATATTATATTCAACATCCCTGCATTTGTAATGTGTATTATTTCTTTATCAAAATAACCACTCTTAAAAAATACACTTATAGGAGTTTATGCATAAAAAGAAGTCGCTAAAAATCGTAATAATGACTTAAGTATTATAAATACTCTGATCAATGTTATTTTCATAAAATATTGTGTTGAACCCTATAGGGTTGTGTTTATTTGTGTTTCATTTCTCATATTTTTTTGTTTTTTTTCTGTTTTAGATGCTTATTATTTTCAAAAACATGCATCACTACTCGATTTGAATCGAATCGAGGATCCAGTGGACTTGAACACACTAACTGTAGAAACTTAATTTGCTATAGACGGAAGCTATTTAATTAAAATAAATATAGTAAAAATTAAGATTGTATTATTGTAGAAAAACAAGCCATGAATGAATGAAAATAAAATGTACACATAGAGAACAAACTATGAACAAATGACTATTTTGTTTCATTGATGTGGGAGGTACGTATAGATATCTCGAAAATGAGACGTGAGTTGTTATCTCTAAGAAGCGATGTGAGTTTCTATCCATGAGAAGATATGTGAGCTATTTCTCCTATGTTGCTACAAAGAGAAGGTAGAAATCTGTAAGAAGAGATGTGTAGCTACTACTCTCTATTCTACATATTACAAAATGGTAGAAATCTCTGTAAAGAGATGAGAAGATAAAACAATCTCTATCTTCTTGTAATTCATTCCATCGTCATTACAATTTTAATGACATCTTTTTTATAGTTATTTTTAATAAGAAATGAATAGTCTATAAATAAAATATAATGTGATTCGACTTGGAATGCGAAGAGTCATGCAATGATTGTTCTCCCAAGGAGTTCAAACGTTTTCTCATAACTTGGAAATCACAAAAATATAAATTTACTACTTGTAGGTGTTTTGTATACTATTTTTTTATTTTTTCATTTTCAAGGCCTTCTGTGTGGAATTTAGACCCTATGTCAGGATCTAACAGCTCCTAAGAGCACAATTGATTACCTTGTATAAGCAACTAAACACGAAATTAAACCAGAATTAACAAGTAACTAGAATTCAGAAATGACACAGAATATGAGAGACAATACACAATTGTATTAATACTCTTCCAGAAGGAAATACAATGAAGAAGTGCCACACTCTTCTTCCACACGTCTCAGATGTATAGATCTCTTTCCCTCAAGAGTTCACTCTCCACAATTACGATCACAACACACAACTCAAACACAGAGTTGTTGTTCACCTCCACCAGTAAGTAACAATACTGCCAGTCCACCAAGTACTCAAAGTACTCCAAGTAGATCTCCTTTGCACAACCTGTAAATCAACTGATCTTACTTACCATGTAGATCTTACCTGATCTTGCAACAACCTGCAGATCAACTGATCTTACAATTGGAAGGATCTCTTCCTTGTCCTTGATTACAATACATGCCCATGGGTCTATTAAATAGATTCCATACAAACAATAATTAGAGACGCAGACTCAAGACTTAAATTAGCCTTCACATGCAAACTGACCGTTCAACAAACTAATTGTTCATGTAACTAACAGTTTTAGAATGCACAGATGACCGACGTCAGTCCCTGTCTATCTGGGGATGACCGACATCAACCGATCCCTGACCGATGTCAGCAGCTTCCGGTCCACTTCTGACTGACGTCGATTGGCCTGACCGACGTCGGTTACTGTGACACTTCAGCAACCTCCATGTTTGCATCCCTGTGAAGCTTTTAGCTCCACAACCTAACAATCTCCCTCTTGGAGATAAACAGTTGCACCTGTACCTGTACAACAACGTCCTCTAATTTGTTTCCTGGCTTGTATCCCTCTTCAAGCTCAATCTTGAAGACCAACCACCACAAATCCTATGGTGCACATCATGTCATCCAAGTAACCTGTCGTATCTGCATCTACAAACCCATGTAGAAAATAACTTGACCCTGCATAGCATGAATCCCTGTTGTTGGTCCCTCTCAGATACCTAAGAATCCACTGAACTGCTTTCTAGTGTTTCTTTCTCGGATTGGCTACAAACTTGCTGACAGCTCCCACTGCTTGGGCAAACTCAGGTCTAGTACACATGTACTCAACCTCATCATGTGATTGGGGACACTGTTCTGTGAACTGTCCATCCATAGGTGTGCATACCAGTTCTGCATCCTGCATCTTGAACCTTGCCACTACCTTATTCACATAATCATCTGGAGACAAAATCAACCTGTGATCTTTCCTGTCTCTAGAAAAACTCATGCCAAAGAATTTCTTTGCTGCTTCCAAATCCTTCATGGCATACCTCTGAACTAACTTTACCTTTAGCTCCGCAATCTCATGCATGTGTGACCCTGCAACAGGCATATACACAACATACAGTAACAGGATAATGTAGCTAATATTATCCAACTTGGTAAAGAAAACACAATGGTCACATTGACATTGACTAAAGCCATGCTTTGTCATACACCTGTCAAACCTTAAACACCATTGTCCTATAGCCTACTCAAGACCATATAATCTGACCTTCTGTCTCACGTGTCCATTCTCTCCTTTCTTTAACATGGGAATCCATTCGTCTTTTAGTGCTTCTCCTAGCTGGTAACTCTACCAAATCTCCCATTTGGTTCTCTTCCAAGGAATCACATTTCTCATTCATGCCATGCTCCCACTGTTTCTTGGATTCTACTTGCAATGCCGTAAAGAAGGGGAATAACAAATTTGAGGCTTACTTACCCTTTCAATCCTCCATATGGGCATTTGAGACTCCTTGACAGCTTGCTGTCTGCCCAAAATCCATCTCAATGATCGATGTCGGTCATCTCTCAGTATGCACCCGACTGACGTCAGTTCCATGCGACCAACCTAACTACCGACGCCAGTTCCTTGACCGATGTCGGTGTCCACCTGCTCACTGACATCGGTACTATGACCGACATCGGTGTCCACCTGGTCACCGACGTCGATTCCCTGACTGACATCGGTAACAAGCCTGCCCGACACCACCAACTCTGGTCTGCACATGACTGACATCAGTACTTGTATGATCGACGTCGATTCTCATCTGATCGACGTCGGTATCTATGTTTTCTCGTGGGTGATGACTTTTACCCGCGAGCTTACTTTGGATCAAAACCTTGTCCAAATCATCCTTGCCATACTCAGAATTATTCAGCCCCTTGAGCTGATCTCTATCTGTCATCTCCTCTTTAAAAACCAAGGCTTTCCTGTTCTTGTCAAAAACTTCAGATTTCCTCTTTATGCAATGAACCCGATCCTTTCTTGTAGCATCAGTATCAAGAAACCTCACTTTCTTCTATTGCCTACAGAAATCTCTATCTATGCTCTCCGAATCTGAACTCTTACTTTTTGACTCAAGAACATGCATCCCCTTATTCATGTGACCAAGCCTACATGGTCACATCTTTGAATCTACAGCTGAAGTAGATAACCCAGAAAGAAAATCAATAATACAAGTAGATAGATAAAGAGTACCTACTTTCTTACCTCTTGCTAAAACAAGTGCACCCTTGGAAACTTTTCAAGAGTCCGCTGTGAGGGTTACTGTGCATCCCTCATCACCCAACTTTCCTACAAAAATCAAGTTCCACTTCAGGACTGGGACATGCATGACCTCCTTCAACACCCATGTGTTTCCCGTCTGCAATTTCAGCTTCACTTTCCCTTTGCCAACCATTTGACAAGGCTTACCATCCCCTAAATAAAATTTTCCAAAGTCTCCCTGAACATAATCATGGAAAAATTCCCTATTTGGGGTTGCATGGAAAGAGGCACAAGAATCTAAAACCCAAGATTCTACTTTATCCAAGGAACATACCAGAGCATCTTGTGCAACAATATTTGCAACATCTTCTTCTTCATTTCCTTCATGCTGATCTTCTTTCACCCAACAATCTTTCTTTATGTGCCCTTTCTTTCCATAATTCCAGCAAATTACACTGCCATGTCTGGATTTGGATCTCCTGCCTATCTTTGACCTTGATGTCCCTTGCTTACTCTTCTCTCTTTGCCTTCCCCTGCTTTCAACACTCAAAGCATTTCCTGATGATTCCCCTATGCTTTTCTTGTGAATTTCTTCATTCAAGATTACACTAACAACATCATCCATTTTTAAGATATCTGAAGCAGACGCAGTATTACTTACTGCCATTACCAAACTATCCCAACTTTCAGGTAAAGAGCATAAGATTAAGAGTGCCTTAATTTCATCATCAAAAACAATAATGAGTGAATTTAACTGGTTTACCAAACCATGAAAATCACTAAGATGACTATGTACAAATCCATCTTCCTGCATTTGCAAATTAAATAATTGCTTCATAAGAAATACCTTATTCGAAGCTGAGGGTTTTTCATATAAATTTGCCAAAGATTCCATTAACTCTATTGTTGACTTTGCCTGTGATAAGTTGGAAATCACAGACGATGCAAGACTCAACCTTATAGATCCAAGAGCCTTTCGATCAAGAACCTTCCATTTTTCATCTTTCATATATGTGGGCTTGCATGCAACCCCACCCAACGGTAAGTACAAATCTTTCTGATACAGATAATCTTCTATCTGCATCCTCCATAATTGATAATTCTTGCCATTAAACTTCCCCATTCTTAGCTTACTTTCTTCTGCCATTGCTATACTCCCACTCAAACAAAAACCCCTGTGAGTGACCTGTAATAAAAAAAACACTTAACACACTCTGAAACCAAGGTGTTAGTGAACCTAACCAAAGCTCTGATACCACTTGTCAGTGGTATCACTAACCAAGCTCTGATACCACTTGTCAGGGTCTAAAAGCTCCTAAGAGCACAATTGATTACCTTGTATAAACAACTAAACACGGAATTAAACCAGAATTAACAAGTAACTAGAATTCAGAAATGACATAGAATATGAGAGATAATACACAATTGTATTAATACTCTTCCAGAAGGAAATACAATGAATAAGTGCCACACTCTTCTTCCACACCTCTCAGATGTACAGATCTCTTTCCCTCAATAATTCACTCTCCACAATTACGGTCACAACAAACAACTCAAACACAGAGTTGTTGTTCACCTCTACCAGTCAGTAACAATACTGCCAGTCCACTAAGTACTCAAAGTACTCCAAGTAGATCTCCTTTACACAACTTGCAAATCAACTGATCTTATTTACCATGTAGATATTACCTGATCTTGCAACAACCTGCAGATCAACTGATCTTACAATTGGAAGGATCTCTTCCTTGTCCTTGATTACAATACATGCCCATGGGTCTATTAATAGATTCCATACAAACAATAATTAGAGACACAGACTCAAGACTTAAATTAGCCTTCACATGCAAACTGACCGTTCAACAAACTAACTGTTCGTGTAACTAACAGTTCTGGAACGCACAGGCGACTGACGTTGGTCCCTATCTGTCTGGGGATGACCGACGTCGGCCGATCCTTGACCGATGTCGGCAGCTTCCGGTCCACTTCTGACCGACGTCGGTTGGCCTGACTGACGTCGGTTACTGTGACACTTCAACAACCTCCATGTTTGCATCCCTGTGAAGCTTTTAGCTCCACAACCTAACACCCTAAACTTTAGTTAGTGCTCTACATGGTTGTTAAAGACATTTCTACAAGGCACCCAAACTAGTTCGCTTGATTAGATTTCCAACCCATATTATGATATATAATTTTGAACAATGGTCTAGAAGATAGGACCTTCTTACAAAATTAAGTACTTCTGATATACTTGTTTTTTTGGTATTATGACCAAAATATTATTTCAAATTGCCATATGGATCATTATTTAAGACATTATCTTTAAATAGAAGATGGATGTATTATTAACCTCAAGCACACCATACTCTATTTTGGTTTAAAATTTTCTTTGAACTAATTGCAGGTATATTGTCATCAACATTGTATGAATTTAAAACATTTTATTCCACTAAATATATGTACATGTCTAAACTTTGCAATAATGAACTAAAATCATGGTAACATTTTATATTTTAACGTCCAGTGTATTATGGCAACATTGTATGAAGTCAAAACATTTTATTCCACTAAATATATGTACATGTCTAAACTTTGCAATAATGAACTAGAATCATGGTAACATTTTATATTTTAACGTCCAGTGTATTATGGAATATCATGACAAGTTTTATTATTTATTTAGAGAGAATCGGAGCTCTTTACAAGATCTTAGTTATTATGAAAATCAAAGATGTGTAATTTTAGTCATCAAAGAGATGACACAACATAAAATCGAGCTCATGAAGAATTGTGAACGCAATTCTTTTTTTAATAGTAAAACTTTAAAATCATTTCTTCAACCTCAATTTTTAAGTTAAAAACAGATCTAATATTCTATTTAATAATCATGAATTAAAAAAAAGAAAAATTATAAACAACTTAACACTTTGTTATATGTTTTTCCTCTTTTTTTCTCTTGCAAATTTTATTTGAAATGTACATTTTCCTCTGGTCGTATTACACTGTTATGGTCTCTAATTGAGACCCAGACGATTTTTAAAAGGACGTTCAACCATCCACTTCGTTGTGAAGTTGATTGTGGGGTTCGAACACAGGGACGGAACTAATAAAACTTGCCTTGATGGTGAAGCGCTGAGCATTGAATTTGCAGAAGAAAACGAAATGAAAGGCTGGCCATCCCCTATTAACAACAATTTTATATTCTAAATGGGCCATCCCCTATTAACAATTATGTGTTAAGTGGATCATCTTGACATTAACTAAATACACAATGCTTTAAGGTATTTTTGTGGGTAAAATTAAAAAATTTAGGTAGATCTCTTAATAAATATTTTAATACATAAGAAAATATCATTAATGTAATGAGTACTCGTAGAAGTCATACAAGTTATTTTCAATTGTGTTTTGAGGATCACTACATTGTGTATTATGTAGGTCACTTTCAAACATGATCACTACATTGTGTATTATGTAGGTCACTTTCAAACAAGACATTAAATTAGTATTTGAGATTATATTGGTAAAAAATATTAAAGTAGGTTATTTTCCATTTATCTTGTAATATGTGACTTCTTTTATAAAATACACATGCTTTCACCATTAAATCTATTAAAAGTGTATTCATTAAAATACAAATGATTATTTGATAAAATAAACATCCAAATGGCTTGAGAATTAAAAAACCCATAAAAATAAAATTTTAAATGGTACTATATTATAAAAACCTTTATGTTGGATTATGATAATCTCACATTGATAAATAATTTTATGAGACAAAAAAAGTTTTATTAGGAAAAGATAATAAAGGGTAAACATCTCAAAGTTGTATATTATATTCACCATTCCTTAATTTGTAATATGTATTATCTCTTTATCGAAATAACTACTCTTATAAAACACTGACTTAGGAGAGTGAGTTCACGAAAAGAAGTTGCTAAAGGTCGTAATAGTGACTAAGTATTTAAAATACTCCAATCAATGTTCAACAAAAGAACAAATAAAATACAAGAACACATTAAATTATATTGGACCAAACGATTATCCCAATCTATCATTTGGATAATACACCCTACATTAAAAAGAAATGGGTCTCATCACTCCTAGTCCTAATTTCTAATGAACATAGGAAACTTTAATTTCATAAGTAATTTATTTCCACTTGAGTGGTGTGTCCCACTCAAAATACATTTTTATCGATTTCCAAGACCTACATGTAGGAATGCCAACAAATGAATATGTATAACTATCATGGTTGCATGTCCCACATAATTGACAAGGATAGATATTCCAATAATGATTAGAATCACAACCTTTTTAATAATGATAGCTACAAATAATGTGATAGAACAACTTGTGCATTCCATGTGTGTGACTAAAATGCCTGTATTGATTATGGATAGGGTGCTCTACATCAATGTTTATTTTAATGAAAGTGGAATCCATGTTGGGTTGAAAAGATTCTCCACTATACACAAGACCAAAATGCTTAGGACTCTTTTTTGCTTCAAGAGGTTTTTGGCTTCTTTGACCATATTTTCCAAGGCCTTAACTAGTATATCCCATTTTGTTTAATAGCTTAAATCAATGCCTTTTGTGTGTTTTTTGAAAATTTTAAGTAAATATGGAGAATGTGAATAACCAAAATAACATACCATGTTTTCCTCTATTTCTATCTATGCACTACAAAAAATGCCTTCTTACCTCTCACCTTTTTGAATTCATATTCTAAGAGTGTCAGGTCCTTTTAAATTTTGTCACAAAATTGTTCTTTTTTTGCATGTTCTTGTTGAAGTTTGTGCATAACTTTATTGTACCTTTCCTCTACTCAAAGTATTCCTTCTACAATAGGGCTTCCAAATTGGTGAATATTCTTCGTCATCTCTATCATATTCTCCATGATGATCCTTAATTTGGTATACAACCATTGGTTTCTCCCTTCAACCATTGATTTTGTTCAAGCAGTGACTTGTGCTCATTTAACAATGTCAAAATGGATCTACATCATGGATCATGTCCTCTTGATTATTTAATAGAGTTAAAAATGGACCCACATCTTGGATTGGGTCCTCTTATCATATTTCTTAAAAAAAATTCTCATGGATTTGAAATCCATGCATTTTTTGGGTAAGTGCACAAAGTTGGGGGACAAAAAGGGGCCTACCTGTGGACATGTTTTTCTTAAAAATTAAAAAATCTAAACTTCTGTAGATAATTTGAGATTGCTACACTCAAAATTTGAGGATGCTGTAAGAACACGAATTGTAGCAGTTTAAGTCTAATTTCCAAAACACTATTTTTGTTTAAAATAATTAATTATAACTAGGTCAAATATTTTTAAAATTTGAAAAGGAACTCCTATTTTGTTTTATAAAAATAAAGTAGATAGTCGGCTGTGTGGCCCCTCATTTTTTGAGCATCATTTAATATTGTTTAAAACCATTTGGTGAAACTTTAGATAAGATCATCTAGATTGTAACCTATATTTTTTAATATTTTTTTGATGATTTTTTTTTAAAAATATTTATAAGTAAACATATCCTAAATAATGGCAAAAAATGGATAACCAGTCGTACATCCCCCCTAACTACCTCAAGAAACTAAAAACTAGTTTTATTAATGCATGTACAAGTAGGCCTAATTTATAACCATGTATATGTTTTGAATTTGGATAAACAAAAAAAAGATACACAAACATATATATGCATGTATATTTGTGGCATGTAGTGGTCTAAAAAAACTAGTTAGAAATCAACATGGATTGAGAATTTAAAATAGTCCAAAAATTATAAAAATCATATATTTTGAAAGAGGAGAACATGCTCCTCATTGTGTTAATAATTTTATAAATTGGCTCATTGAAATTCATAGTGTATTTGGTGATAAATGTTGAAGTTTGTTGTTTTATCAAAACTCTTGAATTCAACTGTGTATTGATAGGTCCAAGCCTTTAGCTCAGGAATCCAAGTCATTTTTGAGCCAAAAGGCTTGGTTTTTGAATTCAAAGACACCATAACACATACATGATATTAAAATTCATACGTGTTATTCCATGTATAAATACAAATTAAAAAAAATAAGTGCAAGTTTGAAATGCAAAACAATACAAGTGTGTATGCATTATTAGTGGTAATAATGTGTATGCATTGTTACCACTAAGACCCATAACACATATGAGTTATGGTGTAGTGATCTCATGAGTTGCTAAAATACAATGACAAATGCATTAAAAGGTGGGTGGTGGGATAAATTTATTTTAATAAATATAAGAAATTAGGATCACTTTGCATCTAATAGAGTTGGTCTCCAAGCTGCACACCTTATGATGTGGAATATTACTTTTCAAAATCTTATCAGTTAATAATTAGGTATTTTTAGGGTCTTAGTATTGAACTTAGGGATTTTAGGGCATGACTTTTACAATTGATGTCCATTTTTGGTAAATATATAGTCATTTGTTAGGTTTTTGTGCCTTTTTAATTATTTCCTAACATTTATATGAGTCTTAGGTTTGTCAAAATTGAAGTTTATAAACCACTCATTTTGAACTCAAGCCAAATTGGTGTGATTAGATTAGAATAGGTCACATTAATGACCTTCACACAAAAAATAACCACTTTGTGTTAATTTCACTTTTTCATCAGCCCTCTCTCATCCCTAATCACTTCCTCCTCATCCCTCATCACCCTAATTTCTCTCTCCTTGTTCTTTGTTGTCCTTAATCACTCCCTCATTAACCTTGACCATCCCTCATCATCTCTAATCACTCCATCATCCCTCATCATACCTAATCACTCCATCATCCCTCATCATCCCTAATCACTCCCTCCCCATCCCTAATAATGCCTAATCACTCCCTCCTCATCCTTCATTATCCTTAATCAGTCCCTCATTGATCATCACCATCCCTCATCATCCTTAATCACTCCCTCACCATCCCTAATCACTCATTCATCATCCCTCATCATCCCTAATCATTCCCCCATCATCCCTCATAATCCCTAATATATCCTTTATTGACCTCAACCATCCCTCATCATATCTAATCATTCCCTCATCATCCCTAATCACTTCCTCATTGACCTTCACCATCCCTTATCATCCTTAATCAATCCCCTCATCCCTCATAATCCATAATCACACTCTTATTGACCCTCACCATCCCTCACCATCTCTAATCACTCCCTCATCATCCCTAATCACTCCCTCATTGACCTTCACTATCCCTCATAATCCCTAATCACTGCTTCATCATCCCTCATCATCCCTAATCACTCCCTCCTCATCCCTCCTCATCCATAATCACTTTGTACTTGTATCTAATCAACCATAATCACTACCACCTCATGCCTCATCATCCTTAATCACTCTCTCATTAATCCTCACCATCCCTCATCATCTCTAATCACTCCCTCATTGTTCCTAATCACTCACTAAACCTTGTCATGCCTCATCATTATTAATCATTATTTCATCATCCCTAATTGACCAAGATGACTATATATAATTTAATTGGAGTATATTTTAATTATTCATATCCCCAAATAATCCACAAAGAGTATCTATTTGTTCAACCCAACCATGCTCATCTATTTAACCATGCCTATCGATCTGAACCTACCTACATCACTAGTCTTAGTCAGGCCAATTTTAATGACATGAGTAGGATAACACTCTAGTCTATACATTACAATATTATATAGGGGATAGTGTTATTATGAATTATATTTTTCACCCATTTTATGTTTTAGTATAGTATGAGTAGCATGAGTCGTAGTATGTGGTAAATCTAATGACATAATGTGATCACCTCCAAGCTATGAGACCTTGACAAATTGAGGTGAAACTTTGGATAAGGTTGACTTCATTTCACTAAGCTTAGTGCAACTTATATATGACTAGTTCACTTCAAAATATATCTTTCTTAGTGATCTTGCTCCTAACTAGGGTTTCAACTTGTGAGGAAAAGAGTTTTAGAATGAGTTTTAAAATTATAAAAAATGGTGATGCACAAAAGGGTTCTAGTGAAAATTAATGCCTTGCTTTGATTGAACATAGTTGAAAAATTAACATGTAGAAGTTTATTGAAGCACAATCTTACACAATATGATATCAAAGGTACTATTGGGTATTCTATTAAAGAAGGAACAAAGTTCTTGATTTTTTGTCAATAAGATTTCAAAAAGGCAAAATAAATACCACAAGTGATTCTTATATAAATAGAATAAGACTTAGATCATTCAAAAATTTATTGAAATCCGTACATACACAAAGATAACACAAGACAAAGGAAGGCAAAACTTTAGTCTATTTAGTATTTTCTAGGTTACAGCATGTAGATCAATTTCTCAAAGGCAAAAAAAATTATCTAACAACAAAAAGATAGATGGGCTATGAAGGAAACCCATTCTTATACAAAAAATGACTCCCTTGAGAGAGAGAAAGTTAAAAACTCTTACACTCAGTTCTGTAGCAAGAAATCATGGAATCTACATGCAAATTATCATCCTTCCTAGCTTAAAATGACATCCTTAGTGGAGTAGAAGGAAAATAACTCTATAATATCTAGGTGATTCACCAAGTGTTAAAAGAGGAGAAAAATCCATTGGAGTCTTTCAGTGGAACCATTTCTCCTTGAGTTCCATTGAAAAAAACTCTCCTAAGAGATGGGGTGCAAAACTTAAACATGACTTGGTCAAAAATTGAATGCTTTTTAATACTTGGATATTTTAAAACTAACTTGAAAAGCCTAACTTGTAATTTGTAGTTGAGACTTTCAAAACTTTTAAGTCATTTAACTTATCAAAAGGAAAAGTGTGAAATACAAGTTTCACTTTTTCAACTAAAGCTAACCAAAAAGATAATTAAAAATTACAAGTAGCTCTTTTCAACTTAAAGTTAAGACCTGTCAAAATGATTTTTCCAATTTGCAACTTGCAACTTTATAATGTATTTTACAAAAATTGAAGTCATGGAATGTATATTTCAAATAATCAAATAATCAATCTATAACAGTGATTTCTAAGGATTCTTTGTCCTTTTTTTCTTGTATCTTCTCGATATAAACATTGAAGCTACTAAATATCTCTTGAAAGTGCTCTTCGTTAGGCCAAATGTGTAAAGATTATTGATTTCACATTCTACTATTACCTCAGATAGTTTTCTAGAAGCAGCTTTGTAGACTTGGATATCTTTTCCCATTTGATCAAGTGTATTATGATACTTGATGAACCAATAGATGAAATTTAAATTGAAAGTTTTATCATGTGTTGATTATTTCTTGATTACCCATTTGAATTTATCTTGGACCTATTGAACAAGATGAGGTTTATCTTGCTGATCTACTACAACACATGACAATTTACAATATCATATCATATATTTTATCTATGGCCTTGTCACATGTGTTCTTGGCATTCTCAATACTCAGTGATTGTATATTTAGCTTCCCTCTCCAGATCATCTTGCTATGAAATATTTTTTATTATCTTTTCTAACACAAGGGTGTCACTCTCTATCATGTCAATGGCATACAATTTGGGAAAGTAGAGGTTTAGTCTTTTAATATCTTCTTCATATTTAATTATCTCTACCTTTAGAGATGCATGATCATCCTTCAAAGTCTTGTCGTAGTCCATGGCTAGTTCTATCACTCTATTTCCTTTTGTGATTAGTTCCTCAACTCAATCTTTTGTATCTCTTCCCATTATACTAATCTCTTTCATTGCCTCAATTTTTTCTTTGTTAGGGAACTGAGAGAGAGATTGAGTTGGGTGGGTAGAATCAAGTGAATTTATTGAGTCTATGAGCTTTCTTAAGGTAGTTGTCAATTGCTCAACTTTATTCTTTAGCTCATCTTTAGTGACCTTGTCACTGCCCATTTTCTCAAAAAGAGAACTTATACTTGTTTGGACATCATGTTTTAGTCCTTCTCTTGTTGGATGACCTAGGTGCACCTTATATATCTAATAATTCCCCACCACTAAATCTTCAATTTGTTTTTCAGGTGGGAAAACTACCCTTTCCACATATTTTTACCTTGTTACATCATATGATATTATAGAGATGGTTTCGAGACCTTTCTTTGGTTATTTGGATGCTTCTAATAGACCAAAATATAGAGTGTTAGGAGATATCATATATTTCCTTTTCTTTGAAACTAATTATGCCAACTAATTTTGAGTAGATGCTAGTGAATCTTGTGTTATTCTAATAGACACTATTACCTGTGAGTATATAGTTGAAGCTGTTACACTAGTGGTTACCATGACAAGTGTCGTATTTACCACAAAATTATTATTGAGTCCTCATTTGATGATTTGGCTATCTCTTTCCCATTGGTGGGTTGAGCAATCATAGTTAAGTTAATGGGTATCTTTATTTCCACCTCCTTAGTGGAGACTTAGGTTAATGTAAGATTGGAAAAAGGCAAGGATACTTAGATGGGTTAAATAGATGTGCTTACCAGGGGTGAAAAAGTTGGAAGTGACATAGGTGGAGAGGTAGGCACGTGTGGTTGGAATAAGGGAACCTTTGGAAGGGTGGAGTCTAAGGCAACAAAAGAATAAATAAATATAGTGGGAATGGACAGAGTAAAAGAAATGGGTAGTGTGATATAAGATGAATATGGGGTTACTCCCAACCTAGTGGTTGTGATAGACAACGGGTTTCAATTCAGAATAATTGAGTCAAAAACCATGTATTATTGGGTGGTGTTGGTGATTAATGGTGTGATAATGATTATAGGGGATGAGGTGGAAGTGATTGCAGAAGAGGGAGGTGAAGGTGGAGTTGGAATAACCAATTGTGTTGATTGGCTTGCTACCAAAATAGTCATGTGTACTAGGGAGTCAGATGAAAGAGCAATTATTTTTACTGGTGGGATTCTAGAAACAAGAGAAGTAATTACATACACATGTTTGATAGTAGAGATAGAGGAGTAATTACTTGTGATGTATGGATAGTAGAGATAAGAGGGATTACTATAGTTATGTCCCTTATATAAGCTGGTATAGCTTGACCCATTGGTTGGGTTACTAGCACTTGGCTACTAGAAGAAGGCCTTATTGCCTTTTACTTTTACTACCTCTTGTGCTAGATAACTAGCCTTACTACTTGATCTACTTGAATTCTACTGCTAGAACCTTTTACTACTACTACCACCACACCCTTATCCTTTACTTATCTTAACATGTTAGTGATATTTAGGGTCTCTTTGGTTATATTAACCCCTTGCTCCTTAACCAGTTCAATGTTTTATTTATAATTGGGGTGGTTCTATCAAATAAGGAGAAAGATTCACGTGTAGACCACCTGACTTGAGGAAGAAGTTGGAGGTAGACTTGATTATTATAATATACCATATCCACTAATTATTCCTCATCTTTCAAATATTTTAGAACTAGTGCCATATCATAAGTTTTAATTTATTCTAGGGTCATTATAGAATAACCTCTCAATCTAACCTCTTATTCATCTTGCATATCTTCCCAATAATATTCATAAAAAAGAATATGGTAATATGAGGAACCCATCATACTGGTAACATAACCAATCACATCATAGAAGGGCTTAGCATCGAGAGCTCTTAAGGTCATCTAAATAATATCTACATCCACACATTTGTCCTTAGATAGAGAAGGACAGGTGTATCTCCATATATTGGTAGTGAAGTGGATCCCTATCTTGTGCCTACTTGATAAGAACTTGTGGGTTTCCACTAGTTGCCTCATAAGTTCCATTAAGGCACATTTTTCACTTACATATCTAGGAAGGGTATAAGTATAACCACTAAAACCACCCACTCTAATGTATGAATATGTGGGGAATTGGATAAAGTATGATTCCTAATTTTCTATTTCTATTGTTGTAACATCAAAAAGCCTTGTCCTTCCTAGTTATTTTTCAAACATGATTATGATGTATTAGAAAAAACCATCATTAACCCTTATAAATTTTTGTTTGCTCCCCTCTAAGGTGAGATTAGGGTAATAGTTAAAAATTTTGTTGATGTTCTTTAGCACTATGTTTAATCCCATGACTGCCCTCCCTTTTTCTAAAATATAAACAAGGTAGGAGGTCATATAAAATTTGCCCATATTTTGAACTTCCATAAATATTTGTGAATGGAATCACTGATCATTTGGGCCTAGTGAATGTATTGTTTGTTTTGATGGATTATCCATATATATTTATATATCTAATCTTGATAATTCTTGGCATTTAGGATCCTTGTAACTCTATGCAAGAGTATAATAATATCTCCTACTTCATCCTTGAAGTCTATCCTAGCCAGGGTCTTAGGCATTCTTGTGGTTATAGATCTTAGGGTTTTTAACCACTATTTTTTAAGACCCATAAATAGGTTGAGTTATTATCTTGATAGAACATTTTGGAGGAATCAGGGGTAATGTCTATGTAACTTTCAAATTTTGGGATCAAGAACACAATATTAATAAAATCTGGATCAAGATTTAGAATCTTCTCCCCTTTATCATTCACTACTTCCCTCTTCTCAGCATCATAGTGTTTAGCCATAGTGAGAACAAGCTCAAGGATTTATACTAAGAGTGGGAAGGCTACAACTTGAGGCAAACCTCTATCATAGATGCTCTTAATCCAATCATTATTGAATTTTGCATTGATTCTATTCTAAAATTTTGATAGGTATGTGTGACCTAAGTCTGTGTCAGTTATCTCATTGGTGTTTAAATCCAAGATGGATAGGACACTAGGTCCCTTTGAATTGAATGTCATCTCTTTTCCAAATATGTACACTGGGTAAATGGGTGTAGAAAACTAACTACAAAGATGTTCAAGATTTGGGGTTACAATTACAGGTTATTATTTTTCTTTCAACTAACAAGGTTTTGTTATGCTTTTTCAATTAAAAATTATGATGGGAGTATAATGTGCAACAATAGCTATAAATTCTGACCAAATGATCTGGTGTGGTTTGATCTTGCAATTATACTTTCAAACTCTATCCAAAAGTCTGGTAGTATTATGGTTTATAATTGCATGTCAGATCTCTAATAGGAACTCAGAGTGCTAAAGCAAAGGGAATCTTTGCCTATCTTAACATGGGGGGGTTTTATGTGTTTTTGTAGTTAAAAATCTTGGTAGAGGTTTGAGTTTGCAATAGTAGAAGGGATTTATACCTTGTAATTGTGTAAGGGATATTTTAGGAATATTCTAGATTTTAACATTATTGATGAGAACCCTAGAATAACAATACAAGAACTTAGATCAATTTTTAACAAGATTTAAACATAAGATTGTAAAAATTGGAAAAAACTGAGCAAATAACAAAGCTTTTGACAATCTTTGAGAAAAAATCTAATTAAAATTTGTGAACCGATAAACCTTGCTGAAAAATATCCATGACAAAAAATGACATGGAAAATATCAAAAGAAAATCAAGTGACCTAGAGAAATATTGTAGATGCATGCATAGGGCTTTGAATGGATAGCTCTGGTGTTTGTGGCATGGCATGGCACATCTTATAGGCCTGGATCACAATTTTACTTGTCAATAGAGCTCTAACTTTGGTTTGTAATATGGATAATGATGTAAAAAACCTAATTATATACCAAATCATGCAATTAATATTAAGCATTGTCGTAGATGGATGAATGATGAGAAAGTGGGTTATCAAAATCACTTTGCAAGTTTATAACTTACAAATTTGTGATTTTCTTTTTAATCTCTACTTTTCATTGAGGGTGTTGTTCGAGGTAGGAAATGATTTGGTGGGTAGTAGAACCTCGGGTTTACATTATAACTTTTAAAAGTTACAAAGTGCAGTAAAAGTTTCGATTCACGTTAGGCCGTGGTGAAAGGCAAGAAGTGGAGTCTGCATTGCTCTTTGAAACTTTGCAAAGTTGTAAATTGTAATGTAAATTATGATTTCCATTGGGTATTAATGAAGATTAGATAGTGGAGTCCTGATTATAATTTGAAACTTTAAAAAGTTACAATTTGTAATGTGAGTTCTGATTTCCACTCGATCTTAGGTAAGCGGAGGTTTGGGTGCATTTTGCAACTTTGCAAAGTTAAAAAATACACAAAAATCTCTAGTTTCTACTCAGGTCTTGAAAAAGGTATTTTGGCCATTTAAAGATTTTTATCAAAAAAATTATGAGTCTCCCTTAAGGCACAAGGTGTTTTGATATTTTTGTCACAAAATATCAACATTTTTGGCAACCTCAGTGGGGTGTTTACTTGTTAATCAATTCTTTTCCAATAGCCTTCTATTTCATTGGGTATGGAGTCATTTTAAGTTTAACTTGGAGAAGAAATAGAATTGGGAATTGCCCAAACAAGAACAAAATAGGGAAAACAAAAACTCCTAATGAGTTACAGATTATGCAAAAGCAATAATTTGGGAAAACCAACTAAACCTAATATATATATATATATATATATATATATATATATATATATATATATATATATATATATATATATATATAATGTTTGGAAGGAATTACAAACTCAGAAGCAAGCTTTGAGGTATATCCCATTGACTGGGATAGGTATCTTTGATCCATCAAGCATGGACAACTAGAATGCATTATCTCCTTTGCATTGTGTTATGATGTATGAACCACTCCATATTATATCAAAATTTGTATGCTTTCCTAGTTTGGCCCTTTCAGCATCCCATTTTTTAACCATGTTTCCTTCATTGAAGATTATGTCAAAGTTTTTCTATCAAAAGTCCTCTTCACTCGAGCTTGACTTGCTTCTAGATCTTGTGTTGATTGGTTCCTGAGTTCTTCCATCTCCATGAGTTTTGCCAACTGCACGATCATTTCATCATCTTAAATTAATTCTAATTGATGATTGAGTTCCAGAGATGGTAACTTTATTGATAGTAGAAGTCTAGCTTCCCTTCCATTAACCAACATGAATGGAGAGATACCAATGGCTCTTTTGGGAGTGATCTTGTCAGACCAAAGTGCTAATATCAACTTAGTATGCTAGGTCCTCTAGTTATCCTCCATTGTCTTTTTAATAATCCTTATGATATTTTTTTGGGTAGATTCTATCAATCCATTATCTTGTAGGTAATAATTGGATGAGGTTTTTAAGTACACATTATGTCTCACTGCCCATTTACTTACCTGAGTACCCACAAAAGCTTTGGCATTATATGAGATAATGGTGTAAAGAACACTAAATCTAATGACAATAATGTCCATGAATTCCAAAATATATGCTTTTGTGGCATCCTTCAATTCAACCACTTCAGTCCATCTAGTGAAATAACTAGTTTCTGTAAGGACCCATTTATGGTCAGTACTTGATGGAGGATTGATCATGCCAATGAAATCTAATCCCCACTGAGCAAATGACTGGTCATCTTTGATTGGTTAGAGAGGGAGAGCTATTAATCTTTGCTTGCCTACAAAGTAGGCACACTTCTCATAATTTTTCACCCATCTATGTGCATCTTTGAATAGGCCAGGCCAATAATAGTTTTCCCTCATTATTTTGATGGCAATGGTCCTTGCAGAGAAATGGCCACCCAATGAGCCATCATGAAACTCCTCAAGTACCTTGGGGATTTGATCATACTCGATACATCTCACCAAAACTCCATTAATATATTTATTAAATAATATCCCATTAACAATAGAATAAGGAATATATTAGAGCCTAAAATACCTTTTCTTGGACTATCAGAGCTCACGTGGATATTCACTAGTCTACAAGAAGGTAGTCATGTCATTGATCCAACTGTTGAGCAGATGTGGAGTGGTTGGTTAGAATGCCCATTTTATATAAACTAAATCAATAGCCTTAATTTCAAAAGTAATACTCACATAATCCCTTTCCTCTTACAAGCATCATTATTTTAATGATCACATCATATTCCATGACTTTCATGATCCAACCTGCTCTTTTTTCATTTATATCATGGCTCAATAGGAAATCCTTTATGCTCTGGTGACTAACCATCAAATGAATATTGTTATTTTAGAGCATGTGCCTAAATTTTTTGAGAAATTTTATTACTGCATATACTTGATTCTCAATAAAATTGTACCTTTCATATCTAGATAGGATTTAGTTATATCCAAAATAATCATTTAGGAGGGAAAACCTTTCATATCCAGCTACTGTTTGGAAGATTTGCTCTATGGTGGAAGGGGATAATGATCCTTCAAGGATGATTTGTTTAGGTACTAAAAATATACACAAAGCTTATTTCACCATTCTTTTTCCTAACAGGGACCAAGTTAGCAACCCAGGATGAGTTTTTGATATGGAAAATGATGTTAGCTTCTATCAACTGGGTTAACTCACTCTTCATCAAGGGTTCTATTTTTGGGTTTATTGGTCTATGTTTTTGTCTAATAGGCTTAGTATTTAGGCCAAGATTTTTTTTGTGTTGGGATAAGATAGGGTCAAAACCCCTTAGATATTTATAACTCCAAGTGAAGTTATCATCACATTATTGACATAATCTAATAAATCTTGCTTTTTGAAAGTGTTAAATACCTTTTCATTCTTTAAAGTTTTACCTTCTAAGATGAATACTAGCTTGTAGTCTTCTTCCTTGACTGTGAGATTTTTATTCTCACCCTTTAGCTGATCATTAGAGTTGAAGATACTTTCTAAAGTAAAAAGACTGATGGGAAACTTGTTAGTCTCTAGTTGAATTATCTTTTCCCCATATTGTTCTTAGATCCTTGACTAATTTTTGTTCAAGAATTTAACCTCATCTCATATAAAATTAATAATTTATTTATCTCTATCAAAAACTTTCTAGTTGGTTGCATTTTCAGGGATAGATGATCTCATTATTATTTTTACATGCTAGCTATTGTCCTTAATCTCTTCAAGAAGATTATATTGAGAACCCAATGAGACAATGTGATCAACATCCTTATTTTTTGATCTTTGTATTACTTGAATGTCTAAAGTGATAAAATATTCCAACAAATCCCAAACCCTATGTTTGTAAAATCTCAACAAGTTATTCTTGGTTGTGCCTTTTGATCTCACTTGATGAACAATTAGTTCACTATCATTGATCACTTGTAGTGACTATATTCCCCTTTATTTGGCCAATTAGAGAGCTCAAATCAATGCTTCATATTCATCCACATTATTAGTGCAGCTGAATTGAAGTTTGAAATAATAGAAATAACTCTCCTTTTGGAGAGAGACCAAAACAATTCCTATACCTGCACCATTCCTGCTCCTAGAACTATCAAAGTACAATTTCCACATTCCTTTGTGATCTTCATCTAGTTTCAAAACATTTGGGATGATTACATCTCTTCATGGATGCAATATGTACCCAATCCCAATTCCTTAACATAATCATAAAGATCAAATTGGAAAGTTGATCTCTATCCATTTAGGTGAGTGTTTGGGATTTCTTCTATGGGTGTTTGAATTTCATGGTCAAGCTCTTTGTCTTGGTCTTGCAATGTGAAATTCATATCCACAGGGATATGAGTGTATGGTTCAATGTGGTCTTTAGTAATTTGATTAGCTTTTATTGTCCCTCTAGTCACATATCTTGTCATGAGAAACATATCAGACCAATCAAAAAATAAGTACCCTCTCATTTTTGTAGCAAAGTCTCAAGAAAAGTAGATGGAAAAATAATGCGGTAGGTCAATAACTGAGATGTATTGGGATATGGATAAGCTTGTATATGCATGGATGGTAAGGTTTAAAAATTTTATAGTCTCAACTATTTGGAAAATAATCCCATCCAATTGAACCATGCCTTTTGTGATAGGTGTGTATTTAATACCAAGAGCATCTATTATTTTCTTAGGCATTACAAAACTGCTAGCCCCAAAGTATATCATATAGTTATAGACAATATTTTTGCCAACTATAAGGGAAAGGTAAAAAGTTTACTTACTTTTGTGTCTGATTGACGTTGACATAAGTTTATTGTAGTAGTAGGTCCTTTACTTGAGACCTTATCTCTTAGTTTGAAGTTTTTTAGATCTTCTTGAAGCAAGTCCCTTTGTGCTGGGATAAACAATGATTCCCACATGGTAACATTCAAGTTAGTCTTTTTAATTTGCTCTAAAATATTTAAATGAATGCTACTAACCTTTACTGCTGCCTTTGTGGGAGTTATGTCTTCTTTCATGAGATTTAGGGTCAGCAATTTTGACTTTGGTTTACCAATTGACATATTTGGTGTTTTTTGAACTGTGTTGCTTTTTGCAACTTCTTGTGCAATTTTATAAGTTATATCTTGGTTAACCTTGGGTGGTTGATCACCTTCTATTTCCCTTTTATTGAAGTGTGTATTTGATGCTACTAAACTACCACCATTGATTAGTGTTTCCTCCTAATTTATGCCTTAAAAACCCTCCTCTTACCAGTTTAAAAGAGTGGTCTCATTTTGAATAAGCACTTGTACATATTCCTATTGAAAAGTAGCTTCCTCTTGTTATCCTTGGGGGTTTATATTATTTGTACCATTAAGGCTTGGTTAATGACACCATGAGGGCAAGCATTCTGATTATGTAGTTGAGCACAAGGATAACACCACTTATATACCTAGGCCAGATTGTTTCGAACAAGAATAATGACCTTAGAATTACTTGGGGTAGGTAGAGCACATATATTTGGGGGTTTTTCTTGCATTGTTTGGCTTTGGGTTTGTGAGTTGCCTTGGTATGGCTGTATATTGGGCTAATATGTTTAGTTAATAGTTTGACAAGGCCTATAATTTTAGGATTGTCACCTTTTCATAGATACCAAATCATTGCCAAATATTTTAAGAAGTGACTTAACTTGATACAAATCATCATAAGGGATAGGAGATAAAACTAGTTGATTTCTTGTTGTGGGAATTGGGGCTATAGTGGGTTGTGTGGGAGGTAGCTCTGGGAATAATGATATTTGAGGCTAAAGAATAATTTTTTTGACTTGAATGAGGAAATTTTTACTCTTATTGATACTTCATAAGCATTGGAGAGTGTGGTACCACCTGTTGATAAGTGTTTTCATTGATGTTAAGGTCAAGGTTGATGTCATTGATGTCAAGGTCGAGGTTGATATCATTGATGTCAAAGTGCATCTAGTAAAGATGCATGATGAGTGGTCTATGAGATATGAACCATGTGAAAAGAGAGAATTTGAATTCAACCTATTGTATATTTTTTGAGAGATAATTTGAAGTAAACCTAATGATTCTTCTAAGGTAAATGTCAAGGTTCAAACCAAGGTAAGCTTGTTTAAGTACAAAGTGTCTTGAGAAGCCTAGTAATATCATGAGCATGTGAATGATTAGCATGAATAAGTATGTATAGAGGAATGATACTATCTAAGGAGAATTAAAGGCAAGTAATTAAGGTTTATAATCATTAAGGAGTATTTCAAGGTTAGTTTTCAAAGTTTAAGTGCTTGAGAAGCCTAGTCATGACACTGTTCATTGCATGAAGAGACCTTGGGAAAAGGTGTGAGATTGGTCGCTTAATATTATGGATGAAAAAAATCATAGGTTGTATGAGGTTATTTTAAAATTCATATGATTCATTAGATAACTCATTATAATATTAGAGTGAGCTTACAGGAGTAGGACCTACGGACCTAACATGTAACTAGACTAATTCTAGACCCTGTCTAACCTAAGGAGATGTCATGATTTATTATCAAGGAATATTAAGAATTTATGATAGTTTTAAATAATGTTAATAGGTTTTATTTCATGTATATAATGTGTTTATAGGTTTTACAATGGCTATAATGTTGGCTTCAAGGCCTAATGTGACTTGTAAATCAAGGCCTAGAGAGCAACGAGAGAGATGATGACCAGATGGGGTATCATGATGAGTTTCAAAGGAAATAATGAGAATGTAAGAATTTTTTATTGGTGTGATAAGTTATCCTAGGCTTTTTTACCAATTCTTAGGTCAAAGTTTGTAAGAAAAGGCATGAAAAGTGGTTTTGAGGTTTCTCGAGTGCATAAAATGAAGGGTTCTCAACCCAAGAAGAACTTTTAAGTGTTAATTGGTGCATGTAAAATATGCATGGGAATATAAGATATTTATGATACATGGTGAATGGTCATAGATCAAATTTATAATCATTGGTTTCTATAATGATGGGCTAATATTTATGAATGATCGTTATGACTGGAAGATGGTTTAAACCCTCAAAAAACCCTAATAATGACTTGATGTGAAATAAATTGTTATAAATTACTTAGAATGGTTTGGTATGGATATTTAATTTATTTTAACATGTATCCAAATCTCCTATGGATATCTATGTGTGATTGGTTTTTCAGGTGAGTGAGTAGACCCTATGAGAAAAGCCTTGTTTCTCAAAAATTTATTATAACATTCAGTGTTGATCGAGTCAAAATTGATAAATGGATGAAGGTTTAATATTTATAATTTTATATTATGTCCATGGTGTTTTATAATTAGGTTTTATCCCTCAAGTGTGCTAAACTGGTCATACAAGTTGACCTATCACTAACAGGCCTAACGGTGCAAACAATGAGAAAACCAAGCATAAGTGAGAAGTTGATTAGGGATGTGATATCATGGATTAGGGATGAATAAAATTGAATGGATAAGTTTTAAAAGACATATAATACATGTATATGTTAGATGAATGCTTTGGAGGTAAGTGGAGATGATGGAAATATTGCTCATAAGTTGACCTGTCTAGTGAAGATGGGACAATAGAGGTGCAAGTTTATTAGATTGGTCTACAAGACCAATATTATTAATTGAACATGGTATATATATATTTTAAATTTTATTAATGATATCATAAGATCATCCAAATGAATTATAAATATATATAAAAGTGTCTAGAAAGGTGTTGAAGGTCATTATCACCATGACTGTGTTTGAAGATAAATTGGCAGATCTGGGTAAGCAAGTTATAATGATGAGTTGGAGGATATTTTACCTAAGATTAATAATATAATGAATATTATGTTTTTTTAATACATTAATGTCCTATACATTATTTTTATAATCTTATAAGTTAGTGAAAGTGATTGAAATGGTAAATCCAAGATGGTTTAACTATGTATACTGAAGACAAAAGATTGGTTTACAAGACCAATATTTGGAATTAAACCTTGTGAAATTTGTACTTGAGAGTGATATATACATTTAAAATAATATCTTAAATATTTTATAGGTCATAATAATTATTATTTCAAGTATTGAAGATCAAGTTTCTATGACTATGTTTTGAGGCTAGTTGGCAGTTCTGAGTGGGCTACTTGCAGAGAAGGGTTTAAATACTTATGCCCTAAGTTGTGAAGTAAAAAATATATGGTGATGACCCTAAGGTCATTTATCTTAAATATATATGATTTATTTCCATGATTATTCTTCAAAATTATGTTTTACTTTAGTTATTCAGGATGGACTTTTTGAGTATGTACAAGCCTAATATGAACAATACTAATGCTATGCTTTAAGTAGTGGTTTGAGCTAAAAAGTGTCACAAAAAAAATATGAGGCTATCAAGGGTATATTTTAATGGAATATAATTTTTTCATTATATGTGAAGTGTTTTAAGGTGTTCTAAGGAAGATAAAGTGTAATGTGTCTTAGAACAGAGCCAATGGGATTAGGTATCTATGAGACTTAAAAATGAGATAAGGTCTAATTGAGATATGTCAGACCTAAAGGGACTCAAATAAAATTCAATACATATAAATGATAGTTCCTAAGATCCATTTCATGTCTGACCTAAGAGCGTAAGTGTGTTTG
Source organism: Torreya grandis (assembly GCA_037957365.1). NCBI lineage: Eukaryota > Viridiplantae > Streptophyta > Pinopsida > Cupressales > Taxaceae > Torreya > Torreya grandis. The sequence continues at coordinate 1,803,916 of JARHVA010003467.1, read as the reverse complement.
GCTGACTATGAAGGATATGAATAAGAGACTTGTATAAATACTAGTCATTTTTAGGCCTATTTGAGTAAGATTAGAGTAAGCGAACAAGATAACATATTGGTAATAATAATAAGGTATTATAGACAAACATAATATTGTGGAGGATTAGTGATGAGATTATGTATATGAAGATAAAGGTCATATGACCTAATCAAGTCAAGAAGAGGGTTAGTTAAGCAAAGAAGGCTAGAAAGCAGTATAAGAGGGATAAGAGTGTGAAAAGATGAAGAAGTATTAATCATTATTTGGTTTATAAATAGGGTATCCTAAAGGTGATAAAATATTCTAGGTTGATGAGTTGGTGTTGAGTCATCTAAGGGGTTGTGCCTCCTTGTAATTTGGTGCTTGCTAAAGCCTAGCTGAGTTGGTGCTTAACTAATTGGGGTTGGTATTCCATGTGAAGTGGGTACTTCACTAAAGTTGGTGTTTGTATTATATTACTATAGTCCATTTGTATATATCAATGTTTTTTCATCCCCTTGAGGTTTTCCCACATATAATTTGTGTTATCTTGTGTTTTTATGTTTCATGCACATGTGAATGGTTACTTAGTCATTATTTGATCTACATGCTTGAATGAATGTTTATGAATGATTAAGTATAATTAAAGTAAAGGTTTTAAAGACTAATTTACCCCACCACCACTTATTCATCTTTCTTCCAACATTTGGTATTATAACTTGGTCCTTTTGAAGTAAGTCTAAAAGCCTAAAGGAATATCTTAGAAGTAAGGATGGCTAGTCAAAAAGCTCAACATGGTTTCTCTACCATAAAGGATTTATTATTTAATGGATCTTATAATGTTAGGATGAATATATGTTTTATGTCTCAAGCACATGATATTTGGCAGTTAATTTTGAATGGCTATAGTGCTCCTCCTATTCCACCACCTGATGCAACATGTAAGAAAGCTAGTGAAAATGACTCCAAGGAAATGAATACTATGCTTTGTGTCTTATCAGAGGTAGAGATTGTGAAGTTAATGCACTATGAATCAGCTAGAGAGATATGGGACAAATTGAATACTATCTATGAAGGATACACCAAAGTGAAGATGGCCAAGTTGTAGACCCACCAAAGATAGTTTGAAAGCCTGAAGATGAAACCATTGCATCTTACCTATTGAGGGTTGATGAAGTTTTCAATGTCATTAGAGGATTGGGAAAATAATTAAAATAATATATTATTATTCAAAAAGTGTTGAGATCACTAAATATTAAGTTTGACTCTAAGGTGTCTGCACTAGAAGAGATGCAAGATTTGGACAAGCTAGAGATGGATGGCCTTCATGGCATATTAACTGCCTATGAAATGAGAACAAATGAAGGAAGACCTCCCAAGAAAGAAAGAAATTTAAAATTTGAGAATAAATCAAAAGACAAGAAGGTTAATGATGAGGACTATTTAGATGTTGATGATGATAAACTCATAGCCATGTTTTCAAGAAAGTTGAGGTTTGGATTTAGTAAGTACAAGGATAAGTTTCCCTTCAAATGATTCAACTGTGGTAAAATTGGTCATTTTGCATCCAAGTGTGCTAACAAGGATAATAATGATCATGAATAACATTATGAACATCATGGAGATGACAAGAAGTGATCCAAAACTCGAAAGCTTTGGTTGAAAGATAATTCAGAAATAAGAACAACATAATTCAAATAATGCTATCTCTGAAAAGAGATGTTTTATTTATCAAAATTGCAGACCCAAACATATGCTTATCTCTGAGAAGAGATATCTGATTTCCATTTTGGGTTACATATTCATTTATACATGTTTTGAAGGTGTGGGGAGGATGTGGAAGGTCACCAATCTTGAGGGAGATGAATTGGTTTGACTTCTATGATTTACAACAATACAAAATTTGCGGAAATAATATTTTTATAAACTTACTATTTTTAGACTACACTACTAAAATTGAAATTTGGGACACTTCCCCTCATTATTAGCTTTCCAATGGTTCAAATGGTGAGTTAATTGGAGCTACGGTGCAAAATTTATGGCTCCTAGAAGTTCTGCCATCAATTGGGGTAGACCCATCACCCAAATTGTCATTTGAATTGTTGTCTAGATCATTCCTCCCTCCTTGAAAAACAATGGTCCCCATTGCATCAAGATTTTTCATCAAGTGTGGTAGTTGTACTTTGATTTGATTCCTGATGCATACTTGGAAGGGACTATGATTTATGGAACTGTGTAGGGCCCGATTGTTCACCATTTTTGTCTGACCATCAGTCTGTGGATGGAAGGCTATGAACTTCTTTAGCTTGGAATCTATTTTCTTCTATTTTTGTGTTTTTTGTGTAGTTAGGGTTGTAACATCAGCCCTTTTGGATTCCTGTGTCTTGACCACCATGAGAACAAATTTCTTGTCACTAATCAGAGAGACAAATATAAAAGGTGGTACTTCTAGTACCCTGTAGCGCCATGTTCCAAGAGTGAGAGTGATCCTTCTAGTTCTTGATTCATATATACCATGTCAATCATACATGAATGGCTGACCAAAGAGTACATCACAAACATCTAGATTGACCACATCACATAAGACCTCATCTTGGAAAGGTTGTATTGCATATGAGAGAAGACATTGGTGTGTGACATAAAGGTTTCTCTCTGGACTCAACCATCCAATGCTGTATGGTTTTAGGTGAGGCTTCATGGATAGATTTAGGATTTTCACAACATTAGCAGAGATTAAATTCTTTTGACTTCCACTATCAAAAATGAAATGTAGAGGCTTACCTTTCACCCATAACTTAGAGTGAAACAACCTTTCCTTGTCATCTAACATCTTGTCGTGTGTCTGTGATGAAGCAACAATGGCTTTAGGATTAACATCTATAATTTATTCTTCAACCTCTCCAACTGTAGGGTCTATATGAGGTAGACTAGAGGATTGTGACTCAAAAAGCAATGATTTGATAGCTCAACATTCTTCTTTGGAGTGAGTTCTAGATTTGTGATAATCACACCATTTCCCAGTCTTTCTTTCCTTTTGCTTCCAATTTTGGCCTCGTGTTTGACCTTCTTTGTCACTTTTCCATTTTGAAGACTGATTCTTTATATTCATTCTTCCATGCTTCTACTCAATCTTCACTGTGAACTTGTATGCCTCACCGATGGTTTCCAAATTAAAGAGTTCTATTTCTCCCTGTATGTACCATTGTAGTCTACCATGATATTTGAGAACCTTGTGTTTCTCACTTTCTTGGATGCCTAATCTCATAGATAGAGAATGAAAAATGTCAGTGTAATCTTGAAGAGATTGTTCCTTACCTTGGAGAAGTTGTTGCCACTCTATATACAGATCGTCATATGCTCCAATGGGGTAGTATTCTTCCTTTACAACATCTATGAAATCATCCCATGTAGGTTCTGTCTCAAGGCCAATATCATCTACACTGAATCTCTTTTTGTACACTTCCCACCAATTTTTGACAGGCAATGATGCTTTCAGAAGAGCAAAAGTAATCTTCTCTTTATTGGTGAATTTATTTATAGAAAAATAAGATGACAGTTGATCCAACCAATTTTCTACTGCGTCAACATTGATTTTGCCTTCACATGTAGGGATATCAAAATTCACCTGAACCTTGAAGGGTGTTGGGGCACTGAAAGGATGTGCAGGTGTAGATGAGGAGCCAGAATTTCCCATCAAGATTTGTTAGAGAATTTGAGTGAATTGTTGTAGCATCTACACTTGTTGTTGGACGGCTTCATTCGCCATTTCCTTGAAAGGATCGGATGCCTTGGTGTTATCCACCATTTGAAGTCATTTGGAGCGAATAGGTGGATATTCTGTTGGTTCTATTTTCCACCCAAGATTCTTGTAATCTGACCTCATCCTCGAGATCATACACTCTAAAGACAAACTACTCTGATACCACTGATCCAAAACTTGAAAGTTTTGGTTGAAAGATAATTCAAAAATAAGAACAACACAATTCAAATAATGTTATCTCTGAAAAGAGATGTTTTATTTATCAAAATTGCAGACCCAAACATGTGCTTATCTCTGAAAAGAGATGTTTGATTTCCATTTTGGGTTACATCTTCATTTATACATTTTTTGAAGGTGTGGGGAGGATGTGGAAGGTCACCAATCTCGAGGGAGATGAATTGGTTTGACTTCCACAATTTACAACAATACATAATTTGAGGAATTACTATTTTTATAAACTTACTATTTTTAGACTACACTACTAAAATTGAAATTTGGGACACTTCTACTCATTATTAGCTTTCCAATGGTTCAAACGGTGAGTCAATTGGAGCTACGGTGCAAAATTTATGGCTCCTAGAAGTTTCACCATCAATTGGGGTAGACCCATCACCCGAATTGTCATCTAAATTGTTGTTTGGATCATTCCTCCCTCCTTGAGAAGCAATGGTCCCCATTGCATCAAGATTTTTCATCAAGTGTGGTATTTGTACTTTGATTTGATTCCTAATGCATACTTGGAAGGGACTATGATTTATGGAACTGTGAAAGGCCCGATTGTTCACCATTTCTATTTGACCATCAGTCTGTGGATGGAAGGCCATGAACTTCTTCAGCTTGGCATCTATTTGCTTCTATTGTTGTGTTGTTTGTGTAGTCAGGGCTGTAACATCAGCCCTTTTGGATTCTTGTGGCTTGACCACCATGAGAACAAATTTCTTGGCACTAATCAGAGAGAGATGTAGAAGGTGGTGCTTCTGGTACCCTGTAGCGCCATGTTCCAAGAGTGAGAGCGATCCTTCTAGTTCTTGATTCATATATACCATGTCGATCATACATGAATGGCTAACCATAGATTACATCACAAGCATCTAGATTGACCACATCACATAAGACCTCATCTTGGAAAGGTTGTATTGCATATGAGAGAAGACATTGGTGTGTGACACAGAGGTTTCTCCCTAGACTCAACCATCTAATGCTATATGGTTTTGGGTGAGGCTTCATGGATAGATTTAGGATTTTCACAACATTAGCAAAGAGTAAATTCTTTTGACTTCCACTATCAAGAATGAAATGTAGAGGCTTACCTTTCACCCATAACTTAGAGTGAAACAACCTTTTCTTGTCATCTAAGATCTTGTCGTGTGTCTGTGATGAAGCAACAATGGCTTCAGGATCAACATCTATAATTTCTTCTTCAACCTCTTTGATTGCAAGGTTTGTATGAGGTAGAGCAGAGGATTGTGACTCAGAAAGCAATGATTTGATAGCTCGACATTCTTCTTTGGAGTGAGTTTTAGATTTGTGATAATCACACCACTTTCTAGTATTTCCTTCCTTTTGCTTCCAATTTTGGCCTTGTGTTTGACCTTCTTTGTCACTTTTCCATTTTGAACATTGATTCTTTATATTCATTCTTCCATGCTTCTGCTCAATCTTCACTGCGAACTTGTATGCCTCACCGACGATTTCTAAATTGAAGAGTTCCATTTCTCCCTGTATGTACCATTGTATTCCACCATGATATTTGAGAACCTTGTGTTTCTCACTTTCTTGGATGCCTAATCTCATAGATAGAGAATGAAAAATGTCAGTGTAATCTTGAAGAGATTGTTCTTTACCTTGGTGAAGGTGTTGCCACTCTATATACAGATCATCATATGCTCCAATGGGGTAGTATTCTTCTTTTACAACATCTATGAAATCATCCCATGTAGGTTCTATCTCAAGGCCAATATCATCTACATTAATCTCTTTTTGTACACTTCACACCAATTTTTGACAAGCAATGATGCTTTCAGAAGAGCAAAAGTAATATTCTCTTTATCGATGAATTTATTTACAAAAAAATAAGATGACAATTGATCCAACCAATTTTCTACTGCATCAGCATTGATTTTGCCTTCACATGTAGGGATATCAAAATTCACCTAAACCTTGAAGGGTGTTGGGGCACTAAAAGGATGTGCAGGTGCAGATGAGGAGCTAGAATTTCCCATCAAGATTTGTTGGAGAATTTGAGTGAATTGTTGTAGCATCTACGCTTGTTGTTGTTGGATTGATTCATTCACCATTTCCTTGAAAGGATCAGATGCCTCGGTGTTATCTGCCATTTGAAGTCATTTGGAGCGAATAAGTGGATATTCTGCTAGTTCTATTTTCCACCTAAGCTTCTTCTAATCTGACCTCATCCTCAGGATCATACACTCTAAAGACAAACTGATCTGATACCACTGATCCAAAACTTGAAAGCTTTGGTTGAAAGATAATTCAGAAATAAGAACAACACAATTCAAATAATGCTATCTCTGAAAAGAGATGTTTTATTTATCAAAATTGCAGACCCAAACATATGCTTATCTCTGATAAGAGATGTCTAATTTCCATTTTGGGTTACATCTTCATTTATACATTTTTTGAAGGTGTGGGGAGGATGTGGAAGGTTACCAATCTCGAGGGAGATGAATTGGTTTGACTTCCATGATTTACAACAATACATAATTTGAGGAATTACTATTTTTAGAAACTTACTATTTTTAGACTGCACTACTAAAATTGAAATTTGGGACACTTCCCCTCATTATTAGCTTTCCAACGGTTTAAACGGTGAGTCAATTGGAGCTACGGTGCAAAATTTATGGCTCTCAAAAGTTTTGCCATCAATTGAGGTAGACCCATCACCCGAATTGTCATCTAAATTGTTGTTCGGATCAAGAAGGCCTATAAGCCTAACAAAAACAAGAATGAGTTCAGGAAATATGGAGTTAAGAAAGGAATTTTAAAAAACAAGAGGAGATTTTATACTAAAGAAGATAACTCTTATAATGTAATTGACTCAAGTGAATTTTATAGTGATGATGGTAGTAATGAACCTAAACATGACAATAATGAAATCTTGTTCATGGCCATAGAATCAAATAATGAGAGTTGTTCAAGTGGTAAAGGCCTTATGGTTAATATATAATCAAATGAAGAAGAAGGTTAAGTGAACCTTGAGGCATAATTGGTAAGTGCCCTAGAGAAGTTGAAGTTCCAAAGGATAAATAATCAATAACTAAGATCATTAGTTAAGGACTATGAGGAGCAAATTGGTTTCTTTGAGGAAAGGTTGAGGAACACTTCCAAGGAGTATGATGAAATCATCAATCAAGTTGGGGTACAAATGGAGGTAGTCAATGCAAGCCTAAAGGATAAATAAGAAGAATGTACTAGATATTAAATTGAAGTATAAACCATAAAATCTAAGTTAGATCAATCATCTAACAAGGTGAAGAGCTTTATGAAGTTTGTAAATAACACTGATGCTCTAGATGACATCTTAAGTAGTAAAACATTCATAAGTGTTAAGATAGGACTTGGTTTCAAAGATGACCAAAAGGTGGTAGCTCAAGTCAAAAATAAGTATATTGAAGATAATGAGGTTAACTTGAAAATACCTATCAAACATCTTAATGCTATGAGGTATGTTAGTCCATTCAATGGTTACTATTTTGTATGCAGTCAGTTTGGTCATAAAGTAAAAGAGTGTAGAAGATCCTCTAAGAATGAGTACTCATGGGATAATGGAAGGAGTCACAATTCAAATCATTCAAGAGGTATGTATAAGGTGGTCTGATATATTTGTCATAAGGTAGGACACATTACAATATTTTGTCCTAATAGAGTTAGAAGGTCATCAAGTCAAAATAGGAAGTTTGAACCCACTAGAGTGCAGTAAAGAAGACAAATGAATATATAGAAAGCAAAGATAATAAATATGAGTCATGATTAGTCTACAAGCTCAAGTGGACTTCTTGATGTGATAGATCATGCTTCATATGTGAAATCAAATCAAAAATGCCTGTTGTTAGTCCATATTGATAATCAAATGGTTGACGAAGAGATCAATCATATAGTGTTAATCAATCCCAAAAGGATATTAAAGGACATTCAGTGTTGTGAGAACATGGAGATCTGGGAATATCATAAAATGGTTTTTTTTAGTTCCTTATGTAAATGGTCGACTTCATTAGGCTTCATAAAGTCACACTTCAAGTTAGCAGAAGCATGGTAGTTGCTTGGTGTGAGGGGGAGATATTTAAGTTCTTGACTAAGCTTGATCTATGTTGAGAAGTGGATTTGTGTTCTGAGTTCATTTGAAGGAGTTATGCATGGATTAATGGGATAATATTTAATTAATGCTTCATAACTTGTGCTACAATAAGGTGTGGTTCCAGATGGAAATTTATGAAAGACCATTTGTTATTAATGTCAAAGCGGGGGAAAGTTCAAGAAGGGAGATTGACCAAATTGGGGGAGATGAGAGTGCTAAAGTTGAATAATGTTTTTCCATCAATGATAAAGGGGGAGTTTGTTGATAAGTGTTGTCATTTATGTCAAGGTCAAGGTTGATGTCATTGATGTTAAGCTCAAGGTTGATATCATTGATGTCAAGGTGCATCTGGTAAAGATGCATGATGAGTGGTCTATGAGATATGAACCATGTGACAAGAGAGAATTTTAAGGAAACCTATTTTATCTTTTTTGAGAGATAATTTTAAGGCAACCTAATGATTATTTTGAGGTTGATGTCAAGGTTCAGACCAAGGTAAGCTTGTTTGAGTACTAGTCTTTGAGTACAAGGTACCTTGAGAAGCCTAGTAATATCATAAACATGTGCATGATTAGCATGCATAAGTATGTATAGAGGCATGATACTATCTAAGTAACATGAAAGGAAAGTGATTAAGGTGTATAAGCATAAATTAGAGTTTCAAGGTTAGTTGTCAAGCTTCAAGTGCTTGAGAAGCCTAGTCATGACACTAGTCATTGTATAAAGAAACCTTAGGAAAAGGTGTAAGCTTGGTGACAAGTAAGATGGATACATAGAATCATAAGAGGATGTATGAGGTTTTTTTATCATTCATATGAGGCATTAAATCACTCATGATAATATTAGATTAATATTATATGGTTAGGACCTACAGACCTAGCATATAACTAGATTAGTTATAGACCCTGCCTGACCTAATGAGGTGTCATAGGTATTGTTAAGACATATGAAGAATGTAAGGTAGTGTTTTAGAATGGTAATAGGTTTTATGTCATGTATATAAGGTTTTTATAGCTTGGATAGTGGCTATAAGGTTAGTTTCAAGGCCTAATGTGACTTACAAATCAAGGCTTAGAGAGCAAAGAGAGAGATGGTGACTAGATGGAGTATTATGATTAGTTTTCAAGGCAAGAATGAGCATGTGATCACTTTTAGAGGTGTGATAAGTTATCTTAGGTGTGTTAACCAAATTTTAGGTCAATTTTTTCAAGAAAAGGCATGAAAAGTGGTTTTGAGGTTTCTCGAGTGTACATAATGAAGGGTTCTCAACTCGAGAAGAAATTTCAAGTATTCATTGGAGTGTGTAACCTATGAATGGGAACCAAAGATATTTATGATAGATGGGGAAGGGTCCTAGATCAAATTTCCAAGCATTGGTTTTTTTAATGAGGGGCTAAGCTTTATGAATGATCATTAAGATTGGAAGATATGTTAAACCCTCAAAGAACCCTAATAGTGACCCGATGTGAAATAAATTGTTCTAAATTGCTTAGAATGGTTTGTTTATGTCTAGTTAATTAATTAAAACATGTATCCAACCCTCCTATACACCTCTAGGTGTTATTAGTTTGTTAGGTAAGTGAGTGGACCCTACAAAAAAGGCCTTAATTCTTAGAAATTTATTGTAACAGTCAGAGTTAGTCGAGTCAAAGTTGATAAATAGATGAAGGTTGAAGATTAAGAATTTTATCTTATGTAAATGGTAGTTTTTGATTATTTTATATTTCTTGGGTGTGATAAACTATTCATACAAGTTGACCTACTAATAGGCCTAATTATGCAAATAGTGAGAAAACTAGGCAGAAGTGAGAAGTTGATTAGGGATGTTATATCATGGATGAGGGATGAATAAAAGTGCATAGATAAGTTTTAAAATATCTTTAATACATGTCAATGTTAGATATATTATTTGGAGGTAAGTGGATATGATGGAAATGTTGCTCATAAGTTGACCCATCTAGTGAAGATGAGACAATGAAGGTGCAATTTCATGAGATTGGTTTGTAAGACCAATATTGTCAATTGACCATGTATATTTCTATCTAAGATTTTAATAATGATCTCATAAGATCATCTACATGAATCATAAGTCCTTGAAAGTGTCTACATAGGTGTTGAAGGTCATTATCACCATGACTGTGTTTGAAGATAAATTGGCAAATTTGGGTAAGCAAGTTGTAGTGATGAATTGGAGGCTCTTTACCCTGATCTAAAGCATAAAATGCATATGATGTTTTTTAGGACATGAATGTCCCATAAATTATTTTCATAATCTTGGAAGCCAGTGAAAGTGATTGAAATGGTAAATCCAAAATGGGTTGACTAGTTCAGGTTTGATTGTGTATACTGAAGATAAAAGATTGGTATGCAAGACCAATATTTGGCATTAACCATTATAATATTTATAATTGAGAGTGATATATATGTTAAAGAACCTATTTAAAGTGTCATATGTCATATTAATTATTCTTTTAGGGATTGAATATCAAGTTTCCATGACTGTGTTTTGAGGCTAGTTGGTAGTTCTAAGTGGGCTACTTGTAGAGAAGGGTTTGGGTACTTTTGCCCTAAGTTGTAAAGTATAAAACATATGGTGATGACCCTAAGGTCATGTATCTTCTGTATATATAATTTTTTCTCATGATGTTTTGTCAAAATTATGTTTTACTTCAATTATTCAAAATGGACTTTCTGAGTATGCATAGGCCTAATATGAACAATACTAAAGGCGTGCTTCAAGTAGTGCTTTGAGCTAAAAAATGTCATAGACCAAATATGAGCCTAGAAGGGACCTATTTGAATGGAATATTATGTGTTACTTTAGTGTGAATAATTTTAATGTGTTATAAGGAAGATAAAGTTTAACGTGTCCTAGATCATACCTAATGAGATTAGGTCTTTATGAGACCTAAAAATGAGACAAGGCCTAATTGAGATATGTCAGACCTAAAAAAACTCAAATCACATTTTATCCATGTCTATGAGATTTCCTAAGATCCATTTCATGTCTAACCTAATATTATAATGGTGTTTAGCTGACTAAGAGGGATATGAGCAAGAGACTTGTATAAATACTAGGCATTTTTAGGCCTATTTGAGTGAGATTAGAGTAAGCGAACAAGATAACATATTGGTAAGCAAAATAATGTATTATAAACCAAAATATTAGGGTAGAGGATCAGTGATGATTTTTTTATATAGGTTATACATATGAGGATCAAGGTTATATGACCTAATCAAATCAATAAAAGGACTAGTTGAGCAAAGAAGGCTAGAAGGTAGTTTGAGAGGACTAAGAGTATGAAGAGATAAAGAAGTAGTAATCATTATTTGGTTGAAATATAGGGTGTCCTGAATGTTATCAAAATTATTATTTGGATGAGTAGGTGTTGAGTCATCTAGGGGGTTGGTGCCTCCTTATAATTTGGTGCTTGCTAAAGCCTAGCTAGGTTGGTGCTTAGCTAGTTGGGGTTGGTGCTCCATATGAATTGGGTGCTTCACTAAAGTTGGTGTTTATATTAGATGAATATAGTCCATTTGCATATATTAGTTTGGTTTCATTCCCTTGAGGGTTTCCCACATATAATTTGTGTTATCTTGTGTTCTTATGTTTCATGCATATGTAAATGGTTACTTAGTCATTGTTTGATCTACATGCTTGAATGAATGTTCATGAATACTTAAGTAGAATTGAAGTAAAGGTTTTAAAGACTGATTCACCCCCCTTCTCATTCATATTTCTTCCAACACCACCCATTTACTAAATCATGAAATCTATATCACTATTTAAAGCTCTCAAATAATACAAGAAAGCAATGTTAGGGGTTGGCTTGACCAACACCGAGATTATATTCTACATCTTTTGAAAGTAAAAATTAAAATCACTCATGAACTCATGAGGAGACCATTTAAAAGTGGTTATTTTTTTACCAGTGAGTGGTGGTTACTCTTATCCTCAAGCTGTGTGCATAAGGAAGACCCTAGATCATCCCAAACACTGATGGAATTGGGAAGCAGACTTCTATACCATTGTAAGGATTTTCCCTTAAATGATGAGGCAAAAAGTCTAATAACAACATTTTATTTTGTTATGTTATGAATTTAATAGGTGTTGGAAACATCTTGAATGTGTTCAATGGGTGTGGTGGAAGTTTCACTAGTAAAATATGGAAGGATTTTTAGAGCTGAGGTGGGTATATCATCATACTAGGCCAACATAAGTGGGTTGCCTCCATTGAATGGTATAAAATTTTGATTTCTCCAGGCCATAGTGGGAGATATGAGAAAACTATGGGTATTATTTAGAGATGCAATATATTTAAAATATTTATTCTAGGGTTAAGTATAAATGATCTTGATTTCTTTTTATTTGGAAAAGAAAATTTTGTTAAGTCAGTCCTCTTACCTTTAGTATATGATCTTGTCTATATCTTTGGCATACATAAACTTAGATTTCTTGAATTTGTAAGCTAGTAGAGTCACCAAGTGCTCTTGAAATGTGTACAAAGCTCACACAATTATTGATGAGAATAGAACCAATTTATCAGCTTTGATCTTTGTGTCCCATCGGACATGCCAAAAACTATTATTAATTAGATTTGCACCTATTTTGTGATGTAGTATAGTATAAGTAGCATGAATTATAATATGTGGGAAATCTAATGACACAATGAGATCACCTCCAAGCTGTGGGACCCTAGAAATTTGATGTGAACCTATGAAGAAGGTCAAATTCCTTTCACTAAGCTAAGTACAATTGATATATGACCAATTCATTTCAAACTATAATTTTCTTAGTGATATTTCTCCTATCTAGGGTTTCAACCTATGAGGAAAAGAGTATTAGAATGAGTTTTAAAACTGGAAAAAATGGTGATGCACCAAAGGTTTCTAGTGGAAATTAATTCTTGATTTTATTGAACACATTTGTACAATTAAAATGTTAAATTTTATTGAAGCACAATCTTATACAAATATGAGATCAAAGGTAATATTTGGTATTCTATCAAACAAGGAATAAAGTTCTTGATTTTTTGTCAATAAGATTTCAAAAGGGAAAAATAAATACCACAAGTGATTCTTATATAACTGAAATAAGAATTAGATCATTCACAAATTTAATGAAATCCATACATACACAAAGATAATACAAAACAAAGGAAGGAAAAACTTCACTCTATTTAGTATTCTTTAGGTTACAACATGTAGATCATTTTTTCAAAGGCAGAAAAAAAATTTGAACAACAAAAAGATAGATGGGCTATGTAGAAAACACATACTTATACAAAAAATGACTCCCTTGAGAGAGAGGAAGTACAAAACTATTACACTCAGTTCTGTAGTAAGAAATTATTGAATCTACATGAAAAATGCCATCCTTCTTAGCTTGAAATGGCAAATTTAGTGGAGTAGAAGAAGGAAAAGAAATATGCAATGGCTAGGTGTTTCACCAAGTGTTGAAAGAGGAGAAAAATACAATGGATTCTTTCAGTTGAACCATTTCTCCTTGAGTTCTATTGAAAAAATCTCTCCTAATAAATGGGGTGCCAAAATTAAACATGACTTGATCAAAAATTGAATGTTTTTTAATACTTGGATATTTTAAAGCTAACTTGCAAAACATAATTTGCAATTTGTAGTTGAGACTTTTACAACTTTTAAGTCATTCAACTTGTCAAAAGGAAAAGTGTGAAATACAAGTAGCACTTTTTCAACTAAATCTTGACATTAATATAATTTAAAATTACAAGTATCTATTTTCAACATAAAGTTAAGAGTTATCAAAATGATAGTTGCAATTTACAACTTTTAACTTTACAATGTATCTTACAAAAATTGAAGTCACATAATGTATGTTTCAGATAATCAAATAATCAATCTACAACAATGATTTCTAAGGATTCATTGTCCTTTTTTGCTTGTATCTACTTGATATAAGTGTCTAAGTTGTTGAATATCTCTTGAAGGCCCTCTTCATCAAGATCAAATTTGTAAAGATTATTTATTTCACATTTTACTATTACCTCAAATAGTTCTCTAAATGTGGCTTTATAGACTTGGATATCTTTTCCCATTTGATCAAGTGTATTATGATACTTGATGAACTGATGGCTAGAATTAAATTGAAAGTTGTATCATGTGTTGATTCTTTCTTGATTACCCCTTTGAATTTATCTTAGACCTCTTAAATAGGATGAGGTTTATCTTGGTGATCCACTGCGTCACATGACAATTTACAAAGTGAATCTTTAATATCATATATTGTATATATGGTCTTGTCACATGTGCTCTTGGCCTTCTCAATACTTTCACTAAGTATTTTGATTCTAAATTTAGCTGACTTCTCCAACTCATCATGATCTAAAATATTTTTTTAATCTTTTCTAACATGAGGGTGTCACTCTCTATCAGGTCAATGGCCTACAATTTAGGAAACTAGAGGTTTAGCCTTTTAACCTCTTCTTCATATTTACTTATCTCTACCTTTAGAGATGCATGATCATCCTTCAAAGTCTTATAGTAGTCCATGACCAATTATATCACTTTATTCCTTTTGTGATTAGTTCCTTAGCCTAGTCTATTGTATCTTTTCCCATGGTACCAATCTCTTTCATTGCCTAAAATGTTTCTTTGTCATGGAACTAAGAGAGATATTGAGTTGTCAAGGTAGAATCAAGTGAATTTATTGGGTCTATGAACTTTATTAAGGTAGTTGTTAATATATACACCTAAAATTGGCCACCAATGGCTTCATACTAGAATTTAGACTGATTCATACCAACCTTTTACAAATCAAGCATAAGAATCACTAAACGTCTCAAATTTGGCTTCATAACATGTAATTTGGCCTATAGACCAATTAAATGGGACAAATGCACGCATCAAATTAATTAAAATCTTGTAAAATTTTAAAAGGCCTAAACATAATTAATTAAAATGTAAAACATAATCAAATGCCTAATTAAATCATCCATGAAAAATTAAATGAATTATCAAAGAGGAAATTCAAAAATTAAAGAATATCTTCGGAATTCATAATTACCTTTTTTTGAGTTGTCAAATATCCTCAAAATATTTCAACATGCCTATTCATTGCTAATCATGAACATTTGACACCTTTTAACTCTACGAGGATTAATTAACTCACTAAGGTTAGGTTTTAACCCATTCCAAGCTCTAACTACAATCTAACTCACCTTAGGTTGGTGTTAGTTGTTAAACCTATAAATACAAGTCTAGACCTCCTCATTTAGAGAGCTTGGATATAATAGTGTTATAATGCTAGGTTTAGAGCAAGATTTCATGACATTAGTGTTATAATGCCAAAATCACAAGCAAAGCCACTTTGAAAAACATCAAGCCGAAGCCAAATCAACCATGGTGCCAAGGAGATAAGGAGATATACAAGTTACAGTTCCATGGACTTCTTGAGCACAAGCCAAGTAAGCCAAATGAACACATCATTTGAAGCAATCAAAAAAGGTAAGGAAACTTTTGTAAGTTTTTTGTATTTTAGTTAAATGTTGTCATTTGTTGTTTATTCACTAAGCTCCCCCTATGATCTAGGCATGGAGGTGTTAAGTTTATTAGTGTGTTTTTAATTTCATTATTTTATATGAAGACTAACACTTGATCTAACCTCCCCTCTATCATAAAATTCCTAGTATCACAAATAGCACAATTGGTTGGACATTGAGCACCCCACGTAACATGGAGATGAAGATGTAACTCAAAAATTGAAAAAAGAATGCTTGAATATCATCAAATTTTTAGTTTTAGCTTTGATTTTTTCATATTCTCAGGTCTACATAGAGACTGACATCAGTCAGGCCTAACTGCATCAGTTTTGTGTGACCTTCATTGGTTAAACCCAACTGAGCTCGATTTTGTGTGGCCATCATTGGTCAGTATACATGGTGAAAAATGGTTTATAAAACTTAAATTTTGAATCTTTTTAACATTCATTTTTGTGATTTTTTGGTTTTAGTAGCATTTTAGCTCTTTATCTAATCCCTGTGTTATAGGTTTCAAGAAGATTTTATCAACTTTTAAGCTAACCTAACATTTTTCATCTTATGTGATTTTGCCTTCAAGTTTATAAGCAATAGACATTGGTCTTAGTTTATTGGTATCAGTCCTTTACTTCTGTTATTATTTCTCTTTGATACCAACTAGCATTGATTGCCTTAGAACCAACATTGGTTAGTTTTGATCGACCACAGTCACTATGTTTTCAAAAATAAAAACTTGAGAGCTACTTTTTCAAAGTTCATTTGCTCAACATTGAAAGTGATTCTAAGTAGAAGGAGAATATCTAACCATTGCAAGTCCTAGGCATGATTTGAACACAAATTATAAAGTTTAGGGTAATGCACATTACATTTTGGGTACCTAAAAAAAATTAGCTAAGTCATTCACACTTCATTTTGGTGCTAAAATAGACATGTTAAATCTTAAATATTTGGTATTTGGTGTTTAAAAGGAATTAGAATGGCTAAGTCTTAAAAACACTTCATTTTCAATGCTTAAAATAAATGCTTAAGTCTTGAACACTTATTTTTGGTGTTTAAAAATGAATTTAGGCTAAATCTTGAACATTTGAGTTTTGGGCTTAAAATAAACATAGGTGGTTTTGATTAAGTAGTATTGTGAAATTATTTCATGCTTTCACACTTAAGCCAAGGGGATAAGTAAATAACATCATCACACATTTTAATTTGGTGCCTAAAATAACCACTTACTTCAATCACAATTGTTTTTGAAACTGTTTGTTGATTGTTTATTTTAGCAAAAATAATAGCATGTGTATGCTCTGCCCCCATCCCCTATATGGCATTTGGGTGATCAAAATCACCTTTTCATTACATTTTTGCCTAGTCCAATGCATAGAAAGAATGTTGTCTGCGCTCTCCTCAAAACCCATATGGTTTGGGTAATCTAAAAGTAACCCTAAATTATTTCTAATTAGTCTTTTATTTTCATGTAATTTGGCTTGTGAAGGGGATATCATTACCTATCATGAGTTATCTAGTCTTTTATTTTCATGTAATTTGGCTTGTGAAGGGGATATCATTACCTATCACGAGTTATCTAGGAAAGAATTGATGTGAGGATTCATCTCTTGGTAGTGTGTCAACCCTGCTCCATAGCAAGGTATATAAATTAGGGTATGCATACTACAAGAACTAGGGGGTTGAGTGGCTAACCTCTCCTTTCATAATAAAATCCTGTGTCAGGTATGTTCAATCAAGAGATTCCACTAAGAAGTCCATGGATGAAATTATCATGCAAAGGAATAGACCTTTGCATGATCAATTGATTGGTATGAACATAATTAAAGTGATGCTTTTCTTGTGTTATCCATATTTGGGATCAATCTATATGGTCATAAATTATAAGTTTTAGTCAACCCCACTTGCCACACCTTGATCAGATCTAAGATGATAAACTTAGTTTTATTTTGTCATTTATTATTTTATTATTTGGTGTTTTGAGTCTAAAATTTTGTTTTTTATACCATGTCAAAAATGAGTTTGTTTGTCTACACTACTCTATTATTTGAAGAGGCATTATGCCATCTATTTAACACTTTACTTTAACTTAGAAAACTTTTGTGTCAAAAATGTTGTGTGTGTCATTTTATTGAAATGGGTAATGTTATGATACCCAAATAAATTCAATTTTTGAGCCTTAAACATCTTTGAAACAAAAAATTGTTACATCTTTTGAGATCACTAATGCCATTATGCTTCTCAAATTGTTTCAATATACTTGTCTTGTCTTGTGTCCAAGTTTCACATTTGAAACCATTAGTGTCTTGTGGAATATTTGTTATAGTGTAACCATTTTGTTAAAATTTGCCTAGCTTGTTGGTCATTAAATCCTAAGTTTTCTTAAGTTGAGTTTTCAATTAACTTGTACTAGTTTAGATCTAAACATTGATTGATTTTTGTTTAGGCCTTATTTTCCAGGGGCTGATACATAGATATTTTTATTTTGGGTTGCATAACTTAGGTTAATTTTTTACCCAAAATTCAAAAACTATTTTTTTGTGTGCCTTTATTTGAGAAAATTGGTCTATCTTCGAATACCTTTTTGTTTAGTTCCTTATACCAATTTGACCATGTTTATGTCTAGAGTCAAGTGTCTTATTTATGCTAAAGTGTTCCAAGTTTGTTAGATTAAAATCATCCCTTTATTTCAAGTCTAGATTTTGACACCATGTTTTTCCAAGAGTCATAGCACATGCCTTGTTTTTGAACCTAGATTTTGATGCCACATTTGGTGAAAACACCTAGCAACTTTTACCTTTCCTAGTTTAGACCTATTTGGAACATCTTTGGACCTAGTGTTTGGCATCTTGTTTTTAGTTCATTTTACTTGACCTTATTTGTGTGAGACATATAACATTAGATTTTTGACATTATACTATTTTTACCAGTTATTTTCATAGATCTTTTATAGATACATCTCTATTCCTTTGACCAAGTTAGACCTAGTTTGAACCTTTTTGTCTTTTCAAACATAGTTTTTAAAAATTTGTAGAAATCTAACCCATATTGTTGTGGAACTTTTTCCATTGATTTGACCATGTCTAACTATACACATAATGGAGTCATGTATAATCCAAGATATGGAAATGTTATCACACAAGAGGAATTTATTCAAGACCCTTATGAAGATAATGTGTTTTGGGAGACAGATTCTTATCCACCTTACAACAATCAATTAGGGGAACATAGTCAAGATCCTTTGGCCAATTATTTGGTTAGCATGCCTCCTTACATAGAGCAAGACCAAGAAAAGATGGCTTAATATTTGGATAGGATACCTTTAGTTACATAACAAGTACAACAACAACCTTATTATGTTACAATGTCATTATCTTATGATACTAATAGAGCTACAGAGGTAGGGCATGAAAACTTACCAAGTCTAGTAAGAGGGCCTTATAACTTTTTTTATAATAAACAAGCCTCTTTTAGTAACCCTAATGTCATTATGTCGATGTCATATCAAGATATATGTATACTTGTCACACAAATAGGTCTCATGGAAGACCATTTCATTCAAATGAAGATAGCATACCAGACATATCAAAACCTAGTGTGTAACTTTAATCATATGACCATGTTAAATTTACCTCTTATTAAGTCACTTCCTTCAAGAGGAGTCTTATTTCAGTTGATAGGTCAATAAAATTAGGGTTTATACCCAATAATGCAAATAACTTCAACATATAACATGTTCAATACCCCAAATATCAAGGAAGTGTCTTTTGATTCTACACAAAAAGTGAGCCAAACATAGTGAACAATATGCAAGTAACATCCAAATTAAACCAAAGTGGTGTTAGCACACAAATAAATAGTCAATAATAAAATGTGCCTCTGAATAACACCATGAATGGTTTGAAAACTTAGGGAGTATGAGTTTATACTTTACAACCTCAACCAACTACCTCTAATCCTCAACCATCTACTATTTCAAGCACCCAACATCAAGGATTAAGTAGTCAACCAATGACCAATGCCATACCACAACAAAATGCGGCAAATCTTACTCCACCCTAATAGGTGATGAGTAATATTACACAAAAATAATAGGCATGGTCCAACATACCCATGAAGTAGAGGTAAAATATATTTCCACCTCAATAGGGGGTAACCAATGTTCTACCAATCTAGGTAGTAGTGAACATACCTCTTCAGTTACAGACTAACATGTTGATTCAAAATCAAACACTATCTAACCAATAATGTACTAGTATTGGTCAAGGATAGATTTTGAATATCTAACATGCCTCTACATCCCAATAAGGATTTTCACAACTAAAATTTTTCAATGTTCCTCAAGTACCAATTAGGCAACAATTGCCTTTTGTGAAAAATGTGTCACAAGCTCAATGATAGGGTCTTGTTTCACAAGTTACCCTCAATCATCAAGGTATGACTAGTCGATAGCATGTCCTTATTCAACCTCAATAGGAACAATACATTCATATACCTCCATCCCAACTGTAAGATAGGATTATATACCCAATCCCAACAAGAATATAGCACTATAGTACATGTAATTTCAACAATCACACCCTAATCCATACATGCATATTCCTAGTCCATTTCCTAACTAATCTAGCATTCTCCATCAAATTCGTCCATTATACCCAAGCCAAAGTAATCCATTTTTTATTGCATATCCTCCACCTCAGGCCAATGATCCCACTGGTTTCCTTGCACAAGAGCTACAATAAATGAATAATGTAATTTCCCTTATTTAAAAAGGGAAACAAACCAAAAACTTCAAGTTAGATGACATGTGTTCTTACCCTTTTAACATGGAGTATTTGCATATACCATTTTATCTAGGGTACAAGCCACCAAAGTTTGATAAATATAAGGGAAAAGATGACCCTAAGGCTCATTTGATATAATTATTTGTTACATGCCAACCAGTGGCCTATAATGACATATACCTATTATTGTTGTTTCCATGAAACCTAGCAGGACAAGCATTGGAATGGCTCCTAAAGTTGCCCAAGAATTCAGTATATGATTTTGACAATGTTTCAGACAAGTTTTTACAATACTTCTCTTATAATATTGAACGCAAGATTTCATTGGTAGATAAAACACAAGCAAAATAAAAAGCTGGTGAAAGCTTCACAAGCTATCTATAGCACTGGAGATCCCTTGCACACTGATTCACCCACAGTCTATCAGATAAACAACTAGTCGCTATGTTTACCAAAAATATACACAGTGAGATATATTACTACATTGAGTTGTAGTGTATGCATACTTTTAAAGAGATCATTGACAAAATTTTGTTGATCAAAAGAGCCCTTATTAGTAAGGGATCACTAAGCTAACCTTTTCAAATCTTATCCAAAACTAAAACTAGAACAATGACCAAAATCAACACCTAGTCCAGGGACAAGCATCATAGCAAACCTAGGCCACCCAAGTAATTCAATCACAACAAGAATGTTATAGGGAACAAATTAATAGAGTCATGCCATGTTCAAATGGTGTAAACACCATTTTCCCAGCCTATGCTGCATATGCACATAACTCTTAATCAACAACCTCTTCAACAAGCTTAATAAGTGCAACAAACACAATAACCTAGACCATCGCAACAAATGTAATAAATGCATTAATCTATACATTTACAAAACTATCCTCCAAGGAGAAATGTGCCTAATCATCATGTTTTTAGTAACCTTGGAGAACCCATTGAATTAGTGTTTTACAAACTCACTGCATCTGATCTAATTAAATAGCCTATTCCAAAGGGCCTTCTTTAGGATGTTGACTATCCAAATCAGTACAGGCCAAATGAATTTTATGAGTATCATTGATTCAATGGTTATAATTTTCAATGTTGTGTGAAAATCAAATATGTCATTAAAAATATGTTAGAAAATGGAGATATCACATTGGATCATGGAGCTTCCACATCAAATTAAAACCTTGGCATTTATCAGACCCTTTAACATAATAACCAATAATAGTGGCTAGTGCAATAACAAAAATAGTATCAAAAAGCAAGGCAGAACTAACAACATCAAAAAAATAGATATAACCAAGTCTAGAATGTTGGATGGTGGAGCTTGATATTATTTTAATGCCCAGATCCCAATAGGGGGGTGTGAGGGGGGTAATGCCCACCCACTATGGTCACCATAGGGGTCTAGGGAGGTGAAAAATGATTATAAAATATTTTAATTTCATAGTTAATCTAGATCGTTCACTATTATGTTTTATATCTAATAGTAGAAATTATCTTTTTTCATTTTTTCCCTATTATGTAACCCTCTTTTGATATGAGGGCATTGTAATCAGGTAGAATAGAGGGAGAGTGAAGAGGATATTGTAGTGGATGTGTTGCAAGCTTTTCCCTTCATTTGTTGGATTGAATAATAAGGACTGGCAATTTTTATGTGGATGTAGCCCAGATTGAGTAACCACATTAAATCTATGTCTCTATTCTATTATGTTTTTAGAAATTTAATTCTATCTTTATTTAATTATTATTGCTCTACATTCTATATTCCTAATGCATAATGGTGCCAACAACCAACAGACCTACCATGAAGTTACACATGACTAAAACATGGTTGTAGGTGATATTATAGGAGGTCATGTTAACACCATTTTCATCAATCCAAGACCAAGTACCAATCATACAAGACCATTTCTCATCATACCCAATCAACCCAACTATGTGGGTAATCCTTCCTTGACCTGAGACCGCATAAAGGTGAACTAGAAAGTAAGGATTCCCACTTTTAGACCTTATACTGATAATCCATTATTATCCCATGACCACACACAATTACATCACCAATCAAGACTTATCCTATATGTTCCCCCTCCACCATCATTTATTATAAATAATGGTCCTATACCTAGTCCCAATTGTGCAATCATAACTTGGTTGTCAAGGATTACCATACTAGGCCCACAACCATCTGCCACTTCACCCATCATCCAACTAACCATTATGGCTAAGACCAAGCCATTTCCTATCCAATCAAATATGTTTGACATTATGGAACAATTTCAAAAGACACCTACACAAATCTCCATTTTAGATATGTTGCGTATATTTACAATCCACAAAAACATCTTGACAGAGTTTTTTGGCCAATCCTAAGTTCCTAATGACATATCTCCTGTCAAATTTCAAGTTTTGGTTGGACACCAAGCTCCAAGATAATAATTAACCTTAAATCAAAGTGATATGTCATCCCTCAGCCCACTTCATAACAATCCATTGTACATATAAGTTTACATAATGAGGCACAAAGTGAAGCACATCCTCTAGATAATATATCAGGCCTAAATATTATGTCTCTAAAGCTCATCAATCTTCTTGGGTACATGACAATACATCTCCAAGCAGAAATAATCACCATAAAATACTATGACAATGAAGAATGAGAATCATAAGACACTGTTAGCTTACCAGTTATCATTGGGCCCTTGACCCACAATACACTATGCCATATTCTAGATCTAGATTTGTCATATAATATGGTTTTGGTTAGACCTTGGATATATGATATTCATGTAATCCCATCAACATTGCACCAGTGTAACAAGTTTTCCCATTAAGGGATGAAGGTTACTATTTTAGGAAATTTACATTCGTACAAGCATTGTAAGTATTTAGAGGCCGAGTTTAAAAGATATAACTATCATTTTGGCATGAATCCAATTGCCAAGAAGGACAAGGGGAAAGTGATAATTGTTGATTCACCAGAGGCCAACTACATTGACCTTGATACCCTTGATTCACTTTCCCAAATGCCTCCTCCTGAAATGTCAAATCATTACACCATCTCAAATAATGGCCCAGGAGATTATTTAACGCATGATACCTTTCACATTACAAAGCTTCCATAGAACCCAAAATACTTTGGAAGACCAAAATCCAAACCACTCATGCAATGGAAAAGAAAATGAAAAGGCCAAATGCATAGTCCAACACCTGTCGCTTTCATACCAGCCTCTAGCCAAGAATATGACCCACTTGAAGGTAATGAATCATGGTTGTATAATGAAAAATTGATCAATTATTACAAAGATTCTAAATATCTTATACCTAATCAAAGAATGGAAAACCAAGATTATGAATGAAGAGGCCTCAAGCCAAATCAATAGGGAACATTTGAGCCAATTTCTATGACTAGGTACAAAGGAACCTATAGACTTGGATTTAAATCACCTGGGGGTGACTAGTGATGATGACGATGTTGGCATTAAAATAGAGTCTAATCATAGCTAGTTTGATAACCTAGCCCATACCAATGTGTTTAAAAATAATGCCATTTGTACCCTTTAAATAGTTATTCACCATAACCCACTCCCATTATATTATCCCTAACTGATAGACTGGGGCCAATAAGAATCTAACATAGTAGTTGATGATTTCCAAAATGATGAGGTCTTCCATGATTTTCTAAGCCTTAGGGACAATGTTCCATTGGGAGACCATAAAAAATGATTCTTGATCAAGTTGGATCCCGAAGCCTATTTTAGAGAGTGGTTTATCACCCTTAGCCAAAAAAAATTAAATAAAACATTGAGTTCCCAAAGTGAAAACCTCTTTGAGGTAATTTCAAACCAGGGAAAAAGTAAAGAGAAAGGCCAGTCTAGTGATGAAAACTTATTTTAGGTGACATTAAATAGGGGTGTTCAACCTTCTTCAAACATAAACCAGGAGATCACCAATGACAAACTTGTCTACAGGTCCAGGTTTAGTATGGAATAAGAATAGGTGTTCGATCAAATCATCTAGGATACCACCAATGATGAACTTATTAATGGATTCAAATTCAATATTGAAGAATAGTAGGATTTTGATCACATCATTTATGAATTTCCAATAATATTTGTTATATGGCCATCCCTACCCTTGATGAATAATGCCTAGGATAAGTTGAGGAACCAATCCTAATAGAGGACTCTGACATTGACAAAAAGTTCAAATCATTGCCCAGTATTCTTGAATATGGTTTGACCCTTCTAATGGAAGACATAACAAAGTTAAATATTAGGACTTAAAATGACCTGAAATGGATCAAATTAAGCACATCCCTCACTAAAGATGAATGTGAAGTCCTTACAACCCTTTTTAGGGAATTTATAGTTATATTTACATGGGCCTACACCCTGACATGCCAAGTTTAGACCCCACCTTAGTTGTTCGCCGCTTTATGGTAAATTCTGATGTTAAGCCTATGAAAAAAATTATGCAAAATGCATCCTCACATTATTGTATTCATCAAGAAAGAGTTGGAAAATATCTTGGAGGTGAGATGTATTTGGCCGATCAAATACTCAGAGTGGATATCCAACATTGTGCTAGTCAAAAAGCCAAAAGGAATCAAAATTTGTACTAATTTTAGAGACATAAATAAATCTTTCCCTAAGGATGACTTTCCTCTACCAAACATTGATATGATTATCAAATCCATGGAAGCTTATGAGATGCTTTCACTGATGGATGGATTCTTAGGATATAATCAAATCCAAATCACACCAAAATACCAACATAAAATATCATTAGCCACTCCATGAGGAACATTATATTATCAAATTATTCCATTTAGTCTCAAAAATGTAATGGCCACCTATTAAAGAGTGATGACAGTCATATTTCATGATATAATGCATGACATTATTGAATACTATATCAATGACATACTAGGTGAATCAAAGACCAAGGCTGATCACCAACAACATCGAGGAGGATATTTGAGTGACTACATGAATACAAATTCAAGCTTAACCCTAAGAAATGTGTTTTTGGGGTTACTTCAAGAAAATGTCTTGGATTCATTGTGTCTCATCAAGGCATTGAAGTTTACCTAACCAATGTATGAGCCATAACAAAAATTCCATCACCAACCAATTTGAAGTAGCTCTACAATTTACAGGGAAAGGTATAGTCTATTAGATGCTTCATATCTCAATTGGTAGATAAGTACCACCCATTTACACACCTACTAAAAAAGGGTGTAACATTTATTTGGGATGATGATTGTCAGACATCTTTTTAATAACTAAAGGACTATCCTATGAATCCACCTATTTTATTGCCTCATATGTTAGGAAAACCATTCCTCTTATATCTATTAGCCACAGACAAAGTCTTGGGGGAAATTCTATCTCAACATAATGATAATGGAAAGGAACATGTCATGTACTATCTAAGCCATACACTGGTTACATATGAGCACAATTAATGCCTATTAAAAAATCCTATTTAGTTATTATCTTTGAAACTCAAAAACTACACCATTACATGTTGAACAATAAGACCATGGTCATTTCAAAAGTAGATCTGCTCAAGTATCTACAATCCAAAATAGATTTACAAAGCTGCATGGCCAAAAGGATCATGCTTCTTAGTGAATTTGAGATAGAATATGTCAACTAAAAATCTGTCAAGGGGCAATTTATTATAGATCAACTTGTTGAAACACCCCTTAAAGATACAGAGCCATTAACATTCCAATTCCTGAATGAATCCATTATGGCCATCATTGAAACACCTCTCAAGGTTAGCACTAGAAGTTGTATTTTGATGGATCATTCATCACACATGGATCTAGGGAAAGCCTTTTATTTATTATTCCATATGGGGATCTAATCCCTAAGTCATTTAGAATCAGCTTTCCTTATTCTAATAACATGGCTGAATATGAAACACTCATCGTAGTGCTTTTTCAAGCAGTAAAATGGAACATACATCATCTAAAGGTTTATGGTGATTCTAAATTGATCATCAATTATGTTACAAACCACTTTTAGACCAAGGATGATAATCTAGTTCCCTACAAGGCCATGGTCAACACTCTTGAGAAATAGATTACCGACATCCAATTTGAACACATACTAAGGTCTAGTAATAGGATTACAAATGCCATGGCTACCATTGGATATTTGATTTAACATATAGATATGGCCAAAGAATACCATTTTCTCATTAAAAATCTACTAATCCCAGTTGATGAACCTTCAAACATCACAATGGTCTATGATATTATTGGTCTTAACTCTACTTGGTATTTAAACCTTTACACTTACCTTCACAACCATATTATGCCACCAAAATTATCTTGCAAATAATATAAAGTCTTCATCCAAAATGCTAATGATATACCTTAATCAGACCAACCCTATACTATCTTAGTTTTGATATAAATCTGATTCATTATTTACCTTCGGTAAAATCTACATTAGCATTATGGGAAGTTCATGGAGTATGTGGATCCCATACTAATGAGGTAGTCCTATCCAAAAAGCTCTTCTGTATTGGGTACTATTGGCCAACAATTGACGTAGATGCAGTTACATATGTGAAAAAATGCAATAAATGTCAATGGCATGCCAATCTAATTCATGCACTAGCCAAGACTTTGAAACCAATGTTGACACCATGGTTGTTTGCTACATCAGGCCTCAATCTCATTGAGAAGATAAACCCCACCTCATCTGATGAACATAAACACATCCTCACCACCACTGAATATTTTACTAAATGGGTTAAAGCTATACCCCTTATTTACATGACTAGAAAGCAAATTTCCAAATTCATCTTCATTCTTTTCATTTTCTGCTATGGTATCCCTTTTAACATTATATCTAATAATGGAGGATCATTCAATAACAAGGATGTCAAATCTCTGTGTCAAATACAATATTAAACAAGATTTTCTATGACATATCACCCATAATGTAATAGCCAGGTAAAAGCATCAAACAAAACCATTATCAACATTCTCAAAAATATTATCAATGATGCTAGCCACGATTTACACCTCCAAATATTTTGTGCCCTTTGGGCATACTGTACAAATCTTCACACACCAATAAGTGCCAATCCACACTCACTTGTTTATGGTACTGAATCTATTCTTCCCATTGAGGTTGAGTTACTTTCATTATGTATCTATTTGAATCATGTCCTAGATGATGAAGACTATCATATAGCTCCCTTGTAAGAGTTGGAATTACTTGAATATAAATGCATGGATACAGTAAACAACCTTCAATCAAATCAAAATTGACTCCATGGACACTATAATTGGCATGTGAAATATAGAGAATTTGAGCTTAGTGATATTGTTCTTAAATAAAACCAAAAGAATACCACAACCAAAAAGAAGATTAAAGGCAAGTTCAAGCCCAACTAGGTAGGTCCTTTAATCATTGTTACAGACTATGGTACTAGAGCATAAAAGCTCACCACACCAGATGGGAATGAAATTGATGAGCTGATGAACATTATACACCTCAAGTGTTATTATGATTGAGTGATCTGGTGTATTATCTATGAGGACCATTTCAAGTTGTACCATATTATCAAAATTCTTCTTTGCACCATAACATTCTACCATTATATCACTTTGTCATTCCACCATTCCATTCTACCATACCTTTTTTATCAACCAAGCATGTTTTAACCCTCCTTACCTAGCCTGTTTGACCTTGGTTCATCCATTGGTTTTGCTTTTATCATGAAGATTCAGATCAGTTTTAGCAGTTGTTTCAAATATTCTAGATAGAGGCAATATTTTGGAGTAGTATGACGAAAGTTTTGGTAGTTGTATCCTTCATTTATTATTTTATTATATATCATGCCTTGTCTGTGTGGGCTTTATTATAACCACCTTTGGGCAAATTAGTGTCTCACTAGTTTTGCTACTAATTATAACCATCTATGGGATAATTAGCATCATTTACTTATGTCATTATTTCTTAGTTATAACCACCTATGGGAAAACTAAGGGAAACACTTATTTATTGTGACTTGACATACCTTTTGACGTTGGAGATTGCACCCAGTGGCAGGAAAATAGGTTCCTGCCCTCTCCTTGCAACATGGAAACTCCTCTCTCACCTGTGGGATGGCAAAGCAGGAGAGGAGAGTCTCTAGGTATGGGCTAGTTCCCTCTAATGTATCTTGTTTGTATCAGGCAATGCAAAAAATACATACAGGCATATATATATATATATATATATATATATATATATATATATATATATATATATATATATATCTTGTTTGTATCAGGCAATGCAAAAAATACATACAGGCATATATATATATATATATATATATATATAATGTATCTTGTTTGTATCAGGCAATGCAAAAAATACATACAGGCATATATATATATATATATATATATATATATATATATATATATATATATATATATATATATATATATATATATATAAACTTGGGGGGCTGAAAAGGGAAGAAAGTGCAAGAAAACAAACTACTCTAGGGAGGTGATACACCAAAATAAAGGTGATCTTCTCACACCTACTCTCAGAATCAAACAAAGACCACAAACATACACTCAGACTCGACAGGGAAACTAGGCTACAAGAAAATGGCAGGGAGGTTCTTATGAAAACACAAGAATAGAGACTCACCAAGATGCTACAGAATACATACTATAAATGACTTCCTCTGCTCTGTATCTCCAAAATGGAACTCTCCTCCTGTCAACTGTAGACAATGGCACCTTGTGGATAACTGGTGTGTTGGCACTGGAACTGTGAGAGCATTAAAGACAATGACTGGACACAACTCAAACACTTAGACATACATAGAATATCCAACCAAGAAGAGGTAAAAATAGTCTTTATAGATTCAGGTAGAAATTTTAGTAGGGTTGTACCTTACAAAAATTGCAAAAAGATGATTACAAAATGACAAGTATCAAATATATATGGAAAGTCCAAGAGGCTCATTTGGCACTCTTTTTACAAATGGTTGTTCATGAAAAGAAACAAGCTGCTCAAAATATTAATGAGTCATGTGCTCTGCCTGTTTCAAAGTCCACATTTTTAATGTCAAAACATGGTTTGTCCACCCATTAAATGTAAAGTGAAGAAACCAGTTACATTCTTTAGCTATTGCGTCTTCTCATGATCAATTCACTGGCACTATTTCACCTGCCAGAGTCTCTTCTTCAAATTAGTGCCACTTGGACTCAACTATTTGCTTATTCTGTGCGTGTCCTCTTGTCTTTTATCGAATTTGTCTCTATCTAGCTTGCTTGACCTCCCAGGAATGAACTTTCAGTAGGTTGCTGCATTCTAGACTCCTTGGCAATACTTTCTTAGTTGGAAACAAAGGCTATTTTATTCTACTAAATTTGATGCTCATCCAGCCGTCGAGCTTTGAAAACCAATGAATATTCCATCCTCTTGAAATTGATGGGTTTTTGAGCATCGTCACTTGAGATCCAATGGCTAAACCATTTTGCTAAATTTGACGTCCATCGGGACATCATCAGGTCCTGCTAAAATGTCATCGGGTCCATTGCCATGTCAGTCGGGTCCACGTGGCATCCTCTCGGGCACTTTTGTCTTGAAAATTTCCCAGCACCTGTCCCTTTGAAAAGTCCTTGGTCTCGGCCAGAAGTCCCTTTGAAAAGTCCTTGGACTCGGCCAGAACTACCCTTCCAGCTTGGGGCGTACCTTTGAACTGGGCCATTGAACCAAAAAGGTTCAATGGTTCAAAAGTTCAACCAAGCGTGCCAAATTCTTGAGGCCAAACCTGACGCTTTGAACCAAGCCGCTGAACTAAACCCATTGAACCAAGTTTGTTGAACCAAATTTTTTTGGTTCAACGGTTCAACGGTACGAAAGTTCAACATTCTTACATTGAAATACTTGAACCAAACAGTGAACCCTTTGAACTTGAACCAAGAAACTGAACTCGAAATTGAACTAGGCCATGAAACAGAGAATGCTAAACCTGAACAACCTACAATATAACTGGCATGAACAGCAAGGGAAGAAGGGGACCAAAATTTTACCTGCAGGCAAAATTTGATCAACAATACCAACTTACCATTTCCTATACCATGCTATGCCATTATGCCAACTATGCCTATTTTTTTTGAATTAACTACTACACTAGTCAAATTTCACCACTATTAAGTAGAATTACTATGATCTGAGGCTATTTTGGAATTATGTGGGCCATGCTCAATTCACTTTGAGTTCATCTTAGTCACCCCTAAGGCATGATCTCACCACTTTATGAGCTTGGACCATTTAGTGTCTCATCATTCTCAGTCGAGTTGAGATGCTCCAAAATTTCAAAAACATTTATAAAATCATTTCAAAAAATCAAAAACATTGACAACTTCTTTGGCTTAAATATTCTAGGAACCCTTACTAAGTTAAAAGAAACCACTTGTTATTTAGTTTCCCCATCCTTATTAGCCATTTTATCCCATGCTCTCTCCATTTTTTGAGCTCATTCCTATTCTTCTATAACATTCATCATGTTTTCTTTCGCATCATTTTATTCTATCCCATATCCTGGGAGAACTACTTTTGGCCTAAAGTTTTTTGTTGGATATCACATCCATGAAACTATATAGGCAGTGTCCACTTGCCTAGTACATATGGAGATAGCTCAACCACCCCCTTCATTTTCTTCTATTCCCCCATCTTGTTTGTTTGTTAAGTTGTTTCCTATTTTCTAAAGGCAATGTTCATCATCTTGTTTGTGTCGTATTGTTTGTGTTAACATTATGATTACTATTTATTGTTTCTCTTTGTTTTGTTTTGTTTCTTTTTCTTTTCTTCATGTTGTGTTTTATTTGTTTGTGTGGATGTTTCTTTACTTTAAGTACTATTGTCTTGATTTGGTCTATATGTGTTCATTGGGTGATTCCATGTGCATTATTTTTATTCCATCCATATTTATATGTCAACATTATCATCATGGTTTTTATTAGTGGTGCATTATTTTCAACTGAGTATTGGATAAAGATTCAGTCCTTATGCATATTTCAGCCAAGTCCTCATGGTGTTATATCATGATGCCTACTGTCATGTGCTACAACAAAAATTAGCTTTAGAAACTCTACATGATAAATGCATCAATGATGTCTCCTTGGTACCAACACCCACAATGTTCCTGATCTAATCCAAATCATATCCCAAATAGAGTAATTAAATAATGAAAAAAATTTCCTTCTTGCCAGTTTAGACAAACATCTCCCTATTAGGAGGTTGCCTAATTCATCTTTATCCTCGATATCAATTTGACATAATCATATTTGCCATCATCATTTCATATCATTTTTTCCATTATAAGGATACAATGCTTCTAACCACCTTTGGGCAAATCATTGTATACCGTCCCACTTGTTTTCCATAATCAGGGTCCAATGATTATAACCACCTTTGGGCAAATCATTGTACACCATCCCACTTACATTACCAATGATTCTAATTGCCTTTGGGTAAATCATTACATTTCCACTAATTTGAAGGTTAATGATTATAACTAGATCTGGGTAGATAATTCACTTTTTTCTACCCAATTGAGGCCTATTTTATTCTACCCAATGATTATAACCACCTATGGGCAAATCATTGTTTTCCCTTTAACTGATTATAACCACCTTTGGTCAAATCAATCTCTTGTCACCCTAAGTCTTTTTTTATGATTATAAATACCTTTGGGAAAATCATCACCTTTTTTATATCCCACCTATGCCAATGATTATAACCACTTACGGTTAAATCATCATGTTTATTTAACCTAACTAGGGTAGCTCCATATGCCACTGATTATAACTTCCTATGGGAAAATTAGTTCATTCCACCCCATCATTTTCATCTATTTGGTCAACTCATTTCCTTCTTTTGAGGGACCGTTTGCCAGCCCATTTTCCTACCATTCCCTTGAGGGGGCACCTTACAGTTCATCTATTTGCCATTGAAGTCATAAGCATAAAGGACATTTTCAATCTTTAAGAATATGTTACTGTGCTTATAGCTTGTAATATCTTCCCAAATATGGGTAAACTATAGACACCTAAAATTGGCCACCAATGGATTCATACTAAATTTTAGACTAATTCTTACCAACCTTTTACAAATCAATCCTAAGAATCACTAACCATCTTAAATTTGGATTCATAACATGCAATTTGGCTTATAGACCAATTAAATGAGATAAATGCACACATCAAATTAATTCAAATCTTGTAAAATGCTAAAAGGCCTAAATAGAATTAATTAAAATGCGAATCCTAATCAAATGCCTAATTGAATCATCCATGAATAATTAAATGAATTAACAAAAAAGAAATTCAAAAATCAAAAAATATCCTAAGAATTCATAATTACCTTTTTGTGAGTTGTCAAATACCCTAAAAATATCTCAACATGCTTATTCATTACTAATCATGACCATTTGACACCTTTTAAATCTAGTGGGGTTAATTAACTCACTAAGGTTAGGTTTGAACCCATTCCAAGCTCTAACTACACTATAACTCACCTTGGGTTAGGGTTAGTTTCTAAACCTATAAATGCAAGCCTAAACCTCTTCATTTAGAGAGCTTGGATATAGTAATGTTATAATGCTAGTTTTAGAGCAAGATTACATGAGAATAGTGTTATAATACCAAAATCACAAGCCAAGCCACTTTGAGAAACATCAAGACAAATCCAAATCAGCCATGGTGTCAAGGAGATATCCAAGCGCCATTGCTACAGACTTCTTTAGCATAAGCTAAGCAAACCAAATGAACAGATCATTTGGAGCATTCAAGGAAGGTAAAAAAACTTTTGTAAGTTCTTTGCATTTTAGTTGAGCTTCATTATTTGTTTTTTGTTCACTAAGATCCACCTATGATATAAGCATGGAGGTGTTAAGCTTGTTAGTGTGTTTTTCATTTCAGTGTTCTATATGAAGACTGACACTTGATCTAACCTCCCCTCTATCATCAAATTCCTAGTATCACAATTAACTACTCAACTTTGTTCTTGAGATAATATTTAGTGACCTTGTCACTATCCATTTTCTCAAAAATAGAACTTATACTTGTTTGGACATTATGTTTTAGTCCTTATCTTGTTGGATAACCTAGGTATACCTTAGATATCTATTAATCCCCCACCACTAAATCTTCCTTTTATTTGTCAGGTGGAGGAATTGCTATCTCCACATATTTTTCCCATATTGCATCATATGATATTTTGGATATGGATTTGGGGCTTCACTTTGGTCATTGGGATGCTTCTAATAGACCAAAATCTAGAGTGTTGAGAGATATCTATTTCATTTTATTTAACACTAATTATGACAGCCAATTTAGAGTAGCTACTAGTGAATATTATGATGTTCCAAGAGACACTGTTACCTATGAATCTATAGCTAAAGCTGCTATAATGGTGGTTACTATGAAAATTTTTGTATCTTCCATTGACCTTACCCCTGAGTCCTTGACTGATGATTTGGATATCTCTTCCCCAATGGTGGGTTGAGTAGTCACATATGTGTCAATGGGTATCTATGTTTCTACTCCTTGGTGGGGACTTGGGTTAATGTAAGAGTGGAAGAAGGAAAATATACTTGGGTGGGTGAAGTTTATGTGCTTACCAAGGGTGAAAATTCTAGAAGTGACACAAGTGGAGAGGTAGGCATGTGTGGATAGAACAAGGAACCTATGGAAGGGTGGAGTCTAAGGCAATAAAAAAATCAATCAACATAGTGGAAATGGATAGAGTGGATGAAATGGGTAGTGTTATGGAATATGAAGATGGAGTTCTATCTAACTTAGTGACTATGATAGATAGTGGGGTTGTAGTCAAAATGATTGAGTCAACAACCATGTATTACTAGGTGGTATTGGTGATTAATGGTGGGGTAGTGTTTATAGTGGATGAGGTGGAAGTGATTGCAGAAGAGGGAGGTGGAGTTGGAGTTGGAATAACTAATTTTGTTGATTGTGTTGTTCCTAAAATTAGCTACACTCATTTTTGGAACAACCCCTATGAAACTTGTCTGTTTCATGTTTTTCTATCTAAGTTCATTTTTTGAGACAAGTTTTTCTTGTTCTCACATTTGCTCAATTGGCATCATTTGAAGTTCATAACGTTCCCTTATTGCATTTTCTCCAAATAAAAAAAGCATTACAATCTCAATGCGACCAGGGGACAATTTTTTTATTTCCCAGAGTTAGTCTTTTGTTGCGTTTTCATGCAAGGGCAACAATTTTTGCCGCCAATGCATCTTTTGTTTCATTCCATACAAAGGCTACATTTTTTGCCGCCCTTGCATTAGACATGCAAGAGTGGTGAAATTTTCCACCCTTGCATATTTTTTTTCCTCCCATGTAGGAGCGGTGAAATTTGCCACCCCTACATATTCTTTCAAACTCTAGTGCAGGAGCAATGATTTTTGTTGCCCTTGCACTGCCTTGATTTTTGCATGTGGCATTTATGGCCACACATGTTGAGTGGTTGGGGGAAATTTTCACCCCATTTAATCTCTTTTTGCCCCATTTTTACCTCATTTCCTCCATTCTTCCTCCTGCTCTCTGCCTTTGGATGATCAAGCAAGTGGGAAGAAGTGCATTTTCATCGGATTCAAGCCTCGTCTCGCATTATTTTTTAGGTAGGTCTATTTTTACTTTTTGTTTTATTTTTCTTTCCTCTTTCTTGTTCTTTCTCTCTCCTTGCCTAGTTTTCTTTTATTTTCCTCTTCTTGCTCGATTGTCGAGGCATTTTTCTCCCTCCACCGTGCCTCAGCCCTCCTCTTCCTTTTCTTCCTGTTTGACCCTTTCTTTTTTCTTTTTCTCCCATGTTAGGGTGGAAATTTTTGCCGCCCTCTCATTTCCTTCTCATTTTCCTACCCATGTAAGGGCGGTGATTTTTGTCACCGTAACACATTACATTTAAGTGACGTGTACCGACAGCAATTTTTATCACCGATGCAACTCGACCCAAATTAGGTGTAAGGGTGGCAATAATCACCATTGTTAGACCCGAGTTTCCTATCAGGTGCAAGGGTGGTGATTTTTGCTACCATTACACATTCCTTCCCTCAAACATGCATCAGTGATGAAATTACCATCGATGCATCTCCTTTTCACCCTGGCATGTAGGGGCAACAATTTTTGTTGCCTATGCATGCAGACCCGTTCCACATGTAAGGGCGGCATTTTTTGCTACCCCTGCATTCTTTCTCCATTTTTCTCTAACTCTAAGGAATTTTCATTTTTTTCATTTTTTTTGCTCACTCCCCTTTCTGACCTACTTGCACCTCGACCCTTTCAAGTGCCCTTCCTTAGTCATGATCACTCGACGTGCAATTTATCTAAATTGCTAATTTTTTCCTAATTACGTGATCATGACTCTTATCACAGTTCCTCCTAGAGATCCTCCTTCATCAATGTGCTCTCAACAAAGGCTCATCCCGATGACTAAAGCTTCTCTAAAGAATTTGAAGGCAATGAAGTATTAGTATCAAGGTGTTTTCTCAATCACCTCGATCACTTCTAATGTCGATGACATTAGAGACACATAGATCAGCCACATTGATATGTTTGAGTTCATGGAGAGAACCAAGGCAAAAAATCCAAGCTCAGAAATGAAAAGAATAATTGAAAGTAACATCCATCTAGTCTCCTCTTTCCTTGTGGTGGCGCATCACACCGAGTTCATCCTCCAGTGCACCCAATTCTATAACAAAGAGACCAGGGCAGTGTCAGATGCTAGCGACAATGTGATAATTTGATTGGACCCTAAATTTATCGATAAAGTTTTCATGTGCCCTCTTGTTACTAACATATTGAGGATCGAATTCATCGAATCACAGAAGGAATACGACAAAGATCCTGAGAAGGCGAAGAAGGTTATCAACAACAGATGGCTCAAGACTCCTAGAGCCAACTTGTCCAAATGGCTACAAATTTTTTCAAGAAGTGACTTTATAGAGGACGTTGGAGACTTAATTACTCTTCTCAATAAAATATGAGGTCTAGCTTCTTCTCAATTCTATGAATGGATGTATCCCTTTATCAAGATAATTCTCCAAGGGAAACAAGTCATCTGGGGTGAACAAATCAACAATGCTCTTCATGAGTAATTGAAAAAAGTGTCTACTACTTCAAAGTTCTATATGACTTCATACTTAGTATACATTACATCTTCAATGCGAACCTTTCCAGGTTTGACGATAGAAGGAGATAGAAGAACCACCCCTATTTATCAGTATTACCCTTAGCTAACACTAAAAGGATCAATCTGTCACTTTAGGAGGGTAAATGATGCCTTCTTCATAGTATTTTTATGTCTTTTTGATCCTCAATTGAAATAGAAAAGAGTATCAGATGAAGCCTAGACTGTTGTCAATGATTTTGGCTACATGTTTTTACAATTCCCTACCTTTTTCTATCTATGGGTTGGATTTTTCCAAGGCTATCCCTACATGCTCCCCATATTTCCTTCTGATAAATTGGTCCAAATGGAGCTGTGTAAATAAATTATTGTCATACACAATAAACAAATATAACTTAAGAAACCAGGGTTCAGGTTCCCAATAGAAATTGGCAGATACTCAGTTTTGACTGCCTCCAAAGCAAGGGTAATTGAAATTAAAATGCAACTGGTCACCATGAAGCAGTTCAAAAGAAGGTCTAATTTTGACTACAGGGGTGTTAAGGACATGATTAGAAGGAAGACTCAATTTCATGAGCCCATGATCGAAGACATCTAGATAGATTTTAGGATAGCAAAATATATCAAAAAAATGGACTACAATAGAGTGTCTCTAGAGCAAATTCAATATCTAAGGCTCACTGATATTTCTCCAAATCTAGTAGATGACAAAGATCTAATTAACAGTAGATACCTGGCTAAAAAAGTTTCTAACTCTCCTCTTCCTCCAATCCAATGGTCTCAAAAAGAGTTGACCTCTTTAAGGATGAGATTCAAATATATATTGGCTAACACTAATGATTGGCTAGCAAACAAAGGAATAACATTGAAGGAATTCATCACAGGATCAGAGGATGAATTCCAAAAGGAGACAAGGAAGAGAGTAAAAAATAGAACCAAAAATAAAAGTGACATTCCTTCTCCTTCTAGGCCCCACAAGCCTAGGATTGTCTTTGTGTCAAAGAAATCAAAGGCTGTTGAGAAAGAACCAGAGTCAACAGATATAGGGGTTGGAGAACAAAGCACCCAAGAACAAGCAATAAAATAGATAGAAATAGATGATAGGCCTATAGAGCAACAAGGAATAGAAACTCTATCTCCACAAGAGGGGGCACAACTAGTTGCAGGAGTTTCTTCTTCTCCACCTCAATCTCCTATTGTGGCTCATTCACCCATTTCTCTCATCAATATTCCTTCTTCTGTAGCCACCTCTCCTTTTAGATTTATTTTTGGCGACCCTCAAGGTGCTTCTAGAGATGTTCTTCAATCATGTAGATCCATCCCTAGTTTTTC
Organism: Torreya grandis; assembly: GCA_037957365.1. NCBI lineage: Eukaryota > Viridiplantae > Streptophyta > Pinopsida > Cupressales > Taxaceae > Torreya > Torreya grandis. Next base: position 1,766,034 of record JARHVA010003467.1, on the reverse strand, counting down.
ATCTTCTTCCTTCAACTGGGAGATAGTTCCACCATCGACCAGTTAGCAGTCAGTATAGTTTTGCCTGATACTACACCTGCTACACCCACTATGCCCGTTGTTCTCACTAAGTGCAGATGTTACCCTAGTAACACTAGTTGCAGGGACTATTGCTACAGTAAGTGTTTCTACTCTCCCACCTTAGTTATCAACTTTCACATCTAAAAGGAAAAAGTAATCCATCTCTACAGATGACTTTGATTTTGGCAAAATAGTACCGGTGAAAGCTAAGGCCCCCAGGAAGCCAAGAATTATTTCAAAAATGGTTGAGGATAAGGGGCAAATTTTTTTGGAGATAGCCAAACCTCCACAAGATGTAACCTTAGATAATTTTGACATGAGTAGCTACTCCATTTTTTGCATTGAGTTGGGGAAAATAACTCACGAGGGTGCAAAGAGTGATCTACAGTTTACAATGGATATCATGGTCCAAAAATTTAATAGAGAGAGAGAGATGAAAGATTATTACAAGGCAAAGGTAGAATAATTGATTATGGTAGTCAGGAGATTCACTTTTGCCCCAGAGGAGGTGGCTCTAAAAGCCTTTTCTATAGATGATCATGTTATCCAAAAGGCAGAGAAGACCTACTTGAAAGGAAAAGTACTTGAAGATTACATAGAAAAGATGCATGCACAAGGAATTTATTTGCTTACAGAGGTTGCTGAGAAAATAGGTAAAATGAAGAAAATGAGGACAGAGTTAGAAGACCTTATCTCTCTTATTTCTCAAGATATTGATAGCACTGACAAATATCTTAGCAAGTGGATAGAGATGAAAGCTTAAAGAAACACACCTTAGTATCAATCGGTGTCATTACCGACAAAGATTCTTATATTGAAATAAAAGAATCACTAATATACAAGATCTAGGTACTTAAGGAGTTGATCGACGACCTCGAATCTTCCAAAGATGCCAGTGAGAAAAGCGACACCAGCCTGTTGAACAGATTGGAGGAATTGCCTTGCGAACTCGCCTCTCAAGACAATCGATTCCTTTCAGTAGAGAAAATGATTCAAAAATTCAAAGGTATGATCTAAATGGAATTCAAGGAGAAAACATTTTTAATGACTTCTATGGATAATATTTTAGATAATCAGTTAACTCTAGATAATCTAAGAGCTAGGTTAACTAGTCATGCAAAAGCAATCACAACATTGAAAGACGCTACAATCAGAGCTAAAGTAATCTTCAAGAATACCATTGTGCTAGACAGTATCAGGCTACAAGCATCTATCGCCATGTACAATGCTCAATTGAAGAAGTCCGGCAGCAAGAGTTGAACTATTCTTCCATACTCTCCTCTTCATTCTTCTCATGTACTTTGTAATTGACTTGGGACATTCATACATGTACTTTTGTCATGTGTAAATACATGCACTTTTGTAATATATAATTACATGTAAAAATCTGAAAAATATCTCAAAGTCAATGTTGACTCATCTTTGACTAGGTTTTCAATATTTAAATATTTTCTCAATTATGAAAACTTTTTCCTATATATAGAGGGAGCCTCTTTTATAAAGAGGATCTTTGGATAATTGAGAGCAAAAACTCTATAGAAATTGAGATACTTCTTGAGACTTTGAGCTCAACTTGTAAATCATATTTTATTGAATGAATGAGAAGTAGGCTAATTTCAGACTTTGTGTTGAAATAATTTGTGTTACTTAGGAAATAATTCTTATGTTCTTTTTCCTAATAATCTCTCATCTGTTTGATTTAATAAGCAAAGTGTGTGTGTTGTGATTATCTAAAGATAATTCTAAAGGATAAAAGAAAGGCTTTGAGTTGCTTTTATCTTGGTGATCTTTTTATCTGTTGTAGTTTTAGTTTGAAAAATAATTTTCCTAAATTCTATGGTGATGGGAAGGTTCATCTTGATGAGCATATTTCCACCTTCTCTATAGCATGCGGTGTAATAGGTGTGGAATATGAAGATGTGGCAGTGAGAATTTTGTAAAAACTTTGCAAGGCGCTACCGCAGATTGGTTTTACCACCTTCAAGCTTGAACTATAACTGATTGGAATACACTCAAATTTAAGTTTGAGGCTAGGTCTAAACCTACTGAAGACGCACATGCCTTATTGGTTCAGCTTACACAAATGAAGAAGGAACCCCATGAGCCCATGAGGGATTTCATAGCAAAATTCAATAAGCTAAGGAACTGGATTCCTATGATCCCTCAGCCAACGTCAGAGAATCTCAAGTGCTTTTTCATCAACTTGTAACTTCTTGAAGTAAGTTTCCTGTTGAGGTGAGCCAGCCCTATGGATCTCGTTGTGGCTCAAAATTTGACTACTGAGATTGAAGATGATCTTATCTTAGCAGGTAAGATTAGAAAAGACTCTAGTAAAAATAAATTTTCTTCATCTACTGAAAGTTCTACAAGCACCATAGATCTTATGGTGTAAAAATTGACAAATGAACTATTAGATTTAAAAAGATAAATGGCCCAAGGTATGTCTTCTCCCACTTATCGAGATATGCCAAGAAGAACATTTTAGAACCAGTCATATCAAGGCAATGCTGCCAACAATCAAGGGCAACCAAACTGCCTACCTCCTCCACATGGGAAGCTTGCCATTGAAATAACACCTGCTAATTCAGCGGTTGGTTACCTAGAAGCTAAACATATTTTTTTGCTCCAACTTGATTTGGACCAATAAGATGATACTAATCTCTTTGAAGAATAAGAAGAAGAATTAGCTGGTGACTCCAATATCAGTTTCTTGGATTATCAAGATGAAGTTGGAAGTAAGGAAGAAGTGTTTGATGGATCCTATGTTATTTTTACCAGATCTTAGAACCAGTCAGCTCAACAAGCTAACAAAGAAAAAGCAGGAGAAGAACCTCAACTGGTAGTTTCTATCACTAAATAAGGGACTTCATTGCCTTTCCAACCAAATGATCAAATAACTAACAAAAAAAGTAAGTACCTCAAACTGTCTCGTACCTTCCACTTCTATTTCTCAAACCAGTGCCACACCCACTAAAGATCAGAATGATGGGCTCCCTTCCTCTATTTCTAATTCATTTCAATTATTTGATATAATTGATCACACCAAAAAGACTAAAATTCAAATGACTGAGATTGAGTATTTGCGAGCCAATCTTGAATAGTTTGATAGGTTGGCAGAATATGTAAAAAATAAAGCTATTCCCATAGGATAAGATTCTTCAAAGGCAACTCATGATTCCTCCAAGAATAAATCCACCTAAAATAATCTTGTCGTGACTCCCCCTATTGCTCCCAAGAAAATAGAACCTTTTTATGTTTCCCTGTTGATAAATGGTTATAAATTGAGTAATTGCATAATAGACTCTGAAGCTTCTGATAATGTTATGCATGCCAAGGTAGCAGATTCTCTTGGTTTAACTTTGACTAAGACTTTTGGGAGGTTATTTTCTATGAAAAACAAGCAAGTCTCACTCCTGGGTCAAATCAAAGATGCTCAATTTGTGTTTGTAGCTTTTCCAGAGAAGAGAATCAAGATGATGGTTCTGGTGGCCGATGTTCCAATCTCTTACGACATCCTTCTTGGCCAAAATTTCTTCAAAGATGTTGGTGGTAAACTAAGCATGGAATTGTCTGAGGTGAGGATCCCAATCAAAGCTATTATAAAGAGATTGCTTCCTAAAAAAGAAGCAAAATATGTGGTCACCCAATCATCAGCACCTGAAGCTTAAATTTTATTTGAGTCTTCAGACATGGGTAACTACTTTTTATCTACAGATGAAGTTCATGAAGCATCTGATGAAGCTCCTGCAAGTGTCAACCAAAAAATTAGTTCAGCTGGAATAGCAAAAAAATTGGTGAAGCACAATGAAAGTGTGGAAGAATCTCCCCCTCCAAATGAAGAAGATTTTAAAGAAAAGTAGTGTCTAATGAGGTATGGATTCTATAATTTGATGGCAGATGCTCCTCTTCCATTTCAAGAGCCTGGGTTGTGTTGGTATCTCCTCAAGGAGATATTATTCTTTCATCCTACAAATTGTAGTTTGGTAACACTAACAACACAACTAAGTACGAATCCTTACTCCTTGGATTGTAGGCTACTAAAGAAAAAAATATCAAACTCCTTCATGTTAAAGGAGATGTCAAATTGGTGGTTTGTCAGGTAAGAAACCTTTATCAAACTAAGAATGAAAGATTGTGCCACTACCACAATTTAGTCTGGGACCAAATTGAAAACTTTGATGCTTTCAGCATCTCTACCATTCTTACAGAATTTAATGACTGGGCTGATGCATTGGTTGTTTCAGCTACTCTCTTGGTCCCCCACCCAGACTTTATAAGAAATAAGTACACTATTAAAATAGTCTTTTGACCAAGTGTATTTGATAATGCCAGTCATTGGTAAGTATTCAATAATGACAATCAAATCATTGTCTTCTTAGAGCAAAAAGATAGCTTTAAATGGCTACATTTTGAAGGTAGTGAACCTCAGAAGTGTGAGCCAGCTCTTAAATCAAATGAAGATGCAGGTGAGGAGTTCCTACAACTTAAAAAGAATAAGATTCCCAAAGGCCTGGTTTTTCTAGAGAAACTATTTGATAATCATGACAGATTCATCAAACAGTGGTAAAAAGATTCAAGCTCTTCCTAGGATTTTGATCAAGTGAATCTAAGTACTAAGGAAAATCTCAAAGTAGTGAACATTGGGAAATACTGCACTCAAAAATAAAAATTCAAGTTCACTGCTCTACTCCACCAGTAAATAGACATTTTAACATATTTTTATGATGACCTGAAGTCACTCAGGCCTGATGAAATCTGCCATGACATTCCTCTTAAGGCTAACTCGGTGCCTTACAATATAATCCAAAAATATCAGGTACCATTTTATCTGAGATACAAAAAATGCTAGATGCCAAGATAATCTTCCCAATCCATCACTCCACATGGATTGCCAATATAGTGCCTGCAAGAAAGAAGAATGGTGAAATTCATTTCTATGTGGATTTTAGAAACTTGAATCAGTCATCCCTCAAGGATAACTACCCACTACCTATCATGGATGAAGTTCTTCAGAAAGTGATGGGTTCATAGATGTTATCAATGCTAGATGGCTTCTCAGAGTATAATCAAGTTGAAGTTAAAAAAGTAGATCAGCATAAGACCGCCTTCACCACACCTTGGGGCACATTTGCTTATAGAACGATGCCTTTTAGCTTGATAAATGTTGGTGCCACATTTTAGAGAGCAATGGACCTCGCTTTCAAAGAATAAATGGGTAAGTTCATTGAAGTATACCTGGATGATTTAACAGTCTTTTTCAAGCATCATTTTGATCATGTACATCATTTACAATAAGTGTTGGAGCGCTACCACCAGAATGGTATTTCTTTTAATCCCAAGAAATCTATTTTTGGGGTAACAGAAGAGAAATTTCTTGGGCACATTGTATCCCGAGAAGGCATAAAAATTGACTTAGAAATATTCAAGTCCATCCATGAGCTTACTCTACCCATAAGTAAGACAACAGTTCACTCTTTCTTCAGAAAAGTGAATTTTTTATGAAGATTCATCCCTGAGTTCAGTGAGAAAACTCACCACATTGTCAACATGATGAAGGGAAAAGCCACCTTTAGGTGGAATATAGAGGATAATTTTGTGTTTGAAGACATCAAAAAAGCAATCACTCGTGCACCAATTCTGGTTTGTCTAGATTACATAAAAGACTTCATAATATACAACTATGCTTCTGAGCATACACTTTCAGCTATTTTGGTTCAACAGAACCAAGAAGGTGTGGAATATCTTATTTCTTTCATGAGCTATCCACTCAAAGCTCATGAGCTAAAATAATCAAACATGGAGAAACACGCTTATGATGTGGTTAAAGTGGTGAACCATTTCAAGTTTTATATCCTGAATTCACATATTGTGGTTTTGGTGCCTAATACAATGGTGAAGTCTATTATGACTCAACAAGATTTTGGTACAAAAAGGGGTAATTAGATTACTAAGATTCAGGAGTTTGATCTCAACATCAAGCCTACCAAACTTGTGTGGAGAAAAGGCCTGTGCCAGTTGCTTGCTAATAATATCCCTAAAGAAGCTGAAAATGAAGAAGTAGAGATCGAGGATGTACCTATGGTCCTCTTCATTACCACTACTGATGAGTGGTATTCTAACATTGCCCATTTTATAACCTATGGTGAGTGTCCCGCTCATCTATCCTACAAAGAAAAATGAAATGTTAAGCTAAAGGCTGCTAACTATGTCCTGTAGGATAATGGTTTGTATAAGAGAAACCTTGATGGGGTATTTCTCTATTGCATCGATAAGGTGCAACAAGATATACTTTTGGAGTCTTTCCACAATTTGGCCTGTGGAGGACATTTTTTTACACCAGTAACATCCCATAAAATTCTACAAGCAAGGTACTATTATCCTACACTATTTCAAGATGCTTATAAATGGGTGCGTAGGTGTGAATTGTGTCAGCAGTTCATCGAAAAGCCTAAATTGGCCGCATTACCTCTCAAGCCAGTGGTGATTGAAGAACCTTTTCAATAATGGGGTATTGACTTCATTGGCATAGTTAATCTATCTTCAAGTGTTGAATATGATTATATCCTCATGATAATTGACTACTTTACCAAATGGGTGGAAGCCATCTCAACAAAGCATGCTACTTCATAAGTGGTATGTAATTTTCTTAAGAAAAATATTATTTCTCGATTTAGGGTTCCAGTTAAAATTGTAATAGATAATGCAGCCTATTTCTCTTCTTATGAGATTACTCAGTTCTGCTTTTATTATGGAATTACCCTCTCCCACACTTTTGATTATTTTTCACAAGAGAATGGCAAGTAGAATCAAGCAACAAGAACCTAGTTACTATTATCAAGAAATTGGTAGATGATAATCAGAGGACTTGGCACAAAGCATTATTTGACACTTTGTGGGTAGATAGAATTACACCCAAGAGGGCCATAGGTATGTCACTATTCCAACTTCTATATGGCTTGAATGTAGAGATACCCATCACTCTAAACCTATCAGCGCTCAGGTTAGCAAAGGCAATCAAAGATTCAATCTTCAAAAATTCAATTGACAAAAAGATCATGTGTCTAACCGAATTAAATGAGCATGAACCATGGTAGTGGATCAGATTACTACACATCAGAATCAAGTGAAGAAACTTTTTGACAAGAAGGCAAAGATTCATGATTTTTAGATTAGAGATCAAGTCTTATTGTGGGACAAGAGGAGAGAACCAAAGGGGATGCATGGCAAATTTTATTCTTTGTGGAGAGGTCCATTTACCATTCATCAAGTTTATGGTGAGAATAGCTTTTTGCTAGAGTATCAAGATGGAGTGCCATTCTCACTACCCCACAGTAGGCAACATCTGAAGCACTTCAATCTTTGAAGTTTTAGATGAGTTCACTTATACATTTGTAAAAAATTTATGTTGTTTGTTTTCTTTTGGTATTTTATGTCTTTTTCCTTTTTTGGCTTGACTCCGTAGCCCAATGGCTTAGATGAAGGAACTTAGAGACTGGTTTCTACTCCCATTAATCAATTCAATCAATGGAAGTTCCCCAATGGGAGCCAACTGTTGTTTCCAAAATCAGCTACGCTCATTTTTGAAACAACCCCTACGAAACTTGTCTATTTTGTATTTTCTCTCTAAGTTCATTTTTTGAGACAAGTTTTTCTTATTCTTGTGTTTGCTCAACTGGAATCATTCAAAGTTTGTAGCATTTCTTTATTGCATTTTATCCAAGACATGAAAATCATTACAATCTCAATGCGACCAGGGGACAAATTTTCTATTTTCCAGAGTTAGTCTTTTATTGCATTTTCATGCAAGGGCAGCAATTTTTGTCACCAATGCATCTTTTGTTTCATTCCATGCAAAGGCAACATTTTTTTCCACCCTTGCATCTGACATGCAAGAGCAGTGAAATTTGCCACCCTTGCATATTTTTTTTTCCTCCCATGTAGGAGTGGCAAAATTTGCTGCCCTTGCATATTCTTTCAAACTCCAGTGTAGGAGCGATAATTTTTTCCACCCCTACACTTTCTCAATTTTCATGCGTGGCATTTATGGCTGCATGCATCGAGTTTTTAGAGACAATTTTCACCCTATTTAATCTCTTTTTGCCTCATTTCTACCTCATTTCTTCCATTCCTCCTGCTCTCTGCCTTTAGATGATCAAGCAAGTGGGAAGAAGTGCATTTTTGCCAGATTCAAGCCTCATCTCGCATTATTTTTTAGATAAGTCTTTGTGTTTGCTTTTTGTTTTGTTTTTCTTTTCTCTTTCTTATTCTTTCTCTCTCCTTGTCTAGTTTTCTTTTATTTTCCTCTTCTTGCTCGATTGCTGAGGCATTTTTCTCCTTCCACTGTGCCTCAACCCTCCTCTTCCCTTTCTTCCTATTCAGCATTTTCTTTTTTCTTTTTCTCCCATGTTAAGGTGGTAATTTTTGCCGCCCTCTCATTTCCTTCACATTTTCCTACCCATGTAAGGGTGGCAATTTTTGCCACCCTAACACATTGCATTTAAGTGATGTGCACCAACAGCAATTTTTGCCACCGATGTAACCCGACCCAAATTAGGTGTAAGGGCGACAAAAATTGCCGTTGTTACACTCAAGTTTCTTATCAAGTGCAAGGGCAGCAATTTTTGCTGCCCTTATATGTTCCTTCCCTCCAACATGCATCGGTAATATAAATTACTGTCGATGCATCTCTTTTTTACCCTGACATGCAGGGGCAACAATTTTTGCCACCTATGCACGCAGACCCATTCCACATGCAAGGGCGGCATTTTTTGCCACCCCTGCATTCTTTCTCTATTTTTCTCTAACTCTAAGAAATTTTTGTTTTTTCTATTTTTTGTGTCCACTCCCCTTTCTGACCTACTTGCACCTTGACCCTTTCAAGTGTCCTTCCTTGGTCATGATCACTCGACGTGCAATTTCTCCAAATTACCAATTTTTCTCTAATTATGTGATCATGACTCTTATCACAGTTCCTCCTCAAGATCCTCTTTCATCAACATGATCTCAACAAAGGCTCATCTTGATGACTGAAGCTTCTCCAAAGAAGTCGAAGGCAATGAAGTATCAGTATCAAAGTGTTTTCTCAATCACCTCGATCACTTCTAATATTGACGACATTAGGGACATAGAGATCGGCCACTTTTATATGTTTGAGTTTATGGAGAGAACCAAGGTGAAAAACCCAAGCTCAAAAATGAAAAGAATAATTGAAAGCAACATCCATCTAGTCTCCTCTTTCCCTATGGTGGTGCATCACACCGAGTTCATCCTCCAGTGCACCCAATTCTATAACAAAGAGACCAGGGCAGTGTCAGATGCTAGCGGCAATGTGATAATTTGGTTGAACCCCTAATTTATTGATAAAGTTTTCATGTGCATTCCTACTACTGACATAATGAATATTGACTTCATCGAAGCATAGAAGGAATATGACAAAGATCTTGAGAAGGCGAAGAAGGTTATCAACAATAGATGGCTCAAGACTTCCAGAGCCAACTTGTCCAGATGGCCAATTTTTTTTCTAAGAACTAACTTTATAGAGGAGGTTGGAGACTTAATTACTCTTCTCAGTAGAGTATGAGGTCTACCTTCTTCTTCTCAATTCTACGAATGGATGTATCCCTTTATCAAGATAATTCTCCAATAAAAACAAGTCATCTTCTGGGGTGAATAGATCTACAATCTCTTCTTGAGCAATTGACAAAAGTGTCTACTACTTCAAAGTTCTAAATGACTTCATACTTAGTATACATTGCAGCTTCAATGCAAACCTTTCCAGGTTTGATGATAGAAGGAGATAGAAGAACCACCCCTATTTATCAATATTACCCTTAGCTAACACTAAAAGGATCAATCCGTCACTTTAGGAGGGTAAATGATGCCTTTTTCATAGTATTTTTATGTCTTTTCAATCCTCAATTAAAATAGAAAAGAGTATCAGATGAATCTTGGACTGTCGTCAATGATTTCAACTACATGTTTTTACAATTTCCTACCTTTTACTATCTATGGGTTGGCTTTTTCCAAGGCTATCCCTACATGCTCCCCAAATTTGCTTCTGACAAATTAGTCCTAATGGAACTATGCAGATAGATTATTGTCATACACAATAAACAAATGGAACTTAAGAAACTAGGCTTCAGGTTCCCAATAGAAATCAGCAGATACTTAGTTTTGACTACTATCAAAGTAAGGGTAATGGAAACCGAAATGCAACTGGTCACCATGAAAAATTTCAAAAGAAGGTCTAATTTTGACAATAGGGGTGTTAAGGACATGATCAGAAGGAAGACTTAGTTTCATGAGCCCATGATCGAAGACATCTAGATAGATTTGAGGACAATAGAAGATATCAAAAAAATAGACTACAACAAACTGTCTCTAGAGAAAATTGAATATTTAGGGCTCGCTGATATTCCTCCAAATTTGGTAGATGACAAAAATCTAATTAACAACAGATACCTAACTAAAAAAGTCGCTAACTCTCCTCTTCCTCCAATCCAATGGTCTCAAAAAGAGTTGACCTCTTTAAGGATGAGATTCAAACCAATATTGGCTAACACCAATGATTGGCTAGCAAACAAAGGGATCACATTAAAGGAATTCATCATAGGATCAGAGGCCAAATTCTAAGAAGAGACAAGAAAAAGAGCAAAAAATAGAACTAAGAATAAAATCAACGTTCTTTCTCCTTCTAGGCCCCACAAGCCTAACATCATCTTTGTGTCAAAGAAATCAAAGGCTGCTGATAAAGAACCAGAGTTAACAGATATGGGGGTTGGAGAACAAAGCACCTAAGAACAAGTAGCAGAATAGATGGAAATAGATGACATGACTATAGAGAAATAAGGAACAGAAACTCTATCTTCATAAGAGGGGGCACAACCAGTTGCAAGAGTTTTTTCTTCTCCACCTCAATCCCCTGTTGTGGCTCCTTCACCCATTTCTACCATCAGTATTCCTTCTTCTGGAGCTGTCTCTCCTTCTAGATTTATTTTTGGTGACACTCAAGGCACTTCTGGAGATGTTCTTCAATCATTAGATCTATCCCTAGTCTTTCATCTCTTTTCTTCAATAAAGGAGACAATTCCACCATCGACCAGTCAGTGGCTAGTATAGTTTTTCCTGATACTACACCTGCTACACCCACTATGCCCATTGTTCTCACCAATAGTGTAGATGTTACCCCAGTAACACTAGCTATAGGGACTATTGCTACAGTAAGTGTTTTTGCTCTCCCACCTTGGTTATCAACTTTCACATCTAAAAAGAAAAAGGAAGCCATCTCTGTAGATGACTTTGATTTTGGCAAAATAGTACCAGTGAAATCTAAGGCCCCCAAGAAGCCAAGAATCCTTTCAAAAATGGTTGAGGATAAGGGGAAAAAATTTCTATAGATAGCCAAACCTCCACAGGATGTAATTGTAGAGAATTTTGACATGAGCAGCTATTCCATTTTTTGCATTGAGTTGGGGAAAATAACTAACGAGGGTGCAAAGAGTGATCTGTAGTCTACAATGGATATCATGGTCCAAAAATTTGATAGAGAGAGAGAGAGATGAAAGATTATTACAAGGCAAAGATAGAACAATTGACCGCAATAGTCAGGAGATTCACTTTTGCCCCAGAGGCGGCAGCTCCAAAAGCCTTTTTCATAGATGATCTTGTTATTCAGAAGGTAGAGAAGACCTACCTGAAAGGAAAAGTACTTGAAGATTACATAGAAAAGATGCATGCACAAGGAATTTCCTTGCTTACAGAGGTTTTTGAGAAGACAGGTAAAATAAAGAAAATGAGGATAGAGTTAGAAGACCTTATCTCTCTTATTTCTCAAGATATTGACAGCACTGACAAATATATTAGCAAGTGGATAGAGATGAAAGATTTGAAGAAACTTACCTTAGTATCAATCAACATCATTGCTGACAAAGATTCTTATATTGAAATCAAAGAATCACTAATATACAAGATCTAGGTACTTAAGGAGCTGATCGACGACCTCAAATCTTCCAAGGATGTGAGTGAAAAAAGTGACACCGGCCTGTTGAACAGATTAGAGGAATTGCCTTGTGGACTCACCTCTCGAGACAATCAATTCCTTTTAGCAGAGGAAATGATTCAGGAATTCAAAGGTATGATCCAAAGGGAATTCAAAGAAAAAGCATTTTTAATGACTTCTGTGGATAACATTTTAGATAATCAGTTAACTCTAGATAATCTAAGAGCCAGGTTAACTAGTCATGCAAAAGAAATCATAGCATTGAAATACGCTACAATTAGAGCTAAAATAATCTTTAAGAATACTATTACACCAGACAGTATCAGGCTACAAGCATCTATCGCCATGTATGATGCTCATCTGAATAAGTCTGGTAGTAAGAGTTGAACTATTCTTTCATACTCTCTTCTTCATTCTTCTCATGTACTTTGTAATTGACTTGGGACATTCATACATGTACTTTTGTCATGCTTAAATAAACGCACTTTTGTAATATGTAATTACATGTAAAAATTTAAAAAATGTCCCAAAGTCAATGTTGACTCATCTTTGACTAGGTTTTCAATATTTAAATATTTTCTCAGTTATGAAAACTTTTTCCTATATATAGAGAGAGCCTCTTTTGTAAAGAGGATCTCTGGATAATTGAGAGCAAAAACTCTACAGAAATTGAGATACTTCTTGAGACTTTGAGCTCAACTTGTAAATCATATTTTATTGAAGGAATGAGAAGCAGGTTAATTTCAGACTTTGTGTTGAAATAATTTGTGTTACTTAAGAAATAGTTCTTATGTTCTCTTTCCTGATAATCTCTCATCTGTTTGATTTAATAAGCAAAGTGTGTGTGTTGTGATTATCTAAAGACAATTCTAAAGGATAAAAAAGACTTTGATCTGCTTTTATCTTGGTGATCTTTTTATCTGTTGTAGTTTTAGGTGAAGACTTTGAGCTTTGCTTCACTCTACTGTTACGTGTATTCCAAATCAGTGAAGAAGGCAACGAAAGACTTTGTGCTTTCATGGGTTTTCTTGTGGACCTAGTTACTACTCCAAGATATTTTTTGCTATTTTTTGAATACCATTTCTGAAAGAAGAGGAATGCTTTCAGTCATCAACCAGGATCTCTCTCTTTTGTTATGTAAACATCATCTCTTAAAAAAGAGAGATGGATGGTGTTATCCTTCCCTGAGTCTTATTTTTTGATTATTTATATATACATATAGCATATAAATGATTTATAGGCAACCTCCCCTTGATGAGAGGAGATATTTATCTCATTAGGATGTGGTAAACCCACACTTTTTGTTGCATAAATCTCTTTGTACTGTGGTTGATATCCCCATTTTGTCATCAGTTAGTTGACGACAAAATATTCACCCAACAGATTGGATTGATGCCAAAAGATTATTTGGGAGTTAGATGAAAGATCAATTATTTGCACTAGTGGGCTCATGAAAATAATAGTAGTAATTATTTGCACTTATTAGACAATAGAGATAGGAGGAGTAACTAATTATGCTAGTTAGATAGTAGAGATAGGAAGATGGGTTATTGTAGTTGTGTCCCATGTGGAAGCTGGTATAGCTTGACCCATTGGCTAGGTTACTGACACTTGGCTACTAAAAGGCCTTTATTACCTTTTGTTTTTACTTTTGCTTATGCAATTCAATTGGCCCCACTGCCTGATCTACTTGAGTTTTTCTATTAGAACCTTATACTACTGCTACCACCATACCCTTATCCTTTACTTTTTTTAACCTATTAGTGATATTTTGGGTCTCTTTATTTATTTTAACCACCTTGATCCTTAAACATTTCATGGTTCTATTTATAACTGGGGTGGTTCTGTATAATAAGGAGAAGGATTTAGGTGTAGACTACCTGACTTAAGGAAGAGGTTGGAGGTAGACTTGATTATCATAATATACCCTATCCACTGGCTATTCCTCATCTTTCAAATCTTCTAGAAGTAGTGCCATATCATAAGTTTTAATTTGTTCCAGGGTCATTCTAAAATAATCTCTCAATCTAACATCTCTTCATCCTGCATATCTTCCCAATAATCTCCATAAAAAGGAATGTGGGAATATGAGGAATCCACTATAATAGTAACATAATGAGTCACATCATATAATAGCCTAGCATAGAGAGCTCTCAAGGTAGTCTAAGTCATATCTACATTTGCACATTTGGCCTTAGATAGAGAAGGGAAGGTGTATCTCCCTATACTAATAGGGAAGTGGATCCTTGTCTTATGCCTACTTGATAAGAACTTATGGGTTTCCACTAATTTTTGCACAAGTTCCATTAAGGACCAGTTGTCACTTACATATCTAGGAAGGGTGTAAAGACAACCATTGAAGCTACCCACTCAAATGTATGAATATGTGGGGAACTAGATAAATTATGATTCCCAATTTGTTATTTATGTTTTTATAGCATCAAAAGTCTTGCCCTTTCTAGTTATTTTTCAAACATGATTTTGATGTAGTAGACAAAAACATCATTAACTTTTCTAAATTGTTATTTTCTCCCCTCTAAGGTGAGATCAAGGTAATAATTAAAAAACTTTGTTGAATTTCTTTGGCACTATTTTTAATCCTAAGAATGCCCTCTCTTTTGCTAAAATATAAACAAAGTAGGAGGTAATATAAAATTTGCCCATATTTTAAACTTCCATCAATTATTTGTGAATGGAATCACTGATAAATTAGACCTAATGAATGTATTGTTTATTTTTGATGGATTACCCAAATATACTGGTACACCCAATCTTAATAATTCTTGGCATTTGGGCTCTTTATAACTCTGTGCAAGAGTATAATAATATCTCCTACTTCATCCTTGAAGTCTATCCTAGCCAGGGTCTTAGGAATTCTTATGGTTTTAGATCTTAGGGTTTTTAACCACTATTTATTTAAAACACATAAATACGCTAAGTTATTATCTTGACAAAACTTTTTGGAGTACTTAGGGGTAATGACCATGTAGATTTCAAATTCTAGGATTGAAAACATAGTATCAATGAAATATGGATCAAGATTTAGGATCTTCTCCTCTTTATCATTCACTACTTCCCTCTTCTCAACATCATAGTGTTTAGCCATAGTGAGAACAAGCTCAGGGATTTGTACTGAGAGTGAGAAGGATGTATCCTGAGGTAAACCACTATCGTAGATGCTCTGAATTCAATCATTCTTGAATTATGTAGTGACTCTATTCCATAAGTCTTATAGGTCTGTGTGACCTAGGTCTGTGTTATTTATCTCATTGGTGTTTGAATCCAAGATGGATGGAACATTAGGTCCCTTTGACTTGAACTTCATCTCTTTTCCAAACATGTAGACTGGGTAACTGGGTGTAGGAAACCAACTACAGATTTGGTCAGGATTTGGGCTACAATTACAAGTTATTTTTCCACTTTCAACTGGTAGGGTTTTTTTATGCTTTTGTAGTTAAATTTTTTGATGGGATTATAATGTGTAATAGCAGTTGTAAAGTCTAACCAAATGGTCTGGTAAGGTTTTAACTTGCAATTACACTTGAAACTTTTAGCCAAAAGTCCAGTGGTATTGTGGTTTATAATCATATGTCAGATCTCTGCTGGGAATTCAGGGTGTTAAAGCAAAGGAAATCTCTATCTAACTTAAAATGGGGGTTTTTATGTGTTTTTATAGTTAAAAATCCTAGAATGTTTAAGTTTACAAAATTAGGAGGGATTTATGCCTTGTAATTGTTTAGGGGATATTTTGGGAATATCCTAGATTCTAAAAGTATTTATGAAAACTTTAGAATGATAACACAAAAACCTACACCAATTTTTAGCAAGATTTAAACATAGGATTGTAAAAATTGGAAAAAAAGTGAGTATATAAGGAAGCTTTTGAAAATATTTTAGAAAAAATCTAAGTACGATTTGGGAAACGATAAACCTTAATAAAAAATATCAATGAATGTAAATGACATGGAAAAGATCAAAATAAAATCAGGTGACCTAGAGGAATAATGTGGATGCATGTGTAGGGCTTTGCAATGGATAGCTCTAGTGTTTGTGGTGTAACATTGCTCCTCTTAGAGGTATGGATCATAGTTTCACTTGGAAACAGAGATCTAGCTTTGGTTTTCAATATGGATAATGATGCAAAATACCTAATTAAATACCAAATCATGAAATTAATGCTAAGTATGGTGGTAGATCGATGAACGGTGGGAAAGTGGGTCATTGAAATCACTTTGCAAGTTTTCAACTTGTAAATTTGTGATTTTATTTTTCATCTCCACTTTCCATTGAGGGGGTTGTTGGAGGTGAGAAATGCTTTTGAAGCAAGTAACAGAACCCTCATTTCACTTTGAAACTTTACAAAGTTACAAAGTGTAGAGAAAGTTCTAATTCTTGTTGGGTCATGGTGAAAGGCAAGAAGCAGAGTCTATGTTGCACTTTACAACTTGGCAAAGTTGAAAATTATAATGCTAATTCTAATTTCCATTAGGTATTAATGAAGAGGAAAAAATGAAGTCCTACTAATAGTTTTCAATGTTTTAAAGTTTTAATTTGTAATGGGAGTTTTCATTTCAAATAGGTATTAGGTAAGTGGGAAATCAAAGGTTTGGATGCATTTTACAACTTTACAAATTTGCAAACTACACAAAAATCTCTGGTTTCTGCTTAGGTCTTGAAAAGATATTTTGGCCATTTAAAGATTATTCTCAAAAAAATTATGGGTCTCCCTTAAGTCACAAGGTGTTTTGATATTTTTGGCTTAAAATATCAACAAGTGTTATGTAGACACCTAAAAATGGCCACAACTAACTTTCAATCAGACTTCAAATCAATTCCTATTAACCATTGCAAATTAAGCCTAAGAATCATTGAATGTCTGAAATTTACTTATGCATCATTCATCAAAGATCAAAATCACATTGAGGCATCCCTAATTGTGGTATTCTATCATATGTAACAATAACCTCTCATGGATTCATCTATAATCACCTTACGACATAACAACTGTTAATTTGGCCTATGGACATATTAAGTGGGGCAATTACTCACTTGATCAAATCTTGAAAGAGCTAAAAGATTAATTAAATTGAATTATTTAATTAAACAAGATTAAATAATTAGTTGAATTATCCATTTGCAATTAAATAATATCTAAAAATGAAAATTCTAAAAATCAAAATATCAAAGCCTTTCACCATTGCCTTTATGAGTTGTCAAGCTCTTTGAAAATATCTTAAAATATCTAATTTGAGAGCCATGCCTAGTAATTAAAAAATATAATTAATTGACAACTATTAACTCTACTGGAGTTAATTTTAACTCACCAAGGGTTCGTTTGAACCCATTCTAATCCTAAACTCAACCTTAACTCACCTTAGGTTAGAGTTAATTCTTAAGGCTATAAATATAAGGCCATACCTCTTCATAAAAAAGCTTAGATATTTTAGAGTTGTTATGTAGGATTTTCTCCATAAGACTCATGTAAATAGTATTACCATACCCAAATCTTAATCCAAGCAACATCAAATCCAAGGTTCCAAGGAGAGAAGGATCCAAGCAACCTCCATTGTCAAATTCTTCTTGTTGTACAAGCGAAGCAAGGCATTCAAAAAAGCCATTTAGAGATCCTAAAGAAGGTAAAAGATATATTTCTTTTATGTTTTTGTTGTGATTTCATTTAATTTTTATTACCTAAGCTCTCCCTAGTGTCTAGGCTAGATGTGTTAGGATCTTAGTGTGTTCATTTCCTTTGTTTTATGAGACTAACACAAGACTAACATCCCCTCTATGTCAAATTCCTAGTTCATATGTTGGCATGCCCGGTGGGATGCTAGGCATCCCCTATAACCAAGGAGGATGATATGATACTTTTAGTTTTGATAATGAATTCTTAAAAATCTTTAGAATTTGAGTTTTAACTTTGTTTTGACATTTTATTTATTTTTAAAAACTCACAAGTTGTAAGGATCAATGCCATTTTATTTCAACATTGGCAGGGATCAACATCGATTATCCCAAATCAATGTCAATTATGTAGATCATCAATCAATGTCAATCTATGTAGAACCACATTGATCCCTATGGACCACATCGGTCCCTATGTGGATCAATTGACTTTGATCTTTGTGGACCAACATTAATCCCTATGTATTTTGACATCGATCCATCTCTGAGGTAGAAAAATAAAAAAACCTGAGAGTTCATTTTAAAATATTATTTTTTCACTTACTTTTGGTCTTCTAAGCAGGTAAACCCTCTAACAATTTATAGATCCTGATGTAGAAAAAGCTAAGTTTGAACATGGTTAACTCTTGCACACTTTATCTTTGGTGCTTAAAATAAACTTAGTTATTTTCATGCCTTAAATTTTTAAAACAACTAATTCCAAGGGGCTTAAAATTCACAACACACTTTGTTTTAGTGAAATAAAATTAACTTTCACACTTAGTTACATACTCCTAAGAGTTGTTTATTTTATGCTTGTTTGTTGAAAATTGTTTGTTTAAGCAAAATGAGTGACGCATGTATGCAATCCCCTATCCTTTTTATGGAACTCGAGTGACCAAAATAACTCATTCTTTGCCTTTGTCACTTTAGTCCAAAAATGTGAAAATAAAGTTATAAAAGCCCTCCCCAAATTTATATGGTTTGAGTGACCCCAAAATGACCATAAAGTCTTTTCACTTGTTTTTATTTTCATGTATTCTAGCTTATGAGTGGGAGTTCATCACCTCCTCACGAGTTCTCTAGGGAAGCATTGACTTGGGAATTTATCTCCTGGCATCATTTAAACCCCATTCCATGGTGGGGCATATAAATTAAGATGGTGATTTAATAGGATGGTATTTTAAGTGGTTCAATTACCTCTATTAATGACTGTTGCCATTAGAATGTATGATCAACTCGAACATTGCATGACACTGAGCAAGTGACAAATGTAGTGGTTTTGAAAAGGACAAGACCTTTTCATAAAAATCCAGTTAACATAGATTTAATTGATGTGAGCATCTCTTGTGTTAGCCACACTTGGGACCATCTAGAAATGAGCAAAAATTTATAGTTTAGAATAACCCCACTTGCCATGGACATATTATTGATGTAGGGCGAGTAGCCCGAAGTTATATGTCACAATACTAACTCTTGAGAGAAAAGGGGGCCTAAAACCCCTACTTTTAATACACTTTTACTTTTTGGATTAACAATTAAAATCCTCTCAAGAGTAAGTATATTGACATAATTTAATAGTATTATGCAACCTTATCAGTTTTAGGATTTAGGATATTACACTTAGGTGTTTATGTTATTTTATCCTTTCGTACATGGTTTTGAGTCTAAACTATATTTGTTTACCAACCAAATCAAAATAAGTCTTATTTATACATCACTCCTTTATTTGAGGAGGTGTTATGCCACCCATTTAACATCGTGCATGTGCCTTTAACTTTTTATCAAACCTTTGTGTGTCACTTGTTTGAAAAGGGTGTCATTACGCTACCCAATTCATTTCAAGTTTTGTGCCTTAGAGTCTTGAAATAAACATTTGTAACATATTTAGAGAATGATAACATCATTACACTACTCAAATATTTTAAAATAATTGTTTACCTTATGTCCAAAATCCATTTTTAGAAACAAAGCCATGTGTGCCTTTTGGATCTATACCTAGCGTCGTTATGTTGTTCGTTCTTGTCTAGCTTGTTATTTGTTTAAAGAAGTCTAGTTTTCTAAATTGAGTTTTTAATTAACCTTGACAAAGTTAAAATCTAAATATTTATTGATATCTATGTATGCCTTGTGTAATTTTGGCCTAGACATCAATCTTTCTCTTTTGGGTTGTGTAACTTAGGTTGATTCTTTATTCAATTTGAAAACTATTATTTATGTCTAGATTTTGGGGGAAGTAGTCTATCTTCTATGTGCCTAATTTTTCATGCCTTATACCAATTTACGAAGTTCATATTTAAATTCAAATGCCTAGTTTATGCCAAAGTGTTTCAAATTTGTTAGATTAAATCTCTTACCTTATTTTGTTTAAAGTCTAGCTTTTGTGCCTTTTCCAAAATACCTAGAAATGCTTATTTTGAGCCTAACTTTTGTGCCTTTTCTGAAAGACCTAGAAACTTTTGTTTTATTTATATTAGACTTGTTTGAAACACTTTGTACCTAAGTTTGGAAATTTGGATTTATTTCATCCACTTGACCTTTTTGTGTAAGACATTTGATGATCGATATTTGACATTAGACTATTTTAGACCAAGTTTTAACACTGACCATTTTAGAGATATAGCTCCACTTTTTGACCAAGTTATACTATGCTTGGATCATTTGTCTTTTAGACCTTATTTTTTAGAGTTTGTAGAGCTATAGGCCTCTTTTGTAAACATTCATCATTGATGTGGATATGTCTCGTTACACTCATAGTGGATCCATTTACAATCTAAGTTATGATAACATGGTCGCACAAATCGAATTTGATCAAGACCCCTATGGTGACGACATGGTTTGTGAGATAGATCCTTATCTTCTTTATAATACCCAATATGGGGAACAAAGTTAATATCCTCAAGAGAAGTATACGATGATACCTTTTATGTATCGATTAATGTACCAAGTTCACCCTTTCATGCCTAATGGTACCCGATCCCCCACCTATACCATTAACCCTCCTTCAAATTATGTGAGCAACCAAGCTCCACAACATCTAATGATTACTATTATAAGACCTCATACTTTAGCTTTTAATAAAAACAAATCTTCATAATTCCCTACCATTAACATTTCAAGACCTCATCATTTAACTCATGATAACAACCAAGCTTCATAATGCCCTACCATTACCATTTCAAGACCTTGTACCTTGGCTCATGATAGCAACCAAACTTCACAACATCCTACCATTACCATTCTAAGACCTCATCCTTTGGCTCATGATAATAACCAAGCTTCACAATTCCATACTATTACCATTCTAGGCCCTTCCAAATATGGTAGCTTATTATCCCAATAAATTTGTGCAATCACAACTCAATGAGTCATAGTTACCATCTTAGACCAACAACTAGTCTTTGTTAAGCCCATCTTAGAAGAGCCTATTGAAAAAGATATCATTACCCAACCACCATCTATTCTTCATCCATTTCCAACCATCCCCCACTTTAGAAAACCCATGCCAATCTTTGAGCTGAAATAGAGCTAATAAGTACCTCTCTAACAAAGCCAATCATTTGAAGATCAAGATATGTTCAAAACTTGTATTTTATAACTACTTGTAAACCACGGCCAAGAGAACCAACCAATATATAATGTTTTTGTTGAAACACATATTTATGACAATTTAACCTATGATGAATCAAATTTTGATCCTTTATTGGTTATCGAGGAGTCTCACTCTAATAAGCCAGTGTTTGCTGAGTCACTTCTTAATGATTATAACCACCTTTGGGCAAATCATTATCTTGACCATTGCCATATTTTTAAAGAGCCTCCCTTTGACAATCCAGTCTCTATAGAGTTATTTGTTGACATTTTTCCCATCGTTAAGGACTCTCACTTTGACAAGACAGTCTCTATGAAATCCTTCTTAGTTGAGACTATTTTCAAAGATCCCATTATGCCATCACAAGCTATTACTTGTTTAATACCAAACATTCAACAAGACATAATTTTAGTAACATCCATAATTAAAGAAGAATTATAATTAAATTTAGGTTTTATTCTTACATTGAGATTAGATTTAGCATCATAAGTAGACTCAACATCAGATTCAAAGTCCCTTGGGTTAGACTCAACTTAATAATCCAAATACATTTGTGGTTGTTAAAACATTGGTTACACATGCCTTGTAGATCAATTTGAATATATTTGTAATCCTTCCATGGTTTTTGAGGATGATTACTTCAGCATTGATATAATTTATCCTAATATCTTCTATGAGGATTGTGCTACCTCTTTCCATTCCATTACCATTTCACATGCCATTAATACCAACCAACCTAGCCATTATATTGACATTCCACCTCCCACAAGTATCGATTGGGACTGATAGAATCATACTTTATTGAATTGTATCCATGGTAACATATTAGTTGAAGAATATTGTGGACATAAAGACCACATTCATTCAAAATAAGAAAAATATCCTAGTGAAATCTTATCGAAGGTGTTAGGGGGTAATAGAAGTCCAAACTCAACAACTTCTAGTGAAACCTTGTTTGAGGGGCTAGAAGACAATAAAATTCAAAAGTAAATTCTCCTTAATGAAACCTTCTCAGAGGTGCTATGGGAAAATCAAGACAACTTCATTGGTGAAAACCTCATTGAGGTTCTAATAGCTAAGCATAATAACTCTTCACTACTTGATGAAGACATTATTAAAGATAACATCAATACAACTTCCAATCTACAACATAATCAAATGGTAGCTACTCTCTAGATTAAACAATAGAAAAATATAATGGTCCTATTGATAGCATATTCAAAAGTCTTCAGCCCTATCATAACTAAAATTATGTCAAATCCAAAATCAGCAAGATTGTGTGTGCCTGAAAATCCCAATCTTCATTTTCTTCCCAACCATTATAGATTCCATTATCATCCACCTTTACATTTCCAAATTAGACCTATCATCCATTACTTATCTGTATTTACCATCTCTAGTTGTACTTTCCTTTATAGAGGCTAAAAAGACATCTTATCTCAACATTTGAAGGAAACAGACTCAATGACCAACCAAGATCACAACATTCTTGGAGTCCAAATTTGTAGTAGGTTCTTAAAATAGTAGCTATTCATAAGAGGTATGGGCTAGAAATTTAAATGATTGATTATTCTAGTTGTATCATATGTTGATCAGGACATGCATCTCCACATCAGTAGGAATAATAGAAATATTTACCTTGTCATTTCCATTTGCCATTTACCTTACCATTTACCTTGTTGTTTTCATTTACCATTTACCTTATCATTTCTATTTGACATTTACCTTTCCATTTATATTTTCCATATACCTTTTCATTTTTATTTGACATTCCTCTTTTCTTTGTTTCATACCTTGTCACTTACCTCACCTTATCACTTAGGGTCAACCCTCTTTCCATTATATCTAATTATCATATCGCCATTCTTCTTTATGTCGTACCCTATACCATTTTAACATACCTTTACTATTAACCAAATCTTATTTTGACCTACCCTACCTCCCTTTTTTGACCTTAGTTTTGTTCGTTCTTTTGGCACCTTCCATGAGGGAATCTAATCTAGTTTTAGTAGTTTCAAATTTCCATGTTTAAATTGGTAGTCTATGAAATTAGTATGACAGTGGATCTGGTAGTTACATCATTTATTTATGCTTGATGGTGACACTAATTATAACATCCTTTGAGAAAATCAATATTCCACCTTATGCTACTAATTATAACCACCTATGGGCAAATTAGTATCATTGACCTATGTCATTGTCTCTTACTTATAACCACCTATGGGCAAATTAAGAGCAACACCTTTTATCATGCATTATCACATCACCTTGCCATTGTTATTAACATTTGCCTAAATTCACAAAATTATTGATACATGGTTATATCACACTATCATTTATGTTTATATAACTATTATGACTTGAGGTCCTAATAGGACTATGTAGGTGGTGCTCAATTCACATTACAGTCAACTCAATCTCCCTTTTTCCATATGCTCTCGCTATTTTGTGAGCAACCTAAGCTAATGATCTCACCATTTTATGAGTGTTATATTGTCAATATCTAATGAGTTAAGATACCCCATAAATTTAAAAAATAGTCAAAATTTTTAAAAAACCTAAAAAATTTAAAATCGGCTTACAATTTCCTAGAGAGATATATAGCCTCAAAATCTAGAAACAATTGTCTTGTTTAAACCTAATCAGTCATCCTCAATCCTCCCTAATAGGGAAAATCTATTGTTAGTTCCAATCCATTCCACTACCATTAGGGGTGTGACCTTCCCTTTGCATGTATCTTTCCTTGGGGGCACCACCCATTTATCATTTCATTGAACCGTCACACATAGATATTGACTTGATTAACGACAAAATGATTTCTATTGATTTCACTTTCAAGCTTTTTGTGTGTTTATTTGGTTATTTGTTTGTTTATTTATTTTATTTTGTTGTTGTACCTTGACTCAGTCTATATGAATTTATTAGGTGATTCCTTGCACATTATTCTCGTGTTCATCCATATTCATACGTTAACATTATCATCATGGTTTTTATCATTGGTGCATTATTTTCAATTGTTTATTGGATTGGGAGTAAGTCCTTATGAATATTTTGGATACATTATCATGGTGTTTTATATCATGATGTATACCATCACATGTACAATAAAAAATATTGGTAAATCTTACAAGTAATGGAGCCGTAGAAACTTCTCCTTAGTAACCTTAAAAAATCCTCCCACCTGCATTAATCAAATCAATCCCTTGACCATTTTATTTATATCAATGCTAATAAGGATGAGCATCTTTGCATTGGAAGGTATAATTGCATCATTTATCTTGACTACCTTTATTCTTCTAATCATCTCTTTCATCACTTTGTGCATCCTCATGTGCTTGGTTGTTTGTGGCTTCTTCAATCATTAAACCATCACATTTACATTTGTGCCCACTCATCTTTAATCTGTAACAGGCTATATCCTTGAGTTACGCTTGCCAATTTGCCCTACTAAGGCATGATCAAATATTATTATTCAATCCAAGTCATATTAATGATTATAACTACCTATGAAAAAATCATTATTTTGACTCATCATCCCTACTAGGGCATGTTCTTGTACCACTGATTATAACTACCTTTGGGCAAATCAGTGTCTCAACCTTTGTTACTAATTATAACCATGTTTGGGAAAATTAGTGATTTTTAAATCAATGCATGCAAGCAGTTTCTCTATTAGATTAATATCATCCATGGGTTAACTTCATTATTTTTCTTGCTTCTTTTAAGGGACCATCCATCAATCATATATATTTCTCATTCTCTCGAGGGGGCATCATTATAGGCTTTCCAAACATTATTTGGAGCATTTTATTTAATCATTATCTTCTTTCTTTCTTAGTATCCTTTTTCATTCTTTGAGAATACATTACTATGTCTATATATTTCAATGTCTTCCCAAACAAGGGCAAACTATATACACCTAAAACTAGCCAAAACTAGATTCTGATCATACTTCAAGTTGATTCTTACTAACCATTGAAAATTAAGCCTAAGAATCACTAAATGTCCCAAATTTTCTTATGCATCATTAATCAAAGCTCATAATCATGTTAAGGAATCCCTAATTAGGGTATTATATCATATGTAATAATAACCTCTAATGGATTCATCCCTAATCACCTTGCGGCACAACAACTGTCAATTTGGCCTATCGACCTATTAAGTGGGGCACTTACTCACTTGATCAAATCTTGAAAGAGCTAAAAGTCTAATCAAATTGAATTATCTAATTAAACAAGATTAAATGCTTAGTTGAATTATCCATTTACAATTAATGAATATCTAAAAATGGAAATTCCAAAAATCAAAATATCAAAGCCTTTCATCATTGCCTTTATGAGTTGTCAAGCTCTTTGAGAATATCCTAAAATATCTAATTTGAGAGCCATACCTAGTAATTAAAAATTATAGATATTTGACAACTATTAACTCTATTGGAGTTATTTTAACTCACCAAGGGTTAGTTTGAACCCATTCCAATCCTAAACTCAACCTTGACTCACCTTGGGTGAGAGCTAATTCTTAAAGCTATAAATACAAGGCCATACCTCTGCATAAATAAGCTTAGATATTTTCAAGTTATTATGTATGATTTGCTCCATAAGACTTATGAAAATAGTGTTACCATGCCCAAATCTTAATCCAATAAATATCAAGTCTAAGGTGCCAAGGAGAGGAGCCAAGCAACCTCCATTGTCAAAAACTTCTTGATGCACAAGCCGAGCAAGCCCTTCAACAAATCCATTTGGATCTCCCAAGGAAGGTAAAAGAGATATGTCTTTTATGTTTTTATTATCTAAGCTCTCCCTACTATTTAGGATAGAGGTGTTAGGATCTTAGTGTGTTCATTTCATTTGTTTTATGAGACTAACACAAGACTAACCTCCCCTCTATGTCAAATTCCTAGTTCACATGCTCTAGTCTATGAACTATTTAATAAGAATTTTCACCCTCATTAATAAATCTCTTGGCCACATTTGGGGGACCGACATTTAGTCTTCTTTGTCCCCAATGTCGTAAATTCTAGCCAAGTGTAAGGTGTTTTCTCTTTACCCTCCTCAAAACCTCACCCTTTGGACTTACTTCTATTTTTTAGTTCACATCACCCTTTGGGTGACCCTTTTCATGTAACATGACTATACTAAATGTGTAAATCTATAGTCGCACTATAGATTGACTAGTGACATGACTCTATGGGTAACATGTCTCTATGGGATGGGTAACATGAGTCATTATAGAGGTGAATATATGGGATGGGTAACACAAGTAACTTAACTATATATGTAACATGATTGTATAGGATGAGAAACATGAGTAACTGATTAGGATATATGTGAATTGATATATATATATATATATATATATATATATATATATATATATATATATATATGAGTGTAGGGCTCATTTTTCAACTTATTTTCTTCTTTCTATCAATTCCTTGTATCCCCTCCTTAAATGTTTGGGTCAATTATCAATCAGGTTATTCGAACCCAATAACAAGATCAAGCTCTATAGTAGAGGGGTAGGCCATTGGCCAAGTGCTGATTATGACTATATATGCACTTGACATGACATCTATATAAATAGATATAATATCTAGTTGGGTCACCCAACCCTATCCATAGTGGGTGGGGGTTAGAAGTTCTAAAAGAGGTAGGGCCTTTTTCATATCTATGGTAGATGGGGCCTCTTTCTTGGGCCCAAGTGGCCAAGCGTATAGGGTTTTTTTTATCTCCCTTTTATATGATAGACTAACCTCTCCCATGGTTCAATCCTTGGGTCCCTCCCTTCCTCTTGGATCTCTATATCAATTCCCCCTCAGCCTCCAAAGGTCCTTTATATCTATTTGGGATATGAGCCTCTAGATGTCCTCTTTATCTATTTGGTAATAGTGGATATATAATTTATCATATGCCCATCTATCTCATAATGAGGTCATTCTAAGTGATTAATAGGATTCCAAATAGATGGGTAGTTTTTGTTTGCCTAACTATTATCAATCAAGGGGGGAATGGAAATATAGTAGGTGTCAGTGTTTAGAGAGATATAGGGTTGAAAAGTATGCAGATATATATATGGGGGAGGGTATTTTGTGAATTGAGGTTGGTATATATAGATTAAATCTATAGCCATATATATACCCCTCCTGTGGGGTGTGTCATAAATCCATCAAATTGAAGGCATTGTGTTATGTTTGATTTTTATTAGTATGAGTAGGCCATATCCCATATCCATGTCCATTGTGTCATGACTGTTGATATTTTTGATCAAGAGGGAACAAACCAACCCATGGAGTTTGATATCTCTAATTTTATTTCAATGAAAATTAATATATTGATAAAAATAACTACCCTATATATAACATAATAACTCAAAATATTATAGATTGGGGTCTCTATCTAGATGGTATTTGGATCCTACCAATCAATTGAAATCAACATGTGGGCCCTATATCTAAATGGGGAGCCCATTGTATAATCATTTGGAACCTCTTTGTTTATCTATATGGGGAGCATGTTGATAGAGAAGGATCGACCAGATATATTAGGCCCCCTATCTAGATTATATTGAGCATATAGGTATTCCCTCAGATTTATCTAGCTATTCTCGATTGGAATACAAGTACTCACTAGATATGGGACCAATTATGAGCATCTGTGATTGATTGAGTATATCGATAGTCCCTCAGATTTGACTATTTATTCTTGATTGGGTCCTCTTCCTCCCCTTTCCTTTCATTTATCTATATGGGGATGGGGATGGGTATCCTACCAATTTAAATTGATAAATATTAACCCAACCAGATATGAGGCTATATATAGTCAACTAAGCTTATTGATTGATTGGGATAAATATAAATAGATATGTTCAATTGGTATTAAGAGAGATAGACTAGGTAATATCGATTTAGATTGACCATCTATGAGACTATATATATATATATATATATATATATATATATATATATATATATATATATATATATATATTTGACTATGAAACATGATTAAAAATTTCATTTATCATTCTATCTATTGTGAAACAAGCTTCCCTTACCAACAATAGAATCTAAGTAGGTAGGGCATAGTTAAGTAGGTAGGGAAAGAACATATGCAAGCTATAGATTGGGAAGCAAGCTTCCCTTGATAGCTAAGAATCTATTATAGAAAGGAAAATTAGGTATGACAAGAACAAATCTATATATCAGGAAGGAAGCCTCCCTTGCCTTATCAATTAGTGCATAGCTAAGTAGGTGGGGTGAGAACAAAGCTATATATTATAAAGTAAGCTTCCCTTGATAGCCATGCCTTAATCCAAAATCAAATCAAATCTAGATACCAGGAAGGAAAACTTACCTTAATATTTATTCCTTACTCCCTTGATATCCATCGAGAAGGAAATATTCCCTTGATATGTTATTAGGTGAAGCAAAGTTAGATATCAAAAAGGCAAGCTTCCCTTACCCTACTCTTTGGCATAAATGAAGTAGGTAGGGAAAGATTCCATTGCCTTAACAGGTAGGGAATGTTTTATATCAGGGTAGAGCCTTTACAATGGTGCCCCCTATATATCTATGGCAGGCCCCCCATTCCTATGCTATCTTTTGATATATTATATTGTGGACCAGGGAATACTCAGAGTATGATAAGAAGTTATTTTGGCCTCTAAGGCCCACTAGGAAATGCCTAAACTCTAATCAGTCCCCCCTTGATACATTGGTGCTCTAAACAACATGTCTTGATGTCCATTTAGAATGATTTCCATTTATACCACTTTATCATTAATAACTTGTATGTCCCATCCTTTCTTTGAGAGTTATTGTGCCTTCTTTGTAGTGTATGCTCACTATATAATAATTCAAATTTTTTATTCTCATGGTGGGAAATGTATTTTTTGATTTAACCCACTTCATAATGACATTTCCTTTGTCATTTTATTCCATTTTCTTGGGTCATGCACCACCACTTGCATGCCTCACACTACCCCTTATGAACCTCGCTTATGTGCCCTATTTTTTACACCCCATTCTACACACATGTATCATTTCTTTCTTGTTCCCCCTCTACGCACTTATTCTTATGTGCTTCCTTCATGCGGTTACTCTAATTAAATAATATATCCATACTTAAAACCCACCCCATAAATGTGTGATTGGTCCTCCACATCATATCATAGTGCAATCCATGTTAAGAAAGAAAAAGAGAATGTGACAAACCAAAAGAGTAACAAATGTCAAACCATTTATAAAAATCCATGTAACCAATCCGACGCTTATTTGAAAATGAAATAAAATCCTAGAATAACCCAGTTTAAAAATACATATTGTCTAAAAAGGAGAATTGCATAGAATGGTAGGGTCGAAGTTGACTACCATTAAAATGGCCTGGTAAGAATTTTCCATCTAACCTCTTTCATTTACAAGTGCTTGTCATATAAATAACATGAATAATAAATGGACCATCTAAGTGGATCTAGAGTTTACTTGAGTGGTGCATGAGCTTAGAATCATAGACCAAGACATATATATTAGGATGAGAAACTTTGGTCTTGATATGTTAATAATGCCAAGCTTTCTATTTCTGCTTCTTAACTCTTTGACTCCAATGTGAGAGAAAATGTGTTTCATCTATCTAAAGTAGAGCATCCAAGCATGATTTTATATATTTTCATCATTTAATCATCCAACATGTGCAATGCATAAATATGGCACAAGGAACATGATTGGTAAAATTACTTCTATGCCAAAGATGAGATTAAAAGGAGTACTCTTATTCAACCTTTTGTATGTGGTTTGATATGCCCATAAGATTGAAAAAATTGATCATCCCAATTAATGAGACTAAAATTGTAAATTTTGGTTAGTATATTACCTAAGATATTGTTGAAGGCTTCAATTATACCATTATATTGATGATAATATGGTATGGTATTATGGTGTGTAATGATGAACTTAGCTAAAAGGATGCACATGGTCTCATTCATAAAGTGAGTGTCATGATCACTCATTAAGATTAATGGACATCCATACCTAGTGATGATATTTTCCCATATAAATTGGGTGGTGGTTATGTTAGTACAATCATGCATGGGCATTGTTTTAGCCCAATGTGTGAGATAGTCTATGGCAGTAATAATGTAGCACATGCCAGTCTATCTTGCGATAGGATGAATGGGTCCAAAAAAATTAATAACCCATTTATCAAATGTTTCATAAGTATTGGATGAAGAGGCATAGCATCCTATTAGTTTGTTTTACCTACGCACTGACAAATATCACATTAGTGTACATAAGATTTGGCATCTTTGAATATGGTGGGCCACTGTAATCTCACTAGTAACACCTTGCATGTTGTTGCATCACAACATAATGCTCACAAGTGACACCCTCATGGACCTCCTAAAGGAATTTCACACATTTATGTTGCATTATGCACCTTCATAATACTTCATCCTGACCAAGTTTATATAGGTCTGTACCAATAATATGGAAAGAGGAAACACACACAACTAGTTGCTTTTTATCTTAGGTATTAAGGTGATCTGGTGCTGAGACTCTTACAAGAAAAGCTACATTTTTTTATAATTATTTAGGTATGTGTGTGACTTAAAAGAGTTGTACATCAAGTAAATCATCTTATATGGCACACATTGGTTCACCATATTGAATACATGAGAGATGATCAGGGCCAAAATTGTGTTTGCTTGGTTTGATGACCATAGAGAACTCAAATTCCTAAAAAAGAACAATCCATTAACAAATATGTCCATGCAATACTGGATTATTTACCAATATTAAATGCTTCATGATTTATATAGAAGACAAATGGGGTTACCAACAAGTATTGGAAACACTTTTGAAGTGCATAAATCATATATAAGGCATCGTGATCGATCATAGAATAGTTCCATTCGAATGGTGTGAGCTTTTAGCTAGAAAAATAAATAGTATAATCATGGTTTCCCTCATCGGCTTATTCTAATTTAGCATTGACTATCATGCTTGAAGAGTCGACATGAACATGAAATGGCTGGTTCTAGTTCAAGAACTAGAGAATGGATGTAGTAACTAGTTTCTCCTTTAAGGTCAAATTTTTTTGCTAATGTTGAGCCATCCATAATAATATACCATTGTGCTTGATTATTTCTTCCAATGATACCATGATGTTGGCATAACCCTAAATGAACTTCTGAGCCTACCGAGGATTGATAACCATACCTATTTTAAATTATTTACCAATAATGTGATTTCATTATTATCTATCTTGGGATAATTTATAGATAAAATCCAATGATATAAATTATTTCTTGGTTTATATCACCATCATATCTAATGGATAGTACCTTATATGACCTAAAAAAGTGTAGACCTCACATTGAGTGATTGGAGGTAGGAGTTAGACAATAAATGCAATATTGGTTGGGTCCACCAATAGTCCATCTCTACAGATGATGTGCCTTAATAAGATCCTAAAAGGTGTGATAAATATGCATTTCTTGAGATTCAAGGAAATTTGAAGTTGGAGGAAATGCTCAAGCATGAGGCATAGGTTATCACAATGATCTTACACTGCACTATACATGGTCTAATTATCCAAGTATACTTGAAAGAACTTATGAATAAAATATTTGAATGTTTCCACCATGATGCGTGAAAACACTATGGGTGTATTCTTTAGGCCAAAAGGCATAACATTGTATGCAAATGAACCCCATTTAGTTTTATAAATGTCCTTGGCTTTTCTTCCTCAATAATTTATACTTGGTGATATCTAGAAAACCCATTCGTGAAGGTATAGATCTTGCACATAGAAACACCTTCTAGAATTTCCTTGATGAAAGGCATTGGGAAAGGGTCCATTACACATACCTCATTGACTATCCTATAATCCATGAAAATTTGAATGCGACCATACTTATTAATTTTGATTACCATTGGACCAACCCATTCAAACTCATAAATGGGAATAATAACTCCAGTAATGCTATCAATTTTCTCTTTAACCGAGGCACACAAATTTGGGTTCATTTGGTATGGTCATTTCTACACTAGTTAAGTGCCCTCAACTAACTTGATGTGCATCTTACCTAATGATGGATTCATTCCCTTAATTTATGTTTATTTGTGTGGGAAAACATCATGGTATTCATGTAATAGTCCAAAGATTTTGGTTATCTCAACATCATACTAGTAATTTCCCATAATGAAAAGCTTAGGTGCCTCATTCATTATAATGTTATGTTGAATCGTTTGAAGTGGTACAAAATATGGTTGTCTTTTATCTATGACATCACATACCCCAAACTCTGTATGTAGATTTAAGTGGTCAAATTATGGCTCTAATTTATTAGAATTGGTTCTCTCATCAACTTGGTATATGACCTTTTACTTTCCCTTCTAGATTTGTTCCCTATGTGCATGGTCTAGTTTAGAGTTAAACTCCAACAAAACCATGGTAGGAGTATCTAGTTCTTGAAGGATGGACAAATTATTCTTGGTGTGCCACATATGTG
This sequence comes from Torreya grandis, assembly GCA_037957365.1. Taxonomy (NCBI): domain Eukaryota; kingdom Viridiplantae; phylum Streptophyta; class Pinopsida; order Cupressales; family Taxaceae; genus Torreya; species Torreya grandis. The sequence goes on along the minus strand of JARHVA010003467.1, from coordinate 1,733,206 downwards.
ACATATTCAGTCTTTAACTGGTGCCTTATTTCCCACAACTACCTTACGGATCACTTACAGAGACAAATTCAAATTTGTTTGTGGTAAATAAAATGCAAAGGTGGCAAGAATATTTTCTTTGATATGTTACCAAGTATATATGCCTTTTCACATTTCTTGGTGAATATACCATGCCCTAGCCCAGGCACACAAGATACCATAGAATGTATAGACCCATAATAACTCTGGTAAAAATGTTCTATCAACACTCTAAAGGCTTTCACATTATGTTATATGTTGTTGTTGTGAGGTAATACCACTATAACTTAAGGTGGCATGGATATGGTTATCATTGTGTAAATGATTATGCATACTTGTGATTACTTGTTCCCATGTATCCAATTGATATCGATGAGTAGACCACCATCAAATAGTTGTCCCTTGAAATAGAAATCTAATCACATGGAACCATTCCTCCTCATTAACATAGTAGGCCTCCAACTACTGCAAGTATTCACAAACCTCCATTTGACCATGAATCTAGGTGCATAGTCCAACTATAAGGGTAACCCAATCATCAAGCATCCACCAATAAATAAATATATTTGTGGCACTAAGAGAGATTTAGAGGGGATATTAGTTGGCTATTTATGACACCACAAACACACCTTATAAGATAATAGGCACCTTGAGACCATTAGTCACATGTGATACTAATAGTGTCAAAAATAGACTGGTTGTCCTCCCAACGCATTATACCATCAAGAGTAGGATCCATAATTTCATTTCCTTGGGAAATGATGTTATAAATTATATTTACATCTTCATCATCATCAATAGGTTCTACAAAAGGTGGTCCTTGGTCATTATTTAGAAGAATGAATACATGTGAGTGTCATTCTCAAAGTTAATATACCGCTTCTTGAAACACAAGTTAGCATTATTCGCATAACATTAAAGTTAACCCAAAAGATATAAAAAATCATTAAATTTGACAAGCTCAATCACTCTAAAATCACCCTTAAATGTCAAATCCAAGATGTTGATGGTGGCATCCTTAAGAACACCTATAGGTAATGCATGAATCTTATTGGCCATGAACAAAATATGTGGGGAGGGTTGTAAAATGGGGATCCCCATATTTCTCTAAGCATATTTATTTAAAACATTGACCTTTGTTCTAGTGTTCACTAGGATATCATGGATCGTACAACCATTAATAGATGCATTGACATGGATCTCTTTGTCATATTCAAAATTTAGTTGAATATGAGCCTCCTATTGTTGTGCATGGTTCAAATGATGATCCTCCAAGAACTTAGTCATTTGTTTTTGCATCCAACTCTTCATGAGGGGGATGATGTCTTTACTAAGTATTAGCTTGCATAGTTCACAAAATTCCTCATGCCTCGTGTCTATGGGTACCATTACTTTTTATATTTTGACATGCATGGTAGAATCCTTGTCCTTTAAGAACTCAATTTTACCTTGTATCTCCTGCATCAAGTTTGTTATGTTATGCAACATGTCTTTCTATCATTGAGCATTTGGATGGTGTTGTGCATGAGTTTCTTCATGTTGAACCTTTTTAGTAGGTGGATTTGAAACCAACAAGGAATTAATACCACTCCATGTAGTAATATTTACTTTAGGTCCATGTTGATGGAGTGGTAGGGCATGGTCTCCACTAAGAACTTGGAGTTTTTACAACTCAAATAATACCATCACCCTTATCATTTTTTTTAGTAATGGCAACATATAAATTAGGGCATTCTTCCAAACAATGTTCATTTTTACAAAAGGTGCAAGTCGGATAGACCATGTAGTCATGTTGGTAGTGGTTTGGAGAACCACACTTGTAACATGTCCTAGGTAGGAAATGACAACCTCCACATTTATTTCCACACCCTCGATCTCTAAAATATTAACCTACACTAGCCTCTTGGTTGTTAGCTATGTAGGTTTGGCAAGTTCCTCTCATGTGTGCTTCATAAATCTCATTGATGATTCGACATTCATTATATATTGTGTGTATGCATCACATATTTTATATTATAATGACACATTATCTTGGGTATCACATTGTAATAAGGGAAACCTTATTAAATCATGATCTTCTTGGAAAATCTCACAAGACTATATTGTTATAGCACAAACAATCTATTAGGATCCCAACTCCCTAAAAGCACACTTGATTACCTTTGTATAAGCAACTAAACATGAAATTAAACTAGAAGTAATATGTAACTAGTATTCAGAAACAACACAGAATATGAGAGACAATACAATCTTATATTAACACTCTTCCAGAAGGAAATACAATGAAGAAATCTCACTCTTCCCACACCTCTTGGGTGTACAGTAATTCTCCCTCAAGAGTTCTCTCTCTCTCTCAATTACAAACCAACTCAAACACAGAGTTGTTCCCTCCACCAGTCAGTGACAATCAACTCAATGGTTGTTTTTCCTATCTGCCAGTCCACCAAGTACTCAAAGTACTCCAAGTAGATCTCCTTTGATCTTGCACACCTGTAGATCTAACTGATCTTACTTACCATGTAGATCTTACCTGATCTTGCATAACCTGCAGATCAACTGATCTTACACCTGAGGATCTAATCCTTCTTAGTCCTTAGTCCTTAGTCCTTGATCCTTATTACAATACAACCCCATGGGTCTCTTAAATAAATCCCATACAAACAATAATTAGACATCCCAATTACAATAATTAGAAATGCAGACTCAAGACTAAAATTAGTCTTTTACATGCAAACTAACTGTCCGTCTAAAATTAGACCAATTTTGGAAATGCATGCAAACGCACACACACACAGGTTGCCGATGTCGGTTCTTGTCTGACCGATGTCGGCCAACCCATAACCGATGTTGGTTACTGTGTAGTTGAATATGATCGATGTCGATTGATCAAACCGATGTCGGTTGCTCTAACACTCAGCAACCTCCTCCATTTGCATCAGTGAAGCTTTTAGCTCCACAACTTAACACAATCCTCTACAAATAGTTGTTCCTATTATGGCCTTCATTTCACAGTCAATGCACTAAAGGTTACTATGTGTATCATGAACATTGTTGGTCATAATATTTTCTAGTTGAGAATACATTTTAGTAATTTGAGGCTCCATAAAGGGATTTATCCTCGCATATATAATTCTCATAGATTCAATAAGGAGGGTGGATTCTAGTGCCTCATGTGGTTCAATGAATGTCTTGTAAAATAAGGCTCATCAAAATGGAAGTAATAAACCTCCCACAAACAACTGATCATGTTATGTCAGGTTAATCTCAAAGGATAGATTTGAAAGAATAATTTTAAAACATGCATCATATGTGTGTACACTCTCAGTGAGCTCTTTATTGGATAAAATCAACCTTGAATAATTTATAATTCATAACCACTTGTCAAGGGTCAAATTTATGATATCATTTGTGCATGTGATCCAATAAAGTAATGGGGAAATAAGTGGCCTTTCATTTTGAGGAAGTGATACCCCATGCTCAACAAATGAGTTCACACTTGTGAACATATTCCATCACATTTTTTCCACCTCAATATTCAAGCAGATGAAGCATCATCTCGTAATAGAGTATGGGTCCACTAAGTGGTTGTAGTGGACATTGATGTAGTGTTCCTCCAGTTCCTCTTGATCCGTGTGGGGGAGGTCCACTAATACCTCTAGCACAGTCACCTGATCCTCCACTAAGAGAACCACTATCATTACCTCCTCTTATGACTCTTGTAACAATAGGTGCACCATAAATATGTTAGGAACCCGTGCTTAATTGCTATGGATGCATATGCTTTGTAAGTCATCCCTTAGAGCTTATTCAAATTATCCCACATACAAGGGAAGTAGTAGTTGTTAGAATAGAGTTAGTATATAAGTAAGTGTTGAGGCCGAATAAAGGCATCCATGAATTCATTGTATTGAGCTTGCTCAAAGGAGGCTGCCCCCTCGAAGAGGCCTGCGATCAATATAAGCTTTCTGTGTTTCTATTATTGGTAAGAGTTATTTTATTTTCGCATATTTTGATTAAATCTATTGTAAGAGGTAAATTGTTGTAGGAGGTTCATCACATCTGGTATCAGAGCGCTTTCTTGGCTTTGTGGGTAGATTTGGAGCAAATTTTTTTTCTCAAAGCAGGGCTTTCCAAGAGCTGCACCATTTTTTGGCAAGAAATTCTTCATTGTAGGTTCTATCATTTCGAATTGGGTAAATACCTATCCACTTAACTATGGGAAGTGCTTGGGCATAAGCCCTAAAACTCATTGTGAGGAGTACCACAGGAACCTCGAAGTAGCTGGCCCATTGAGAGGACATGCCAGCGAAAAGGGCAACGACCCCATCCTGATTGACTAGCTCCCACCCGTGAGGTAAACCAAAAGTTGTCGTTAAGGGGTAAACCCACAGCCAAAAATTTATAGAGAGCGGTACTCGATTAGACAGCGTTGGTGGCCAGAGAGAATTTAAAAATCCTTTAGGCAGCCAAACAAACCTGAGGTCCATATCCAACTTATCAGGGTCATAGAGCAAAGAACAACATATCCAAAGTTACGCGAAGGATCCCCGGCTATTAACAATTAGTTATGGTCACCACTCGTGTAGGCACAAAAATCATGGAGGAAGAAATCACCACATTGAAATCTCAGGTTACAGAGTTAACCGATATGATGCATGGCTTGAATCAACAGAATAACATCTTGCTCAACTGAATGCAGAAGGAGGAATCTTCTTTAGAGCGTCACTCCTTTACTTCTAACTTCTCCCGTGGACCTAATCTAGACTTTCCACGGTTCAATGGTACAGATCCTACAGGATGGATATATTGAGCTGAACAATTCTTCAACCTCCACAATACTTATTCTGCAAATAAAGTCCCAATTGCTTCCTTTCATCTGGAACAAGAAGCACTTCAGTGGTACCGTTGGTATCTCAAGACCAATGATGAACCTGATTGGTCAACTTTTGCATCCTTAATTTTGGGTTGGTTTGGTCCCTCAGCATTTGAGGATTTCACAGGAGCTCTCACCAAACTCTGTCAAACAGGTACTGTTCGTGAATATCAGCTTGAATTTGAAAAACTCGCTAATCACACTGAAGGGTTGTCAAATGACTTCTTCAAAAGTTGCTTTGTTAGTGGCCTTAGAGAGCCGATCCACTCGAAGGTAAAAATGTTTCGACCTAAAAATATGATGGACACTTTGGGTCTGGCTAAGTTAGCAGAAGATAAACTCTCCACACAACGTCGACCTCCCACCTTTTTACCAGCAAAGAACACCGTGAATCAGCAGACAAACATAACCACACCAATCAAGCGCTTAACTGAGGCAAAGATGTGGGCTCATAAAGAAAAAGGATTATTTTACAACTATGATGACAAATGGGTTAAGGGTCATAGGTGCGTCCAACAAAAACATTACTTGCTAGATGTGGAGTCACCACCCGAACAAAACAGCGAGCTTGATATTCCAAAATTTCAAGACGCTCAAGATGAACCCGGCACTAAAGAGGCCCCAATAATTAAGAGACTCAACCTAAGATCTCAGTACATGCACTAGCAGGGGTCACCACTCCCCAAACCATGAAGGTCAAAGGGTGCTTCAAAAAGATCCCTCTCACAATCCTCATTGACTCAAGCAGTACTCACAATTTCATCAATCCTCGCATTGTTAAGGCAGTAGACTGCTTTATATACCCTTGCTCTAGCTTTGAAGTCATGATTTCTAATGGGGTCACATTGCCATGTAAAGGGAAGTGTCAAAATGTGCATCTTGCAATCGGCAATTATAATTGTCACTCTGATATGTTTGCCCTACCCTTAGGAGGGTGTGATGTGGTTTTAGGGGCACAGTGGCTTCACACATTAGGACCTATTTTATGGGACTTCTCTGAGCTTTGGATGTAGTTCACAGATAATGGTCAGAAGCACACCTTAAAAGGGTTATTACCAGGATCTGCTAGCATCATCAGTTCTCATCGCATGGAATAACTTTTGAAAAAAGGCTCACATGGGGTCATTGCCCAACTGCATTCCATTCAACTCCAACCCCCCGCTACTTCTAACCACCCTATAGACTTACAAGCCATACTCAACAAGCATGCAACCATTTTTAGAACCAGTAGGGTTACCCCCTTCACACCCTTAAGATCACCGTATTCCTCTCCTTTCAGGAAGCATCCCACCCAACATTCGGCCATATCGTTACCCCCATCTACAAAAGACTAAAATTGAGAACTTAGTCCGGGAACTCCTCAAGTCCAGAGTTATTCACCCTAGCACCAGCCCATATTCCTCCCCAGTGCTTCTTGTCCACAAAAAAGATGGGTCATGGTGCCTTTGCATTGACTTTCGAGCCCTGAACCACCTCACTATCAAGGATAAATTCCCAATTCTTGTCATCGATGAGCTTCTTGATGAGCTCCATGGGGCCAAATTCTTCTCCAAGTTGGATTTGCGTTCTGGCTATCATCAAATTTGAGTGCATCTTGATGACATTCCCAAGACAGCCTTCCATACACATGAGGGTCACTATGAGTTCCTTGTCATGCCATTTGGCCTTACAAATGCCCCTTCCACTTTTCAAGCACTCATGAATAAAATATTTTGGCCTTTTCTCTGTCAATTTATTTTAGTTTTCTTTGATGACATTTTGATCTACAGCCACACATGGGCCGAGCATCTCCAACATATTGACAGAGCATTACAATTGTTAGCCGACAATCACTTATGTTCCAAGTAATCCAAGTGTTCATTCGGTCAAGAGGAAATTGACTATTTGGGGCACATTGTTTCAACCAATGGGGTTTGCGCGGACCCAAAAAAAATTAGTGCTATGCAGAATTGGCCTCAACCAACCACCCTCAAGAGCCTTCATGGTTTCTTAGGCCTGACAGGATACTATCGCAAGTTCATCAAAGATTATGGAAAGATCGTAGCTCCTTTGACTTCCTTATTGAAGAAGGATGCTTTCACCTGGGGTGCAACAGCTGATTAGGCATTCATCCAACTCAAACAGGCTGTGTAGTATGCCAATTTTGGCACTGCCAGACTTCACCAAAACTTTCACCATCAAAAGTGATGCCAATGGCATCGTCTTGGGTGCTATTCTTCTCCAAGAGGGCTGACCAATTGCCTTCACTAGCAAAGCCCTTTCTAGCCACAATTTAGCTTTGTCTACCTATGAAAAGGAAATGATGGCAATTTTACATGCAGTACAAAAATGGAGACCCTACTTACTGGGAAACCATTTTTGCATCAAAACTAATCATTAGAGTTTGAAATATTTCTTGGAACAGTGGGTCTCATCCCCAGCTCAGCAGAAGTGGGTCAGCAAACTCATGGGCTATGATTATGAGATCACCTATAAGAAGGGAAAAGACAATGTTGTGGCTGATGCTCTCTCAAGAACCTTCGAGGACCAGCCTTCCCTCTCTGCCATCTCCATGCCCATTCCTAAATGGTTGGAATCTGTCCAACAAGGGTATGCAAATGATCCCTCCTTATGCCACATCATTCATCAATTGGCCACTAACCCCTCTACAGTATCGCATTATTCATGGGACGGTACTTCTCTGCATTACAAGGGTCGTTTGGTGCTTCCCCAAATTTTAGACCTACATCAAGTTATCTTCTATGAAATCCATGCTTCCCCATCAGCAGGGCACTCAGGGTTTCTCAAAACCTATGAGCGGGCACGTCGACACTTCTTTTGGAAAGGCATGAAAATTGAAATTAAACAGATGGTGGCCGAATGTGAAACCTGCCAACGACACAAAGGTGAAACCACATTGACTCCCGGTTTGCTCATGCCCTTGCCCATTCCTACTAGGATCTAGACATATATTTCCATGGATTTCATTGAGGGCCTCCCTAAATCTGGGGGAAAGATAGTGATCCTAGTTGTAGTCGATCACCTCTCCAAATATAGTCATTTTTGTGCACTCAGCCACCCATACACAACGTCCATTGTTACACAAGTTTTCTTGGATCAGATCTTCCGTCTTCGTGGCATTCCTTCTTGAATTGTCTCAGATCATGATGCCACTTTCACTAGCCATTTTTGGATGAAACTCTTTCATCGCACAGGCACACAGTTGAAAATGAGCTCTGGGTACCACCCACAAATAGATGGCCAGACAGAAATCATCAACAAATGCTTGGAGACATTCCTTCATTGTTTTGCTTCAGAACAACAACATCAATGGGCCAAGTGGCTTCCCCTAGCTGAATGGTGGTACAATACCTCATACCACACTTCCACCAAAATGACTCCTTATGAGGCAGTTTATGGTCAAGCACCGCCACCACTTCTTCCATATCATCCTGGTAGCTCACCAGTTCAGGCAGTTGACACTACTCTCCAAAATTGAGATCAGATTCTCCACACCTTGCGAGACAATCTCCACATTACCCAGAACTGAATGAAGCAACAGGCTAATCAACACCACTCTGAGCATAATTTTCAACCTGGTGATATGGTCTTTCTTCATCTGCAGCGATATAAGCAATCATCACTAAAACAAAAAGGGCGCCAAAAGCTTGCTCCAAAGTTTTATGGGCCATATAAGGTTCTCCAAAAGATTGGGTCAGTTGCTTACAAGTTAGAGCTTCCACCTTCCTCCCAAGTTCATCCCGTCTTTCATGTCTCCTGCTTGAAACAAGTTCTTGGATCCAACATCTGAGTGCAGACAACTTTACCAGCACTTGATAATGAAGGCTCCGTCCTTCTCGAGCTAGAAGCAATCTTGGACAGGCACACCCGCCAACTTCGATCCCGCTCCATCACAGAAGTCTTAATCCAATGGCACGGCATGCAACCAAAAGATGCAACATGGGAACCACTCTTCCATATTCAACAACAATTCCCACATTTGAAGCTTTGAGGGCAAAGCTTTTTTTTAAGGGAGAGGGGATGTTAGGAACCCGTGCTTAATTGCTATGGATGCATATGCTTTGTAAGTCGTCCCTTAGAGCTTATTCAAATTATCCCACATACAAGGGAAGTAGTAGTTGTTAGAATAGAGTTAGTATATAAGTAAGTGTTGAGGCCGAATAAAGGCATCCACGAATTCATTGTATTGAGCTTGCTCAAAGGAGGCTGCCCCCTCGAAGAGGCCTGCGATCAATATAAGCTTTCTGTGTTTCTGTTATTGGTAAGAGTTATTTTATTTTCGCATATTTTGATTAAATCTGTTGTAAGAGGTAAATTGTTGTAGGAGGTTCATCACAAAATATTTGGTGATGAGGAAGGTTGATTGGATATGGTTAGGCTAGTAGTTTGTCCACTACTTACATTAGGTCCAGCTAGCATTCCAAGGTGAGACACAAGACATTCTTATGATTAAAAATTAGAAACCAATGGTAGATTGTTAACTTGATCTTTCACTTCTAGAGACTCCTTTATAGTTTTAGTTTCAGATTCAATTTCATATTTCACATTATTACTATCCTAATTTCTAACAAGAATTCTATCAAACTCAAATGCATGAGCATGTGATATGGTGGGAGAATTGGGTCTATTTGGATTGGGTTCCACTATCAATGTTTGTCCTAATTATTTTGTGCATACAAGTGCCAATGAAGGGTGTGAATCCATGGTTATGGAGTACTCACCATGCCTTTCCACCCTCCTACAGATTCTCACAGGACTTTTAGTATCATCTCGTCCACCTCTGGGATCATTGCCTCTCATAGCCTTACGCTTGGATTCATCATACTTATGTTTCCATAGTTCTCATTATCTAAATTCCATGTTAAACTAACAATCATATACTAATGCATATCCTTACATTTCCCCGACCAATCACACTACTCGTGCATGAGAGTGTTTATACATCCATGGGAAAGTTCTCAAGACTAAAATCAACCATAAGCTTCTTAATCTTTAATTAAAATTACTTGAGGTACCTCCCATGTAGTTCCCTCAAAAAGTTAAACTATGCTTCTTCCAGATAAGAATACATAGAGACTACACATTCTATAATATATCTATTAATTATTCCCTTCCATTAGATGCCTACTACTCATGTCCACCATAGTTTCTAACTTAGCTAAGGCCATTTAACATTCTACTGACTAGGAAGCCTTCCATTAGTAATTTATTAAGCGGTCTTGTGCATACATTGAAAGCCAAACATGTAAGTGAATGGGTAATTAAATAAATAATGTTTCATACAATGAATCATATAGTTATTTCTCTACCCATGTGTGTGTAAAAAATCTTGTTTTAAGATACTGGAACATAAAATTCTCATTTACGACAATAACCCAACATCCGATATTTTCTAAAGATAACTACTCGAGCATGTTTCTACCATCATGGTAACAAGTGCAATGGGTCTCGGTAATGGAACCAAAATGTTGTGTATTTTTTCTTAGCTTCACATAACTAATTATTAGTTACATGCCTAATAGAAGGAATATGCCAACGAGCTTACACGATGGCATATCACATGAAGGGTAACCTCGTTCACTCACATAAGTCACGTAACAAGGACTGATCCCCATCAATTATGTCATGTGATGATAATTTAGATAAATATTATTTAGGCTCTTGAGTTACTACGTTTAGTCATTATTACTATCAACATTAGTCTAGAGTTAGTCATTTGATGAATTTACACATTACATATAACTAGTATCATAAAGTAATTTATCACCAATCAGTAGATTCATCACATTGAGGTTCACAGAATATTAGTTCCATTTATCAAATTAATAAGATTACACAGGGATATCATTCAATACATACTCTCTAGATTTTTGCCTTAATAATAACAACACAACTATATTCAACCACCACAAATACTACATAACAATAATAATGACAACAAAAATAACCCCCTCTAAACAAAGAAAAGGGGTATTTATACATAAATGAACCCCTTTTTCAGGTCACAACATTAATACACAAAAGATGACAAGATAATGACTATTTTAAAGAAAGAATTCATGGCAAGCCATTACAACAAAGTGCCTTATGAATCAGGGCCAATAGCCCCTATATACCCTCTCTATATTAGATCTTTGTGTTTGTGTTCCTCTTATTTCATGGACTGGTGTTAGATTTGCACTCTCATTAATCTTCATTACTTTCATGAACTGCTTTGTAACCACCTCCACTCCATGTGGTCTTATCCTATTCTTGCACTTATCTGAGTCCTATGTCTTCTTCTCATTCTCCACTTCCTTGTCTTTTTAAACTTGCCTTTCTACACCAAGGCCTTTTGTATCATTCCCTTATATTTCTCTCTTTTGCATCATGGTCTAACATGTCTACTTTTGTGCCCTTGTTCTTTTGTGCTTATGGCTCCAAAATACCTAGAATATAATTATTAGAAAATTTGGGGTCTAACATCACATAGGATGGGGTATGTAAAATATAGGGCACATAAGGGAGGCATGTAAGGGGTAATGTGAGGTGTGCAAGTGGTGGCACATGACCAAGGAAAATAGAATAAAGATGGCAAAGGAAACACCATTATGAAGTGGGTTAAAGTAGAAAAGACATTTCCCACCATAAAAAATGAAAAAAATGAATTATTATATAGTTGGCATACACTATAGAGAAGGTGCAATAACTCTTGATAGAAGGATGGGATGTGTAAGTTATTAACAACAGAGTGGTATGAGTGCAAATCATGCCAAATAGACATCAAGACATGTCATTTGGAGCATTATTGACTAAAGTGATGGACTATGGCATGGGTAAAATTAATGCATCATGGAGAAAATGAAAAAAAAATGGGATATCCTATAAAACTCCATAAGGCTTCTCATTTCCAATTTTTATGATTGAAAAAATGAAGAATTTTAGAGCTCAAACAAGTGAAAAACCAGCGATGAAGAAGGTGATAACACATTTCTCTCATTTGAAAACATGATATAGAGATTAAAGAAATGAGCATTCAAGGATAAGGAAGTAGAAACATGTCCATGCAAGTAAAAAAGATAATTTATAGGTTGTTGGGGACAAGTCCACCATTAGAGGAGGGTGAAGCAGGGAGATGAAACATTTTGTGTCTAAGGAAGAGGAGTCAAGACATATTTTTTTGAGAGAGTTAGTCATCTGTGTGTTAACCTTTAGGGACCATGATTGATGATGTGTTCGAATTGAAATTCTAACAGGAGCAAAGAACCTTTACCAGCCATTCCCAAAGTTGAAGAGGTTGAGGGCGTTGAAGGATGTCCCATGTACATTTAAGAATAAGGTGGTCATGTGTTCATCCAGGAAGAGGATTCTAGTGAGAGTAGTGCATCAATCAAGGACATAAAGGGATTGAGGGAAGGGACCCCTATTAGACCAACATGGTAAATGGTGCATGTAGGAAAAAATGTCATCATAATATCATCTCCTCCTGTTCTAATTGAAGAGATGAAATACCTAGAGACATTGTTATGTGCAAATGACTAAGAGTCTAAGGTTTTCACCTATCAAGTTGTAGACTATAATCACCATCAGCCTTAAAATGAGCTTGATTTACAAAAGGAAAACTGGGTGGAGTATCATAACAACCAAAATGAATCACCTAGAATCTCACGGTATACAACTTATTGGAAGATGCATGGGTGATCCAACTATTTAACCTATCATATTTTGAGAAACTACAGGAGGCAGTTTGGTTCTTAATCTCACGTGTTCACAAAGACTACCTCTACTTTGTTGGGCATAGAATGAGGATCACCCCTAAATATATCGGTAAAGTAACTGGGTTACTTTGTTTAAGAGATGATCTTGGTACAGATCTGGAAGATTAGGTAACAATTGATAGAATGACAGTGGCACTAAAGTACAAGAAATAAGGCCACATTATGTACATAACTAGCCTAGAAGATATATCAATTAGATTAGCTATGTGCTTGGCCATGACCAAGCTAGGAGGCATGGATCGATGGAAGGAGGTGGACATGGCACACCTCTATGTTGTCAGCCAAATGACCAAGGCAACAAAGTACAATTACTCCATATATTTTTCAAAAAATATATACATGATGCAGAGAATCACATCACCTACCCAACCACAAGTTTCCTTGGGGCATGATTTTGATACTTCTATTTTTTGATGAGATTGGTGCCCCAGAGTACTCAAACAAAGAACTAAAGTGGGTTTACCCACCAAAACATAAGTCCCCTGCCAAATGGTTCAAGCAATTCACTTACCCTAGCACCATCACACCCTCCCACAAAACCAAGATGAAAGGTTGGTTTTATGGCATGAAGGAGGCATTTTGGATTAAGTGGCATGTACCCAAAGAGTTACTCGCATAGATGGGATCCTATAAAAAACATTATTCCCTCGCACATATCTAGATTGCAACCACAGATAACTTGTTATGGTGGATTAAATTACCCTATACCTTCACTGTCAGATACTTCATGGACTCGATGAATAGTATTTCAGATGTGTACCTTGTAGATATTGATGTATATAAGATTGACGTTGAGATCCATACTCTTCACAATATTTATGTTTACCTAGGAAGGCACACCTATGTGGATAAGAATGAATCTAACACAACTGACCTTAATCCCTACATAATAATCATACAAGGTCAAATCTGACTCATCTTTTATATGCTAAGGCCACATAAGAAATCATCAAGAGGCCAAGAGGTGGAAAAGGAACCACTTCCTTCCCAACCAGAGATGCGCACAAAGTTGATGGCATGAAAAAAAAAAGAGGCTAAAACTTGAGGTTGCAAGCTCTAGTAGGACATAAGACCAATCTAGGGCCATTCTAAAATGCTAATGATAAGCCTCGTTGCCACTAGGGACCCATGGGTTGCCTTTAGAATAGGAGGACATCATTGCATCCTGATTGACCCCTCAAGTAGAGCCTAAATGACAAAGGTGAACCCCATCACTAATAAACGTTGAGGAGATTCCAATAAGATAGAAGGATGGATCTACACATCTCATTACTCAAGTTGATTTTGAACAAATAACTCGAGTGGTAATTATAGAAACATGTGAGGCATCTCTAGAAGTACACCTTATTAAGGAACCCACTCCTAAACCAAGGGAGGAGCAACCCCATGATAAGAACGAGGAACAAACTACTGCACCCAGTGAGGAACATCCTATGGTCGAACAACAAGTGTACATTGAAAGTCCAACACTTAAAGCAGATAAGGGAAAAGGCCCCAGTAGAGAGGACCTTAGTGCCCATTTCAGCAAACAATGGGAAAAGAGTCTCAAAATTATTGGTTTATAATGTGACCCCAAAATGGCAAGAAACTGATGTAGGAGGTAGAGCAACAACAATAGGCAAATCAAGAACCTCCCATTCACATTTGCGCTCTAATAAGACATGCCCAACAAGCATTTGTATTTGTGTAACTTTTTACCTGAACATGAGTCCACAAAACAAACTTGGCATGAAATGTCTTTTGATATAGAAGTGTATCATAATGAATAACGACTTGAACTTCCAAGGGAGAGCACTAACTTAAGCCCAAAATTGGTAGGTGTTCTTGAGATGCTCTGAATAAGTCCCACAATTTCGTCTCCAATGCAAGCGGGCATGACACTAATTAAGTTTGCCCTAGAAGTCTTTAGGAAAAATATTATTAACAGACATGATATGAGCCAGATCCATGCCAAACATCAAGAGGTTGTGTGCCTTTACAAATAAGAACATGAAACGTGATGAAAGCTTGAAGAGAAAATTAAATAACTCAAGTGCCAACTAAGTATGACATAAGTGACTTAACTTAGGACATTGGGCATTTTCCAAATAATTTTGAGAATCAAACCAATGCTATACGAATGGAGTTCATGTTACTGGTGAGGTGATAAACAAGTTAGAGATGCTCATGGACCTTTTACTTAATGTAAAAACAAAGTGGATCCTCGACAAGAGAAAATTTAGGTAACTAAGTAGTTTTTTGAGGCCATAGAGGTACGCCATAAATTTTTGAATAAAATAAACCTAACCATTCCCATCACTAATGGTTTTTTTTGTCAACTTGGCATGTCCAAGTAAAATTTTAGAATTGCAACTACTGATGGAGGAACAATAACACTAGTAATTGGCTGAGAACACTTTAAGCATTAAGGATAGGGCATATGGCACAAAAGTCTTCCAAGATGTCAAAGAATTAGAAGCATAATAAATGCCCATTGACAATAGATGAATGCAATTTTTTTAGTGCTATGAGGACAAGTTTTGATAGAGGTTGGGGCCCTCGAGGATGCTCACAAGACTGCAAGTGCTCAGCTTGGTACTTTGGCAACTCAAGTTAATACCTTTTTGGAATAGCTTGAAAAGTTGAATAAATTTAAGGGTGAGGTAGAAGTTATTACTTTCAATCTTCAGATATCCCTCAACTAGTGGGATGAGCTCAAGCCTAAAGTCCAAGAAATGAATCCCACATTTTTGACCACTGAGGAAACTACCGCATAATCTGAGATGAACTATCATTTTAGTATGGAGCGATGTTGGACCCAAAATTTTGTAATATTATATTCTAAGTATTTTAGAGACATAAGCATAAAATACCAAGGTCAAAAGAGCAGGTGTGCAGGACCATGACATGCAAGAGAGAAATATAAAGAAATGACATAAAAGATCGTGGCATGAAAAGGTGAGTCATGAGTAGAAGACGCAAGACTCAGAGAAATGCAAGACTAGGACTAGAGCACAAGGAGTGGAAATGGTTACAACGCAGTTAGCAGTAGTGGAGATTAAAGAAAGTGTAAATCTAGCACCGGTTCAGGGAAGAAGAGAAACACAAACACAAAGATCTAACATAAAGAGGGTATATAGGGGTTGTTGGGCCTGATTCATAAGTAAATTTATTATAACATCTCGCCACAACTTCTTTCTTTAAAATAGTCATTGGTTTGTCATATTTTATGTAGTAATGTTGCGACCTAATAAAGGGGTTTATTTATGTATAAATACCCCTTTTTCTTTATTTAGAGGGTTTTTTTTTTCATTATTATTGTTATGAGTAGTTGTGGTGGTTGAATATAGTTTTATTGGACATGTTAAGGCAGAGATCTAGAGAGCATGTATTGAATTATATACCCATGTAATTTTATCAATTTGATAAATGGGACTAATATTTTAGGAACCTCAATGTGATGAATCTTATTAGTGATAAATTGCTTTGTGATAATAGTTATATGCAATGTGTAAATTCATCAAATGACTAACTCTAGAGTGATGCTGATAGTAATAATGACTAAACATAGTAACTCAAGAGCCTAAGTATAATTTTTCTAAACTACCATCATGAGGTAGAATCGATAGGGACCAGTCCTTGTTATGCACCTCGGATGAATGCGTGACATTTCCCCTCATGTAATATGCCAATGTATAAGCTCATTGGCATCTTCCTTCTATTAGGTGCACAATTCATACTTAGTTATGCAAAGTTAAGGAAAATTACCCAACAATTAGATTAAGGCATATGCCTTTAATTTCCTTTATATATCGAGTTAGGTATAGATCGGGATGGGTTTGGAAACACACTCTATCAACTACTGTATTTGAACACACTCTACTATATTGGTAACCACCTATATATCTATCTATATAGTGTGGATCTCCATATAGATTTTTGAATCCCACCAGATAATCAAATGATAGCTCTGAGTTCCTTATTTGTCTGAAAGAGGATGAGTGAAAAAAGAGCTTCTTTGGGCCTTCTTTGAGTGAGTACAATTTGGAATTGGAACATAAGCCAATCGATCACAAGTGGGAAGCTACTTCACCCACCATCAAGTTATTGGAGGGATTGATTAAAGATGAGGGGATGCAGGAGAATCCTCGATCTTGAGCAATCTTACATTGTAAAAAATAGAGTGCATTCTTATTTTCATTGTTTGCTTCTTTCTCTCAATTTTGGTGTGATTCGTTAGGGGAGGTTACTTCCTCAATGTCCATGCCGGCCATTTTCTTTATGTTTTGTTCGTGTTGGTGCTTGCAACTTTAACTTTCAACATTCCTTCATGCACAATTGTGTTTGTCTTGGAGTTTTTCTTGAAAAACTCCACCTTTTATGTTGGTTGGTTTGCTCTTCAGTGAGACTTTGTGACTTGTGAATTTTTTATTCAGATTGCATTAATTGATTCGGTCTTGGTGAAACATTTTGTTCACTTCCTATGTTATTCAACTCATGTTTCCCCAATTAGAACTTAGACTTTTCTTTGTGGACTTATGTTTTTTGCATAATCCACAATGTTATTTGGTAAAGGAAAACTTGCATGGGTCTACAAATGCCTATTGTGTTACTTGGCAGTGGTAATTGAAGTGGTGAATCCCACATAAGTCTTAGAAGTTCCTTGGTTTAACTCTTTTGGTGATCATATTTGTTCCTTCGGTGGAGTCTTTTGATAACTCAAGAAATAAGTGATTGTGTTATTTGGGACTGAACACCCACATAAGTCTATGTTTGAAGATAAGCCTTCAAGCAGTGATTGAATGAATTTTAATTCCATATTGAGCCTTAAACATGCTAATTTGTTTCAAATAGTGGTATGCAATAAGGTAAGCCATGACTGGGTCATGAGGAATCAACATGGTATTTGACGGTGTTATCGAAGTTTGGAAGCCTGCAAACGTCTTCTATACATATAAGTTTTTGCACAATGGTAAATTAGTTATATAAATCTTCATGGAGTCACGAATAAGGCAAATATTTTGATGCAATGTTATGTATTGTCTAGAATTGACTAGGTCTCATGCTTATTAAAATTGGCTCTTAGTGCCCAAATGAAACCCAATAGGTATGCATTGTGTATAATACTTAAAAGCCAAATTTGTCTTCTAATGAAAAACATGTTCATTGCCTTTTATTATGCTCTATGTAAAACTGGATTTGAACCACTTATAGGTGAGTAACGGGTTTGGTCTATCCTTTATGTCATGTGGTTTTGGAAAATGCATGTGATGATCTTAAAGCATTGGGAGAAGAAAAAGGGATGGGAGGATAATTTAATTGGATGCCCATTCTCATCCTTATAAACAAATAAACATTTCATTGGAAGGATCGGCTGGAAAAATAGAGAAGAGTAGAATTGCATGATATTTTGATTATCTTCATCTAGGAGGTATGTTAGACTGCCATTACAAAGGTAGAGGTCAGTGTATGAAATGTAAGTGTTTATCTATTGTTTTCCTCTGTGTTGTGTATGTAATAAAGCCAATTAGTGGTATTGATTAAATCTAAATTTTGTTGTATTAATTCCAATATTTTGATCTCTTTTATGTGAACATCAATTGTTTGATAATATCCCTGTCTATTTGTGTTATTGAACCCCTATAACACGGGAGTTAATGGCAAGCCTTAAATGGTCTCCCCCTCCTTGTGTGCACACCAGAAGAAATGAGGAGGGAGTGAGTAGAGATGATGAGGGAGCCATTAGGGATGATAAGGAACATTGAGGGTCAATGGAGTGATTAGAGATGATGAGGGAGTCATTAGGGATGATGAGGGATGGTGAGGTTCAATGATGGAATTATTAGGGATGAGGAGGGACTGATTAAGGATGACAAGGGATGATAAAACAATGATTAAGGATGATGAGGGTCAATGAAAGAGTGATTAGGGACGATGGAGTGATTAGAGATGATGAGGGATGGTGAAAGTCAATAGAGTGATTAAGGACGAGGAGGGATGAGGAGGGAGTGATTAGGATGATAAGGGATGGTGAAATGGTGATTAGAGATGATGAGAGATAGATAGGTTCAATGAGAGTGATTATGGATGATGAGGGAGTAATTAGAGATGATGAGGGAGTAATTAGAGATGATGAGGGATGGTGAGGGTCAATGAGGGAGTGATTAGGGACAATGAGGAACAAGGAGAGAGTGATTAGAGGTGATGACGGATGAGGAATAACTGATTAGGGATGGAGGGATGATGAGCAAGTGAAATTAACACAAATTGGTTGTTTGATGTGTGCAGGGCATTAATATGACCCATATTACTCCAATCACACCACTTTGGCTTGAATTCAAAGTGAGTGGTTTGTAAATTTCAATTTTGACAAACTGGGAGTCCTAGAAATGCCAGCAAATAATTTAGAAGGTATAAAAACCTAAAAATGACTATATGTTTACCCAAAATAGACATATACTACAAAAATTATGCCCTGAAATCCCTAGGTTCAATATTGAGACCCTAAAATGCCTAAGTACTGATCAAATTAGATTTTGAAAACTATCTTTCACATCGTAAGGAGTGCATCTATGAGACCAACTCTATTAGATGCAGAGTAACCCTAATTTCTTACATTTACTAAAATAAATAAGGAATATAAAAGTAACAATATATATGTAAACTTATACATTCATTTACAAATGTAACTCTATCAAATGCGTACGCATTCCTTTCACATAGGACAATAGATGTACATGCCCCTTCCAATTCTTTTTTGGCTATGATAATATAACATGTGCACGTTATGTGGTCATAATGCATGTGCGTTATGTGGTCATAACGTATGCACATTATGTGGTCATAACGTATGCACATTATGTTTCCATAACACGTATATATTATGACTGGGGAATACCGAGATTGAATTCAAATAACATATGTGTTATGGGAAATGTTCACAGAATTGTCCCCCAACTCCGTGCACATACCCTTTTTAAAAAAATTACAAAATGTATGAAATTTTTCTTAAAAAATCATGAAAAATGTATAGTTATTTTCTTAAAATTAGTGCAAAATGTACAATTTTTTTTTACAAAATCCCTAGTCCAATACCACTAGTCTATATTTTCATGGGGATTCAATGGACAACATAATAAAATTTCAAAAACTTAATGTGCTATAAGCAAAAGTGATTTAATTAAAACAATTGTAGTAGAAAGTGAGACTATAAAACTGTAGGAAAATGAACCGTGAATGAATGAAAATAAAATGTGCACAAAGAGAACAAAAAACTTTACTATTTCATTGATGTGGGAAGTATGTATGGCTATGTCCGAAATGAAATGTGAGTTGTTATCCATGAGAAGAGATGTGAGTTGTTATCCATATGAAGAGATGTGATCCAAAACTCAAAAGCTTTGATTGAAAGATAATTCAAGAAACAAGAACACAATTGTAATAATGCTATCTCTGAGAAGAGATGTTTTATTGATCAAATTTGTAGATCCAAACATATGTCTATCTCTGATAAGTGATGTCTGATTTCTATTTCAGGTTACATCTTCATTTATATACACATTTTGAAGGTAGGAGGAGGATGTTGAAGGTCACCAATCTCAAGGGAGATTAAGTGGTTCGACTTCCACAATTTACAACAATACAAAATTCGAAAAATTACTATTTTTAGAAACTTACTATTTTTAGACTACACTACTAAAATTAAAATTTGAGGCACTTCTATTTAATTTTTAGGGGTCAAAACCCATCAAGCGGAGCTCTGTACCATCTCATGGTGTTCCCCTCATTCTTAGCTTTCCAACAGTTCAAACGGGGAGTCAAACGGAGCTATGGTACAAAAATTATGGCTCTCGAAAGTTCTGCCACCAATTGAGGTAGAACCGTCTCTTAAATTGTCGCCTGAAATATTATTCGGATCAAAATGTGAGCTATTTCTTCCATGTGTTACAAATAAAAGGTAGCAATATCTAAGAAGAAATGTGTAACTACTAGTCCCTATTATTCATATTACATAATGGTAGAAATATCTAAACAAAGATGAGAAGCTACAAGTCTCTCTATCTTCTTATAATTCATCCCACTATTTTTATAATTCGAATGCCATCTCTTTTACAACTATTTTTAATAAGAAATTAACTGTGTAAAAATAAAATATGAAGTTATTCAACTTGGCATGTGAAGAGTCATGCAGGGTGTTACCTCAAAGACTTAAATTTTTTTGTCATAACCCTACACTGAAGAGGTTTTATACCTTGTATTTTGTATTTGTTAATCCCTTCGATACAAAATTTAGACCCTAAACTTTGGTCAGTGCCCTACATGTTTGTCGAAGGCATTCTTGCGAGGCACCAAAAACTAGTTCACTTAACTAGTTTTCCAACCCATATTACAATTTATAATTCTGATCAATGGTCTAGGAGATATGACCCCAACAAAATGAGATTGCCATCTGGGTCATTACTTGGAGTACTATCTTCAAAAGAAGATGGATGCATTATTTCTCCTAAGTACACCATACTCTATCTTAATTTGAGACTTTCTTTGGGTTAATTGCATGTATGCTTTTATCAACTTTACATGGAGTCAAATCACTTTAGTTCGTGACATATACACATGTACATATTTTATAATATTGAATTAGAATCAGAAGAATATTTATATTTAGAGAAAATCAGAGCTCTCCATGAGATCCTACTCATTATAAGAATCAAAGATATATAACATAACATAAAGTTGAACTCATGAAGAATTGTCAGTGTAACTCTTTATTTTACGATAAAACTTCAAAATCTTTTCTTCAACCACAATTTCAAAAATACAAATAAACATACTATTCTACTTAATAATCAAAATTTAAAAAAGAGAAAAATCTACTTTATCTTTCATTTGAAACGACTTTTTTCTGTTGTTGTATTACCTTGTTATGGTTACTAATTGAGACCCGAACGATTTAAAAAAGACTTTTAACCCTTCACTTCGTTGTGTACGACCCGGTCCGGTTGATTGTGGGGTTCGATGAGGGGCACTCAGTAAAACCTTTTCTTGACTCTTAGCATTGAATTTGCAGAACAAAACGAAATGCATGACTGTTTCAACTGCGTCTAAAAATCAAACTCTGCAAGTGAAGCTGCCATCTAATGAAATAAAACTAATAATGAAGATTTTTTTTTGGTAAAAACTGGAAAATTTTGAATTAACCTCCAAAAACAATCCTTGCCATTAAGAATTCTATGGGCGACTAATATTCTAATACCATACCACGACGACTACAATATGCATAATATACATGATACAGTTGGTTTAGCACGATTAAAACAATGATAGCATTACAAGGAGAAATCCACATTCCAGTAAGGAAAAAAAAAACATTCAGAAATCCACATTCCAGTATGGAAAAAAAAACATTCTTTAATTTAAAGATCCAAGGCTTCTACAGCACATAATATGAGGCTTTTTTTCAAACTGATGATGGATCAGGGGATGATCCGGAATGCATAAGCTTGCCCCTGGTTTCCCAAAAATATTTTACTCGCATCTATCTATATTAAAATATACTAACCATAGTAGATATACAGGGGAATGATATTAGTGTATAACAGGCATGGTAAAAACCATACTGTATAATTACAGGAAGGTTATGTCTATGGCGAAAACCCATGCGCTCTAATACTGTTATAATTGCATTAAGGAAAAGAAACAGAAAACATTATCACAAAAATAAAAAAAATGCACTAATTACGCGCTGTTGTTGGGAGTTGTTTGTGTGCTTGACCACTTATCCTGAACAGAAGTGGGAGACGGAGGGGCCATATGGCTGAAAGCTTTCTTTCCTCCTTCGCTACCAAAGGGGTGAGAATCAGGGTTTTTAACAAGCACCCAATTTTGTTCTATTTGTTCAAGCTGAGCAACAATTTCCTTCATACCTGGTCTTTCATCCTTGGAGGCCTGAAGGCATCTGAAAGCCAACTCTGCAACTGCCGTCACAGTGCTTCTTACCTTATCATCAACTTCAAAGCCTAAATTAGAATCCACTAGCTCGTGCAGAGTACCTTCTCGAATCTTACTTAAAGCCATATTAGCCAGAGAAATTTCTTTTCTACTCCTATTAATATCTACAGCCAATTTAGAGGAGATCAATTCCACTAAAACCACACCATAGCTGTACACATCAGATTTTTCTGTGAGCTGAAAATACTCGTAGTATTCTGGATCAAGGTAACCCGGGGTGCCCTGTGGAGCAGTAGAAACGTGGGTTACATCCGGCGGCATAAACCTGGAAAGCCCAAAATCTGCAACTTTAACTTTAAAGAACTCATCCACTAGAATATTTGTAGTCTTCACATCTCTGTGCAATACAGGAGGTTCTTGGTTGTGAAGAAATTGCAAGGCCTGAGCTGTTTCCAAGCAGATTTTTAAACGAGTATCCCATTTTAATGCTTTCCCTTTCTTTTCTCCGTGAAGATGATCGGCCACAGTACCATTTTGCACATATTCGTAAACAAGAAGCAGATCTTTGCCTTGTGGAGAAGTGCAGCCATATAGACGTACCAGATTTGGATGGTGCAGGGATGACAGGATCTGCACCTCGTTGATAAATTGGTCGACTCTTTTCCAGTTGTTTTGGTACATTCTCTTTACAGCTACAGCTCGCCCATCAGGAAGTTTTCCCAGATACACCGATCCAAACCCGCCATCTCCCAGCATTTTTTCCTCTGCAAAGTCGTTGGTCGCCTGTTTGAGGATTTCGTAGGAGAAAATGGGCAGATCTCCTATTTTCTCCTGTACGCCTGCTTCTATATCCCTGCTTTCGCTGTAGTTAGCTTCATTAGCCACAAGAATTGGTTCAGACGTATGGTTCCTCCTCCTCCGCGGGCGGAAAATTTTACATATTATAAATATTGCCGCTATCAACAAAGCTATTCCTCCGAGGGAAGCCCCTGCCAATATTAGAAAGATGTTGATGAGGAGAGAATAACAAGCAATAGCTAAAATTTAAATAACCTATCTGCCAGGCGATATAAAATTTATTTGATTATTCAGAAGCCTCTTACCTATTACAGCCCCTATGTTTGAGCTCTTCTTGCCTGTTGTAAAAATGTAAAACGCTAATCAGCCCTCAATATAAGGATAATTGAACACATTGGGAGAATAAATTGTCAGAGTTAGAAGATTTTAACACCCAGTTTTTCTTTTTCTTTTTAGTATTTTCAAATTGCTAGGCTACTAAACTTAATCAGTCAGGTCTAAAGAGATTTAAATGAAAATACCTGGGCGTTGGCTTCCATACGTACCATTCTTGCAATAGCAAAGAAACTGCGCTCGATCGGTAATGTTATATCCACACACACCACCGCTTTTTGTACAATTGCTACAATTCTGATATAAACTGTTTCCCTCAATATTCCAGTGGGCTGATCCCGATTGAACAATCTCCGTTTGCTTTGGACATGATAGAAAGCTAGACCATAGTATATCAGGTACACATTTATCATCACACCTAAATACTGTTAGATTTGTGTCAAGACTTAAATCTATGTTATCAAAGACACTATTGGCAGCTCTGATAGCATCAAGAGTATATGAATATGTGCATTCTTGGAAATTTTTGTCATTAGTTATTGTTGATATCTGCTTAGCACGATCACTCTCTAGTATTGTATAGTTCTCGCTTTCAATTTGGATTACTGGACGTTCCCCGTCCGCACAGTCGATCTGAAAGAGTGGCAGACCACATCCACTGTCTCGCATAGCGAAAGGATATGGAAGTTTTGCACTGCCGCATGTTTGATTGTTGCAAGTATCATAGTTGGAGTCAGCGCATAGCGAACAGGGGATTAGAAGAGCAAATACAATGAAGCTATAAAAGAGAACAAAACCAGACATTGAGTAACGTACGGGTGATTGTGTTGGAGTAAAAAGGGCAAAGATTACAGCAATAATCATGGCTCCTTTAGCAGGGAAGGCAAATCCTGTAATTGCAGAGGTTATTTGGCTATAATGAAAACAAGCTAGCACTTGAATGACTCCAGAAGCCTTGCAGTCAACAAAGATGGGCGCTTACACGGTCAATACGCGCCTCGATCCATCAATTTTAACCGTCGCAGTAGCATGAGTCAGAAATAGGAAAAGAGGGTTTGGGTTCTTCTAGTTGTGCAGACGTCAATGCTGGGAAGGTCCATTAGTGATTAGCCTATTTCATGACTTTTTTCACCAAATAATAACTCTATAAAATAAGGCATGACAGGCCAAAGTCAAGCTGACCATATAGTTTGTTCAACAACTCTCCGCCGACCAGACCAAACTACTGATTTTCTTAAAAATAAAGAAAGTCATACATTCAGACAACTACATTATTCATTCAGGGCAAAAGATCCATTTAACCCTTTCTTTAAACATTCAAATTAAGCGCGAAAGAAAGCACTGGAACAAAAAAAAAAAAAAACAGAGCAATTAACAACTTAGATGATCTTACATTTGTCACTTAGATTGTTTCGACATTGATATCAGACTTATTAAACTGTACACAAAAACAAATTATGAACTTTTGTCTGAGGCTATGCTGGGCCATCTTTCCTGCACAGAATTCGGAGATAGTGGCGGTGCCACGCCTAATAATTTGGCAGATTCTTTGCTCGATATATCTGACTGTTCATCAAAATATTTTTTGTGCAATTGTTTGATTTCCTCAAGCTGAGCTGCAACTTCCTTCATGTCTGGCCTAACGTCCTTGTCGTTTGCAAGGCATCCCAAGATCAACTCTGCAACTGCGCTAACCATGGCCTTCACCTCAGGGTTTGTCTGAATCCCCAATTGTGGATCTACCAGTTCATCCAAAGCTCCACTTTTTATCTTGTCTACTGCCATAATAGCGAGGCTGATTTCGTTTCTTTTTCTCGTTATATCCACCGCTAATTTAGCAGAAATCAGCTCCGCCAATACAACCCCAAAGCTGTAAACATCGGATTTTTCTGTCAGCTGAAAGCATTGATGGTACTCAGGATCAACATACCCAGGCGTGCCTTGTGGAGCAGTGGTAACGTGTGAAGCATTCATAGGCACCAATCTGGAAAGTCCAAAATCTGCAACTTTTGCCCTGAAATATTCGTCTAACAGAATATTAGTGGATTTCACATCCCTGTGAAATATAGGCGGATCGATGCTGTGGAGGTATGACAAGGCTTGTGCGGTTTCTATGGCAATGTTTAGACGAGTTCCCCAAGGCAAACCCTTAGGCCGCCTTCTGTTTCCGTGAAGATGATCGGCTAGGGTTCCATTTGGCAAGAACTCGTAAACAAGCAGCAGCACTGGACTCTCCGGATGAGTACAACCATAAAGACGAACAAGGTTTGGATGATCCATAGACGCAAAGATCTTTATCTCATTGATAAATTGTTCAATCCTTCTAGAGTTTTGCTGATAAAGCTTCTTTACTGCTACCGTTCGTCCGTCCCTAAGTTTGCCCAAATAGACTGCTCCAAACCCTCCATCTCCAAGCTCGTTTTCCTCGTCGAAGAAATTTGTGGCCTGTTGAAGTTCTTCGAATGAAAAAATTGGCAAATTTTGTATCATATACCCCGCCGGACCTGCTTCCATATCGAGTCCTTTATGTTTTCTGAAATCACCAGGAAGACCTCGAGTAGCAGCAGCTTTTCTCCTCTTCACACGAAAAACCAGCAACAGGATCAGTATTGCTGCCAGAGCAACGCCGCCTCCGATGGAGGATCCTGCCGGGAAATGAACAAATATAAAAGATTAGAGACCTAATGTTTTCGAAGTGCATAAGATGAGTAAAGACAGCTTTTGGAAACAAACTGCGTAAGAGTTTTTTAACCTTTGGATTATGCTCTGTGACTGATCTATCGTCACAATTCATTGTTCATGCCAACAGCAATGTTGATAAAAAATCTCTTACACAATTATTTTCAGAAGCTCTCTTTACTTAAACATTAAAAAACATTAATCTCCAATTGTAAACGACAGGAAGGAAAAAATTGAAAATCGAGTAAAAACCGCTACAAATTTATCCAAAATACAAAGAAAATGGTGCTTACCTAGAATAAGGGTGTTTGACTTGCGGCCTGCAACGCATCAACCACAATATCGTGATAAATTCTTATTGTAATAATTACGTTTCCAAATTACGCATTAAACGTGAAAGTTCATTCACTTAAATTTAAATTTGGAGAATTAGGACTCTTACCGCTGGAGCAATTTTGTGAGTACGATACATATTCACAGTAGCAGAAAGATGATGTCTTGCGGGAAGCACAACTTCTGTGACCTGACTCGCAATTCTCACATTTTTTGCTTGCAGTCCATGTTATTTCTAACCCTTCACCTACAATCTGATCCAGAGGATTTGTCAGGTTTATCGCCCTCACGGGAAGCTGAAATTCCGATTGACAGCGTATACTGGTTTCTGGAACACTGAGATTATAGTACCTCATTTCTTTACATTTTATATTTTCCATTGGCTGACCAGAATACACGTCAACGCATGTTCTCCCTAACGTTATATTCGTGTAACCTTGAGCAGCACTAAAATTAGTGCCATTGAAGAATTGCTCGTAGACATTTTCGGAGAGATCGCATTCATTTTCCAGTAATTGGTTGCCTAATATTTTCAGGGTATGGTTATAATACACCTCCAAGGGTTTGGGTTCAGAGTACTTTTTCGGTTCCAGTATGTAGTAGTGGTGTCCTCTGATCTGAAGCAGAGGCAGAGAACCTTTGCTTGTGTCATCACAGTAGAGCTGAAGGTCAGGGTCACCACAGCCGCTCTTCAATGTTCCGAAAGGGTAATCAAAAGTATAATCCCCGCATTTGAAAACCTCACATACCCCGTGACAATAAGAAGCGAGCAATGATGACATTGATATTGTGAAGAAGAGAAGGAAGCGGCGAAAAGGCCGAGGCATCTGAAGAGTTTCCATTTTCATGGAGGGCAAGTGAGAAGCAGGGGAACATCAAAATGAAGTTAATAACAATGGAAGTAGTTAAAGGGAAAGGAAAGCGGGTAGAACTAGGAGGTAAGAGAGAAGATCGACGGTGGCAAACTCCGTAGTGAAGATGCTGATTTTGACTGGTTTCGTTACCCTGGTCCGCACTAAACTCTTACGGATAAACCGCAGAATTTGCGAAGACTTTTTCTGTCCATTCGTTTCTTGGCGCTGCCATCGTAGCGGTTAATGCAACTTGCCCGAAACACCGACATTACGTGTTAAAATTCATAACTATTAATTTTATGCATCGAGACTTCAAACCCCACATCATGTTGAGTTTTACGTATGGGCTTAAATCGTTTTTTTAATACGAATCAGATGAAGCAATTAATTTTGGTTAATCGATTAATTAAAATTAAAAAAATATTAATAATAGAATTTTAAATATATATATTTATTTTTGAGACTTTTTTTAGGTGAAGAAAAATAATAAAAAATAATTTATTTGATATTTTATATGTTGAAAGTATTAATATAATAATGTTTTGATTTTATTAATGTACAATTTTATTTATTTTTTTTTAAATTTGAAAAATGTTATTGAAGTAAAAAAAATTTTTAAATTTTTAAAATGAAAAAAAAATGATGTGTATTGTTGATGTCATCGTAATATGTGTTAATTAATAACTTTTAGATTCAGGGTTTTTCTTAAGTCTACCAACACTAACAAAACATCAATTAATTGATCTCCCTGCAAAAAAGATGTCATAAATTTTGCAATAATAAAAATTGCCTAGTACAAAAAGTAATACTTTCAGTGCACAGCGTTTTAAAAAAACTCTCTCAAGGATTACTTACATCCATCAATCTAGCTAGAATAATCCAAGCCATTGATCAAGTTTAGAAAGGCACAAGCCATAATACATCGTTAGCTAGTTAAAATTTTAACTCAAGTATTAAACCTTAATCGAGATGAAAATATTTACGCAATGTTTTTGTTATGCTTAAAATCAAGCAATAAAGAATTGACATGATTTAATTAAACCATCAGCGATGCATGAGCATCTAAGGATTCGTACAATCTTGCATCAACCAAAAACATAGTGCGGTGTGTTTTTTGAGTTTTTAGTTTGTGGCTTTGTTGTGTGAACTTGTTAACCTCTAAGAATGATGTTGTCAAGTATTCCTTGCCGCAGATAAAGTGCAGAGATCATTTACCCATTTCTATCAATTTGCATGGACTATTAAGGCATGGACATTTGTCAAAAATGGTTCTTCAACTGTGGTAAGAATTAGACGATGAAATTTTTTGAAGTCATAAGATATGACATTTAAATTATTTGTATCAAGTTTCAGATTATTTGGAGTTACTGTAGCAACGTACCAATTATTACACTTGGTAGAAGGTTTTTTTACTTGCGGTAATATTGTGAAAAAAATTGATGATAAAACTTGGTGGGATCATAGAATTTGATACTTACAACCTCCATACAAAATTTTAGATCATTTGGAGTCACCGCAAAGGTGTACCACCTAAATTTTTCAAAACACTTGGAGGGGTTATTCTAGTTGTGCAGTAATAATTGGATGATGAAATGTGGTGGGTTTATAGTACCTTACACGTGCAACCTACATTCCAAACTTCATGGAATTTTTTGTTACATCAGTAATGTCATCTGCCTAGCCTCTAGATGGTTCTTGACCTTGTGGTAGAGTTGCAATAAGAACTAAGTTACTAAATTTTATGGGTTGATATAAAATGTAGTTATTATGTTACGTTTCAAATTTCAGTCCCATTGAATAAACATTGGCAAAGTTATGATAGTTTTTTGTAACTATTGTTCAACTAGAAAATGTCATATGCCTAGTCTACAGATAGTTCTTTACCTTGCGATAAAGTTACGGTAAGAATCAGGGTACCAAATTTTGTGAGTTGATATAAAATGTAGTTATCATACTACATTTCAAATTTTGGATCAATTGGATAAACTATGATAATTTTGGTAATTGTCGTTCAATTTGAAAATGTCATATGTGCAGTCTATGATACTTAATAAGGTTGTTATTTAACTGTAATAAATTAAGGTAAGATTTGGAGTGATAATGGGAAATATATTCTAGAAGATGTGTTTCAAATTTCATATCAATTAAATTAAAGACAGTGAAGTTGTGATAGTTTTGGTAAACTATCATCCAACTTGAAATAGCCACATGTGTACCCAAGAGCCGTTACTAACAGTTTGGTGTTTAACTGCAAAAATGGAAGATGACAAGCTATTATACATTGTGTGGAAGTCAGGGAAGTTGAAGAGACACCTCATGAAACTTGGGATGTCAAGAGAAATACATGATGGAGAGAAAGAAAGTTTTTAGGATAGAGGGATGAATTGTGAAGGAGCATAACTCTCCAAGAGCATATCATAAAGTTGTATCAATTTAGTAAGAATTGTATGAGAGTGTAGAACTATTTCATGTATTGAAATAAGCTAGTAGAGGCGTGTGTGTGTGTTTTTGACAGTGTGAATATATTTTATTGTGATGTTTAAATATAAATGCAATGAAAATCTAAGTGTTGAAAGTGTGACCATTAGTGAATGTCTGACCCTAGTAATACAAAGATAAATGTAGACCTTAATTGGTCCTCCTCTTTTGTGTTTTTACCATGTGGTATCAGAGAAAGTTTTTTCTTTGTAGGTTGTGTGTGTGAAACTTCTATATGAGTTACTTGCAGATTGTGAAAGAGAAGTTTGTTGAGTGTGCTACAAGTTGTGAAAGAGAAACTTGCATCAGTTTAGTGAAGGTGTGAGAGAAAAACTGCAAGTTGAGAGGGAGTTTAAGAAGATATATTTTGATTCTATTTCAAGTTTTGAAAGAGAAGTCTACTGATTAGGATGATATATGACTCACAAATGAATAAGATCACCAGAGGTAGAAGACATGATAGAGATGTTGAAGGAATTTTAGGCAAGACTGGATGTGATGGAGATGACTGCACAAAATGGAGATGTTGTAGTTGTGAGTGAAGATGATGAGGAGATAATGGTGGGGTTGATGTCCCTAGAAGTGATATTGGATGCTTTGAAAATAGGCCAAGTAAGTGGAGGAAAAGACTCTAACAAAAGGAAAAGACCAACAAAGGTCATGGTGAAGGTAATAAGTAAGTCTATTTGTGATATTGATTTGTTGTGTTTTAAAAAAGAGCCCGATAATTTTATGAAATGGGTAGTAGAGCTAGAAATTTATTTTGAATATGAAAAAGTTGTAGACCCCATGAGGGTAAACATTGCATGAAATAAATTGTGTGGAAGTGCAGTTGTGTATTGGAAAGATCTCCAAGCAAGGATACAAGGAAAAGGTAAGAAGAAAGTGAGTGGATAGGAACATATGGTTTCTAAGTTTTTGGGTCATTTTATACACCCAAAATTGCAACAAAAGTGGTTGCAGAAGCTTCATGTGTTGAGGCTTGAGAGAGAAGAAGAGAAGAATAAGATTGCCACGAGAGGCAATATAAAGGGGAAGTTTCCATGTGAGAAGCTCAAGACTACTTTGAGAAGTATCAAGGAGAAGTATGTATATGCGGAGAATTAGGTTGTCTTGGAAGACAACAAATAAGGTAAGGTTTCCATGTGATAAACTCAAGTCTATTTTGGAAAACAACAAGGTGAAATAGAGCTGTGAATAACCCATAAAGAAATAAATCCTCATGCAAGAGGATATGAAGGTGATAGTAGTGGAAGATGAAGAAGGAGACCCATTGTTGGATGATGGGAAGAAGTTTTTGATGTCCCATAAGTGGGAAGAATTAGAACCATCCTTGGTTAATAAAAGCCATGAATTATATTTTTCTATTTTGGAGGATAGAAGAGTTGAGGACAATCAAGGAAAGCTACATGTTTCTACAAATGAAATAATAGAGGTGAATGAAGAGAGCAACCATGAGGAGTCACAAGTTTCCATGAAGGAAACAATAGAGGTGGTTGTTGTGCAAGATGATGCACACAAAGAGAATATGATTGAAGATTGTCCATTTAGAGCATAATAAAACATAAAGAATAATGAATAGAGGACAACCATGATAGTTGTTGAAAATGGGCCTTTAGGAGTCCATCATGAGGGATAAATATGTGAGAATATTGTGAGAAACAAAGAAGACTTGGACAACATGTCCTTGGGGTGTGAAAAAAAGATGAAAGAAGTGATTTTGGGAACTCTTGATTGCCTTAATATGTTTTTTCAATGTGTAGGTATAACAAAGGAGATGGATATTAAGATGGTGGACATGTTTCTACCAAGAAGACTAAAAGATGAAAGTGGTGTTGCATATGTGGAAATAAGCCACATAGATGTTGGAGGAGAGACTCTTATGAGTCAAGATGTGCATTGTCCTTATATGGATAAGGAGAGTGCAAGATTATTTGCATAAGATATGGAGTTGAAAGGAGATAACAATCAACCTAGAGCTAATATTATGAAGATGAGAAGTAAAGATGAGATGTCACAAAAACAATGACAGAATGAAAGAGGCTTTAAGAAGTCCAAGATTGAGGAGGAACAAGATTATAGTGTGGAGATGAAGAATGAGTTGGGGCACCTGAGTTTGATATCAACCCAAGCATATGTTGAAGAACATGATGTTAAACATACATAAACAAAGAGAATGGAGGCATACAAAGAGGCCTTCAAAGGCGAAGAGAATGAGTTTATTGAGCTCACAAAATGTAAGGAGTAGTAGTTGATTTACATATCATCCAAAGCATGTGGAAAAGAAGATGTTGTAACAAAGATATATGAGTTGCTTGACACAATGAGGACAACGAGAGAGGAAGAAGTGAAGACTATCCTTGTAGTGATACTAAAGTATATGGGTTATCATTTGGATGCCCAAATTTATGTTGAATATGTGGAGATGATATCGAGGATGAAAGAGGGGATGGTAGCCATGAGAGAAGAGCTATAAATAGTGAATATTGATGGAAATAAAGATCCAACAATACATTTTACAATGTGGAAACAAATCCAAGAATACTTTTGGAGGATTTGATTTGTTTGCAATGGATTTAATCCTACAAGGGAGAATAAGATGTAAGAACAAGCATCTTGGTGGAAGCGGTTGGATGAAGGTGGGTTTCAACCTGCAAAAAGACGGAGAGCAGAAAGAATTTGCCTTTGGTAAAGGAGGATGAAATATGGTGGGTCTAATCCAACAAAGGAAGGATGCTATGGTGGGTCTAACCCCACAAAAAGAAGAGTGAGGATAGATAAGAAAAAGATGGAAATAAAGAGTAGAGAAAAGATGAAAATGATAAATAAGAAACCAACAAGAAGTTGGAGATGGAAGAACAAGTGCAACAATCAGCTAAAGTACTTAGTGTGTTGGAAGGGAATGTCATAACCACTATACTTCATAGTCAAAAGAGTGGTTTTTCAACTTATTCCATCTATGAGATCAAGAGTTCACATTTTATAAACCTTGGGGGTGTGATATAGGATCATCTAAGCGCTTGTGAAATCTTGCATCTATCAAAAATAAAGTATAGTGTGTATGTTTGGTTTTTGATTTGTGTGAGCTTATTAACCTCTGAGAATGATGTAAGATTATTTGTTGTTGTAGACAAAGTACAAATATATTTTCTTTGTTTTTATCAATATACATGGATTGTTAAGTCATAAACTTTTTTTTATAAATGGGTCTTCAACTATGGTACAAATTAGATGATGAAATTTTGTAAAGTCATAGCATATGACACTTAAAACATCTATACCAAGTTTTAAACTATTTGGAGTTACCACATAAATGTACCAGCTGTTACACTTGGTATAAGGTTTATTTAATTATAGTAAATCTGAGAAAATAATTTGATGATGAAACTTGGTGGGATCATAGATTCTAACACTCACAACCTATTAGGAACCCATGGTAGCCATTCTCTTTACTTTGTTAGTATAATAGTTGTTATAGACACATATGCTTTGTAAGTCATCCTGTGAGAATTTTATTTTATCCCACATTCATAGAAAATAATAGTTGCTTAGATTAGACTTCATATATAATTAAGTGTTGAGGCCAATGAAAGCATCTGCAAATTTATTATATTGAGCTTGTTCAAAAGAGGTTACCCCCTCGAAGAAGCTAGCGATTATGTAATTCAACCATTGTAATTCAATTCTACTTATTTGAGTTAATATATTGTTAATTTTCATAATTTATTTTATGTATTTACAATTATCTATTAACTTGTTCAGGAGGGATCCTCTCATCTTGTATCAAAGCACTTTCTAGGGCCAATTTTTTTTTCTAAAGTTTTTTTTGTTCCACTGCATAATTCATTTAAGTATTTTTATGTATCACAATAATTTATTTCAGACTAAGGTAAAAACTTATCTGCATAACTGTGAGAAGTGCTTGAGTGAAAGCCCTAAAACTCATTATGAGGAGTAGCACAAGAACCCCAAAGTAGCTGACCCATTGAGAGGACCTGCTAGCAAAATTGACAACAACGCCATCTTGATTGACTAGTTCCCATCTATGAAGAAAACTAAGAGCTGTCGTTTAGAAGTAAACCCATGGCTAAAATATTTCTAGAGAACAGTACTCACTCAGATGGTATTGGTGGCCAAAGAGATATATTAAAACCCTTAGGCAACCATTAAAACTTGAGGCCCATTTCTATTAGTTTCATAATATTTCTAGCAGACTATCAAAAAAATCAACCAAAAATAGAGTATTTGAAGACTGTCAAAGGACTTACAACTAGACATTTGATAGAAACCAAAAACTAGAAAATCTTCATCCTATCAGTTTCAAAAAAATATTCACAGATTATCAGAAAGCTCTCAGAGGACTTGTAGCTAGACAAAAAATAGAATCTAGGAAAAAAATCTCTTATTCGAGCCATGGTAGTAACCCAAACAGGAGCAAAAAATATGGAGGATGAAATTACCGCCCTCAAGACATACATCAAAGATATTGATCAAAAAATTATCGACCTCGGTCTTCAACATACCACCTTGAACAACAGACGACATCTAGAGTCCTCTTCCAACATTGGATTTTTTTCTTCCAATAATTTTTATATGCTGAAACATGTATGCACCCAAAATTTACATAATGCAACATTCTAAAATAATTTCTAATGATATTGCAATAATTTTCTAGTGTATAGTCAAAATGAGTACTCTCTAACAACCCTCCCCTTTACTTTCCTTCTCTCCAAGCCCCCTTTTGAATTTGTTTGGTTTGGTTTATACAACTTTTATCAACTCAATCTTAAAATTTTCCTATGCATAAAAAAATTGTTGTGGTTTGTAACAAAACTTCCACTCAACCTTATGAAATCATCGCCTTGGTCTCAAAACCATCACAATGATTTTGTAAATTGTCGCAATGGTTTTACCATAAGTAAGTGGTGGTTATGTATACTCCTGTGATAGTTTCGTAGTGGGGTATGCCAATTTCATTATGGGGAACAATGTTTCATAACTACCCCTACAAAGAGGGGTAGTTCTATCACCTTGTAGACACCAAAATCGTGTCTACCCCTTGGTCCTTTCTCCCCCTCTTAGTCCCCTTTTGGTCCACTTAACCACTCCTAACCCATGTTTTAATAATTTGAAATAAATATCCTATTTTAAATTAATAAAATCCCTTTTCCCTCTCTCCCTTGCCACCTCACCACCCTTGGATACCCTTCTTGGATTCCCTTCATTCTCCACATGGCCAATATTAATACCTAGACCCCCATTCCAACTTCTCCCCTTTAACCTCTCGTCCATTTTAATCACCTTCGACCGTTTCTTCCTCGGACTCGCTGACCTGACAGTTGGGAAAACGGATGAAAGGCTATTTTTAGCCTTTTTCCTGCCTTCCAACCATCGACGTCGGTCAACTGTCGACCGACGTCGGCGATATTGCCGGCGTCGACAGCCTTCATAACGGTTTTCTGCATCTGTTATCCGGCTCTTCGCCTTGGCTCTTCATCAGACTCTGGAATCCTTCAGCCTTCAGCAATCTGACCCTTGAATCCACCACTCTGCCAATCAACCTGCCAATCTTCAAACCAGGTCTCTCACTCTTCTACACCAGCAACAACATCAGGCTTCTACACCAGCAATAGGGCCTTCACACCAGCAGCACCAACAACAAGTCAACAACAGACACAAGCAGTCTGCAACATTCCTTCTCCAACAGATATGAGGTAAGTAATTGTTACTCTTTTCATTTCTATATTTCTTTTAATTCATCTATCATTCAGCCTTCTACCCATTCGCAACCTCTGTTAGCCCAAACCAGACCAGACCTGAATCCTTATTTCCTTGTCTCCCTATTGGCCTCCTCTACCCTTCTATCCATTTGACTCCCCTGTATCTCTGCACAGACCCACAGACCATCAACCAAAACCAAACTCCCAGACCCAGACCCCCAGACCATTCAACCAGGCCCAAACTCTGTCTCAGACCCGTCCACAGACCAAAAACTCAACCAGACCTCGTCCACAGACTACTACCCCGACCGACGCCGGTCACTTCCCCCACTGACGTTGGCAGACTAACCGACGTCGGCAGCCTCGACAACCGACGCCGATAGGACCACCGACGTCGGTGACTGTGACCAGGCCAACAACATCTTTCAGGTAAGCTTTTGCTTCCATTTTTCTTTTCAGTCTTTTATCATTTCAGTATTTTGACATTCTGCTATTTATCAGACATTATCTTTATCAACTAGTGGGTTGACATCCCTTAAGGAAGTTTTCATACTTCTGGGATCAAGCTTTCGCTTGGCAACACATCATCTCCTCATCTAACGCCTTCTTTGTCCAAGTCACTCTCTTTTTCAGGTGTCATCCTCCACAACCAAAGAGGAGTTCTCACGTCGTCTGGATAACGGTGCGCACGACTACATCCAGGTACACACAAGCCTTAGACCATTTCTCTCTCAGTTTCTTAATTCCTTCTTTGAATGTAGAAAGTGAAATTAGCATAGAAACATTCTGGCACGCCCGGTGGGACCTTAGGGCCTTCCTTGGGTTCCTTTTCTTTATGTTCATATAGGGTGCATTAGGTTCCTCCCTTTTCACCTCCTTCTTTTTTCTAAACGACATCATAAGCGAGATTAAAAAGAACCTTTCTTTTCTTTCTTGCATCATTAGACTAGTCAAAAATCATATCTTTCAACCCTTTCTCCATTTGTTTTCATTCAAACTCAGATTTCGACTTGGGCTTAAAACACATTGCATTGCATTTCTGCTTGCTTGCATTTCTTAGTCCACACCTAGTAATTAATAATCGCATATTGAATTAATCGTAGATCACTTGATGTTACACAACCGAACCACTTGCACCAAATCAAACATCAAACTCACCTGAGACAAGGCCCGACTGGGATTTCATCCCCCAGCGGATACCTTACCCGTCCCGGCAATCCTACTTGGATTTCATCACCAAGGGGAAAGCCCACTCTGTTCTCTGGCAGAGTCTAATCTCTAGGGAAAGTATATTTTGGCTAAGCGAGACCAGCTTATCACTGGGCTCGTGAAGTGAGGGGAGCTTGCTCCTTAGCACCAGGCCATGTACGGAACCTAACCCAGACTTCTTGAGCGCCTAAACAAAACCTGAAACCATCCATAGACTACATCTTCTAGGACCCTTCTACCAGCCAACCTCCCAAACATCACTTTAAGGCATAAGCCACAAGATTCTAAAAGTTGATTCTTAGGATTTAATGCTTAAAGCCTGTCTGTCTCCATCTCTATTTTTCTGTTCCCATCTGCTTGTTTGAGCTAGTGAGGATGTTCTTCATTTTTTCCAAGAATCTTCAAGTTTTCTAATTTTCTGGAAACTACAGTCACCGACATCGGCTTTATCACCGACGTCGGCCACCTTTACTCGCCAGCATCGGTTACCTGACCGACGTCGGCCATCTGCCCTCACCGACATCGGTTTTTCAACCGACGTCGGTCACTGTCACAATCCTTTTCTTCAAAACTACAGCCTAAAACCCGACCCTCTTTTTCTGCCAAAAGCCCATTTCGAGTTTTCGAAACTGAAAAAACATAGTTTCTGGAACCTGACCCCTCTTGCCTTAAATGGTTTTGACGCACAGTCAAACCAAGGCTCCTCTTGACCACGCTCCCCCGTTCCTAACCAGTCCTATAATGGAGTTCCACTCGGAGACCGAAAGAACTCCTACCCTGACTCAAACCCCCATCATCCCTGAAGGGGACCAGGATTCGAGAGATTCTTGGACCTTAATGTCACAGCCCTCTAAAACTATCTCGCAAGAAACCCAATGCGAGACCTCTCGAGTGAAGCGGCGATGACACTAACACCACCCGCTACCCAGCCTTTTTCCTCAACCATTAACCCGACCATGGCCAATACACAAAGTTTGGCCTCCCCATCTATTTTTAGACCGACCTCTATCGGGGTTCCATTACCCCCTCGACCACACGTAATTCAACCAAGTTCTACATCATACCAGAACTTGATTGTCTCGACCCCTCACACTCTTGTGCCCATAACTGCAGGAGTGTTTACCTCCCCTTTTGCCAGTGCCGCCATTCAACAACCTTTGGCGGTATCTAGTCAACCTATACCTTTTACCTTCATAACTCAACCACCTTTGGTCTCCACTTCTGTCCCTGCGACTAGTTATACATACGTTGCGCCCTTACAAGCACAACCGACTACGTCGTATGCCTCCTCTAGCCTCTTTCAAGTGCTCTACAACCTAGGGGGCACCCCATCTACCAATCCGTCAGTAGATATCATTAAAATGCTGATGGATAAAATGTCCAGTCTCGAGACCTCTATTTCTGGTTCATGCAATGCTCTCTCATATGAGCAAATTTGCAACGAGCCCATCCATCCTTCCATCCCTATCCGACCATACCCCAACCATTGGGAGCTTCCTAAATTTACTCGCTTTC
Organism: Torreya grandis; assembly: GCA_037957365.1. Classification (NCBI taxonomy): domain Eukaryota; kingdom Viridiplantae; phylum Streptophyta; class Pinopsida; order Cupressales; family Taxaceae; genus Torreya; species Torreya grandis. The sequence continues at coordinate 1,694,712 of JARHVA010003467.1, read as the reverse complement.
AGAGTAAGGAAGACCCAAAATAACACCTACGGGCATTCAGACATGCCTGCTACCTCATAGCACATGACGATGCGTTATTATTACGTACATTTCCTATGTCGCTTTCTGGCCCTGCCCTTGACTGGTATAGTTCTCTTACCAGACATTCTATCTTTTCATTCACTCAACTTGCCCAATTATTTCTCAACCATTTTTCTATCAACATCACCAAACAAGTCTCAATCATAGACCTTTACTCCATCAGGCAATTTGATGATGAATCTATAGTCGATTTTGTCGCCCGTTGGAGGGGCCTGATCAACCAGCTCTCCTTCTCCTTGCCTCAACCTGAGCTCATCGAGCTCTTTTCTCGAGCATGAGCCAGGCACATCTCTTCTACCTTGTAGATTCAGACATTCTGCACTTTCGACGAAGCTTTCACCATGGCTTAAAATCTTGAACTCCGCGCCATTGAAGAAGATAAGGTCAAATTGCGTAATACTAATGCAAGAATCAATGACCCTTCTTCTTCCAGACCTTCTTCTTCTGCCAACTCCCAGTCCAAAAGAGTGGCCAACACTGTGGTCATTAGATCACCATCTTCGACAACAACTAATCAATCTCAACCTTCAACATCTCCAAGCATTACCAAACAATTCCAACAACGGTACATCCAGCGTTCATACACTCCACTTGGAGAATCATATGCTTCCATTTTGGAAAAAATTGTCAAGCAAGGGGTCCTTAATCTCCCTCCAATCCGACCACCTCAGTTCGACCCTTCAAAATCCCTCCCTACATGGTATAGGGAGGCCGACTTCTATCACTTTCATCGCATCCATGGCCATGACATCGACAATTGCCGAACTTTCAAAAACATCATCCAAGACATGATCGACAAGGGGGATCTTATTTTGGATAACCCGAACACCCCACCCAACCAACACATCGACATCTTCAAACAACCATTCCCAAACCATCCTCTTACCCAAGAAAATGTCCAAACCATGACCAATAGCTCCCAAGACCATAATATTCACATAGTCAACACTATCTTGCCTCTTATCCCTAACCAACCTCCATCACAAGATGAAGAACTTTCTTCTCCTATTGGTCCTCCATTGACCTCTTTTATACTGGAGGATGCCTTGACCATACCAACGCCATCAAGCCCACCTTCATCCGAAGACCCTATCTTGCCTACTCCTCAAGCACAAGTAGAAGGCACGATCATCCCTGCCCTCTGCCCTCTTGAGGAGCCGCACTCTTCTATTTCTTCTCCACCAGGAGAAGATCCACTCTCTTCACCCATTTCGACCGAGGAAGACCCAGTCACAGTTTCCTCTTGCCTTTTGCTTGAGATTACTACATCTCACTCACCTCCGTCCACATCTGAACCCAAACTTGCATCTAACCTCACCTCGCACAATGGTGGTCCTCAACCCAAACCAAAGAAGGCCACTAAACCACACTGGAGGACTCCTCCCCCACCTTTGTCATTACCTTCAATCTTGGGCCCGCATCCATCCACTTTAATAGGGGTGCTTCCCACTCCCATACTTCACAGAGGCAAGTCACCTCCATTACTCTCTCAACCCATCAGACATATATCTCTTCCAAACCATCGACCAACGCCTCTTACGCCTCTCAAACCAAAGTCATCAACCCCCACTGCAACAAAACATCCAGACCCGTTAGCAGGTTCTTATGCCTTGCTGTTATGGCAATTGTTGCAGTCCTCTCGCATCAATCTCTCACCTCTTAAACCATATCAATCTCTCAGACCTAAACCCCCTTGGTTCGATGATGCTCACATTTGTGCGTATCATCGTACACCTGGGCATGACACTGAGCATTGTTGTGCTCTTAAGGTTGTCATTCGCTAATGTCTGGGGAATGACACCCTTCTTCTCGACCATTTAATCAACAAGCCTTCAACACCGCCCCACTCATCAACTCTCAGATCAAGACCATCTTGGTTCGACAACTCTAAATTTTTCCACTATAATCACACTCCAGGACATGACACTGAGCGTTGTTGCGCTCTTAAAGCTGTCACTCGCCAACACCAGAAAAAGGATTCCCTTCTCATCAAGGATCCTCTTGACCACCCCTTCGACAAATCATCAACACCAACCCATACTTCTCAAACCTCATCACCTAAATCGGGATCTCCACGTCAGACTATGGTCCCTTTGCCGCCTTTAACCCCCTTATTCGACATCAACACAGTCAATCTGACCACTAAGCCTCAACCGACCTTGACCAATCTGTTAAACATTCTCCCTAGCCGCTGGGGGAATTCAACCTTCATCCAATCCTCGACCAACCTTTCAACCCAGTCTCGACCAAATATCAATCACTCTTTTAATCCTAAACCTCGACCAAGTGTCCATCGACCTGACCCTCGACCAAATATTCGACCAGTCTCGACCAATCAGCAACCAAATATCAATCAACCAAACCTCAACCAATTATTCAACCAGTCTCGACCAAACATTCAACCCAAACATTCAACCAACCTTTTCAAATCATCCAACCAGTCATCGACCAAACAATTCAACACTATATCAACCAACTTCACATCCAACATCAATCAACACTTGACCAATCTGGAAAGAGGCAAATGGGGCAAGTTTGCTCTTAATTGACTCGAACCTTATCATAATGCACAAGCATGGCCCAGGGACTTATCAGAACCTGAGCCCCTTTTTATGTCTTGCATCTTCGACCATTCTACTGTTAGTCGAGTACTCAATCACTTGACATTTTACTTGAGCTCGTCCCTTGAGCAACCCCCTGTCATTGTCATCCCTATTCCTTTCAACCCTATTTCCCAGCATTCGTCAACCCTTTTTGTCAAGCAGTAATGCTTTGTCCTAATAAAGGGGAACCCTTAAACTTCTAGAGGCTTGTCCATGGCTAAAAACTTCAGTCAACAATATATCAAAATGGGATACCTATCATATCAAAGGTCATAAACTCTAAATGTAGACTGCTCCCTCGAAGGACAGCTACATAATTGTTGTATTACTAGATTGCTCCCTTGAAGGACAGCTAGGCCAAAGTCACATCAAAACATTTAAAGCAAAGTATAGACCACTCCCTCGAAGGATGGCTATGACTAAATATTGCTACAGACAACACTCTTTTTCTGAAGCTTCCCGCATCGATCAGCTTCACATATATGACCACCAAGCAAAACAACTTCCCTATGTGGACTTCCCGCATCGATCAGTCCACCACCCGTCAAAAAAAAAAAAAAATGACTGACAAGCTATCAAGTCATGGACATGCCTATAGTCATTCTTGGGTCACCTATAAAAGGGGCAAGGTTCTTCCTGCCACCAAAATGGGTTACCCCATTCTCTCATATCACATATTCATCCTATCACCCTAGCATACTCAAGGGACTTCGAGCTCACTTAACGTCAAGTGATTCGATTACTTCTCTAGCACAACACTGGTCCACGACGCGATGCATGAATGGGGATTTTGTTCTAACAACCCCTATCCATGCCATCATTTTGGTCCTTGTCAATGAAAGAGCAATTTTCCTTTCACCTTTCTTTCACACTTTGGTCACATTCAACCAAAACTTTTTCTACCCAACCAATTCCAACCAAGCCAACCCAAAACATTTTCAGACCAACATCATGACATCAGACATCATCCTAGTCCTATTCACATAGTTTCTATGGACACCAATACACATGGAAACTATCGACCAAACACAATTTATGTTAAGCATAAACCAATACTTGCTGAAGCATAAATAGACATCAATTCATTTTTAGCATACGTCCATCACGACTATGGACAATTGCTAGGGATGAAAGACCCCTCGACCAATGTTACAGAATACACCATTTGGAAAAGGCTGTAACATCTTCTTTCTCCTCATCATTTCGACACATGACCACACCCATCATCGACCATTTTGTCTCTTTGTTTCAAACTACATTGGTCTAAGGCCCTATGACCGGGGCTATGTAGGCAGCACTCAGATGACACGACTGTCTTCTGGGGTTAGCTCGACCACCTCCATTTGTTCGTCTCTCTGATGGACAAACCTTCTTCCTTTTGACCATGACCTTGACCTCGACCAAGACCAATCCATGACCTTGACCTTGACCAAGACCAATTCCCCCACTTTGACCATTCCTCCCTTTTAGGGAGAACTACATTGGCCTGAGGCCCTTCACAAGGGCTATGTAGGCAGCACTCAGTGTTATGAGGTTAGCTCAGCCACATTTTTTCGTCCATTTATCCACATCGACTAGTGACCATTGGAGATCATGCCTATCTCCTCCTACCTTGACCACTTTTAAGACAAACGTTGCTTTGGTTGTTTTTGCATGTATGCTACCTCACGACTGGTTAGCAACATTGTCCGCAGACCCTATTTTGACCTTCACAAGTATAGGATCGCAAGCCGCGGTTGATCCCCACTACTTGTGACATTTTTGTGTTTTTAGGAGCACTTCCTGAGCCCAGGATATCTGGAACACGATGACCATTTGGAGCTTTAGCTTAGATTGAATAACCCAATCAATAGATGACTAAATGCTGGGGCCCGGTTATTTCAATTTTGGCACTCCTCGACCCTCGACCTGCGACAATTTGACCCGACCATCCCGTGAAGTGGTATGTGTGCAATCACGACTTTTGCAGTGTTCACACTCACACCTTCATCCTTTTCATCCACTCTTTGTCAAATCAGCACTCGATTCCAGGTTCCCTTCCCTCGACTCCTGCTTTGAGGGGGAATACCTCATCCATAATCAGGGCAATCAACCTCTTCCTCTTTTTGTCTTGCAGTTCACTTGAACAACCAACAAGATGAAATCAACCTTATCCCACACCTGGGGCAATCAACTCTTATTTTTGTCTTGCAGTTTGTCCAGAACAACCAACAAGACAAAAAGGGGCAAATGTAGACACCAAAATCGTGTCTACCCCTTGGTCCTTTCTCCCCCTCTTAGTCCCCTTTTGGTCCACTTAACCACTCCTAACCCATGTTTTATTAATTTGAAATAAATATCCTATTTTAAATTAATAAAATCTCTTTTCCCTCTCTCTCTTGCCACCTCACCACCCTTGGATACCCTTCTTGGATTCCCTTCATTCTCCACATGGCCAATATTAATACCTAGACCCCCATTCCAACTTCTCCCCTTTAACTTCTCGTCCATTTTAATCACCTTCGACCGTTTCTTCCTCGGACTCGCTGACCCGGTAGTTGAGAAAATGGATGAAAGGCTATTTTTAGCCTTTTTCCTGCCTTCCAACCGTCGACGTCGATCAACTGTCGACTGACGTCAGCGATATTGTCGGCATCGACAGCCTTCATAATGGTTTTTTGCATCGGTTATCCGGCTCTTCGCCCTGGCTCTTCATCAGACTCTGGAATCCTTCAGCCTTCAGCAATCCGACCCTTGAATCTGCCACTCAGCCAATCAACCTGCCAATCTTCAAACTAGGTCTCTCACTCTTCTGCACCAGCAACAACATTAGGCTTCTACACTAGCAACAGGGCCTTCACACCAGCAGCACCAACAACAAGTCAACAACAGGCACAAGCAGTCTGCAACATTCCTTCTCCAACAGATATGAGGTAAGTAATTGTTACTCTTTTCATTTCTATATTTCTTTTAATTCATCTGTCATTCAGCCTTCTGCCCATTCGCAACCTCTGTTAGCCCAGACCAGACCCGAATCCTTATTTCCTTGTCTCCCTATTGGCTTCCTCTACCCTTCTGTCCATTTGACTCCCTTGTATCTCTGCACAGACCCACAGACCATTAACCAAAACTAGACTCCCAGACCCAGACCCCCAGACCATTCAACCAGGCCCAAACTCTGTCTCAGACCCGTCCACAGACCAAAAACTCGACCAGACCTCGTCCACAGACTACTGCCCCGATCGACGCCGGTCACTTCCCCCACCGATGTCGGTAGACTAATCGACGTCAACAGCCTCGACAACCGACGCTGGTAGGACCACCGACGTCGGCGACTGTGACAAGGCCGACAACATCTTTTAGATAAGCTTTTGCTTCCATTTTCCTTTTCAGTCTTTTATCATTTCAGTATTTTGACATTTTGCTATTTATCAGACATTATCTTTATCAACTAGTGGGTTGACATCCCTTAAGGAAGTTTTCATACTTCTGGGATCAAGCTTTCACTTGGCAACCCACCATCTCCTCATCTAACGCCTTTTTTTGTCCAAGTCACTCTCTTTTTTAGGTGTCATCCTCCACAACCAAAGAGGAGTTCTCACGTCGTCTAGATAACGGTGCGCACGACTACATCCAGGTACACACAAGCCTTAGACCATTTCTCTCTTAGTTTCTTAATTCTTTCTTTGAATGTAGAAAGCGAAATTAGCATAGAAACACACCTTCCCCCCATCTTCCAAAATTAGCTCCTAGAACTAAAGCTTTTTCACATTTTTACATGTTACCTTTGTGTTTCTTTCTTTTTCCACCTTCAGTTTGCCTTCAAACTAGCCTAGCTCACTTCCACTCTTGATTTTAGATTTGAAAACTTGCATTAGAGATAGAATTTTAGAAGCTTTCTATAGCCACAACCTACTACCATTGTTTCTAATCTCTAACTCTATTGTTTTTGTGATTGAATACACCATTGCAAACAAATAAATATCATTGATTTTGCAACCCAGTCTTTATAAACAGTGCACTCAGCTAGCCACAAATCAGATACTCTTTGTTTGAGATCCCCTTCTTCTGATATTCATTGGTTCATATTCCTTGTTAGATAATTCTCAAAATACTTTCTTGGATAAAGGAGTTAGCATACTAAGGACAACAACAACATAGGCTTACTTGATTTCAGCTGATCTTTGTCTTGATCAGGTTGGAGGTTCTTTAATTTTAGTCTATTTTTTATTTAGATTATATTAGTTAAATTATGCTTGTAGTAAATTAGATTTATATAATTAAAAAAAAAACAAATTTGATAGAAAGAAGAATTATTTCCTTTTCCAGTCTTTGCAAAAAAAAAAAAAACAGTAATTAGTCTATTTGTTTGCTTACATTTATTGGATTCATTCATAGTATAAAATCTTGCATTCAAACCATAGGTGAATATTAAAATATGACACATACTTTAAATCATTGTAAAAAATAATTTTTAGTCTTTGAAACAAGTCATTTTCATTCTCCCACACACCCATTAGCAACTAGAAACCCTATATCAACCTAGGTAAACACAAGATCTTATTTTAATACTGATTCCTCTTATCTTGAACAAACTAAGGAGCTATTTTTAGCCCATAATAGTATAAAATAAGAATTTAAACAATCATTCTATTTAAAATAGAACATTGTTCATAGCTAGAGTGCATTCAATTTATGAATATTAAAAGTTTATTCTAGCTTACATATGAGCAAAAGTAGCGTTGGGAGCTTAATAGTATTTTGATGTCTAGAATCTCAACCTATTCTTGAATCATTTTCATGTTGGTGAAACTTTAGTTTACACATATATACATTCATACATCATTCAAATAAAATTGTAGACACTACAATTTCGTACCATATATACAATTGATTACATGTCGTAGGCCTTTATTTTTATTTAATCTCCTAAATAATCCCTATCCTAAGGTTTAGTATATTTACCCATGGTAACCTAGGAATTTAATTTTACCATTTACCTTTCTACCCCCTTAACCTCCTAAATCTATTAATAACCTAAGGAATCTACTTCTTAACCACTTTACCCCCTTATAAATTTGTTACCAATAACCTCATGCTCATCAAAGCCACAATTTTACCCATGGTTGGAACAATCCTACCAATTTGGATGAATCGGTACTGATTCTTTGGATTGGCATTGATCCATAGTACTCAAACAACCTTTGGCTTCTAGACCCAGAAACTCTGAACCTCAAATTGTTTCTAGATTTCTTAGAGAATTAAGGAAGTCCTTAACGTTGCTCTATTAAAAAAATTCTGCATTCAATCGACATCCATTGTCACAAGCCTAAAAGACTGCCCACATTCATGAAGAGAAGTTTACTCTGTTTGAAACCAATTCCAAGGTAAGTAATCATGTTCTTCATTTCATTTTATATCAATCTTTCTACTTTTATTTACTTATCTAGTACTTAGAATATCATCCATATCCCTTAGTATTATTTATTAATCTCTGTCATCCAATCTATTCTTTGTGTTTATTAAACACAATTATAAAGAGAATCAATGTCGATTCAGTCTGAATCAACACCGATCTTAATAATATTAGTATCGATCCATTGTGTTTAATTTTTAGAACCCAAGACCTTAATCTTAGATCCTTGTCCTTAATCTTTATTGATTTGTTGTCATTTTGAATATGGCCTTGTTATGTAGATGACTCTACCATGCATAGTGCATGATGCAATCAATATCATTGATCTTCTCATAGTATCTCGTTTGTTGATTAGAGTGACATAGCTTTCAAGCTAGCCCTTTGCACTATTATTTATTCTACCTCTTTTGAATCCACTGCCAACCAACTAAATGTCATACTTGATTATGTAAATACTTCCACATCTTATTGGGATGAATATCATGCTTATGTTGATATCTTAAATGAGGATTGAATCTTAATCATTTTGTTATCATATCTTTATCTATTATAATTTCATATGTTGTTATCCATTTAATTGTGTAAATAAGTGACCTGACATCCACTTGAGGAAGCTCACAACTTCTCAAGACTGGTCTCTAAGTAGGAAGCTCACCCAATTATCTATTAATCTATTTTTGTCCAAGTTGTTTATATGTGTGCAGGTTATTCTTCTTAGCCAAAAAGAAGCTCCTTCAGTCACTGGATTCAAAGTGGTGTGCAACATCTTCTAATATTTAGATATTATAAAATTTGATTTTCATTTGAGTTTTTAGTATGTAATTTAATTTAAAGAAAAAATGAAAAACTACTATAACATTTTGGCATCCCTGGTGGGACCCCTAAGGTCTCATTTTTCTTATTAAAATTCATTATGAATTTATCTATCTTTTTCTCCCTTTCTTTTATTTATTTTTTTCATTCAAAGAAAATCCAAAATATATTTTTTTCTTTTCTAAAGGTTAAAAAGAATTGCATCTATTTATGCTTGCTTAGGTAATTCATATAGAATAATCCAAGCAGTTAATTTATCATATCTATCACTTCTTTCACACACATACCAAACCACATACATAATAAACTCATTAAACATTGACATAAGGGAATTGAATGGGATTTCATCACCTAGTGGTAACCTTCTTCATGGATATCACTTTTACCACCAAAGGGAAAACCAACTCAGTGCTAACTGAGTATAAAGCTTGGTTTTTTGATATATATTAGCTATGCACTTGACACCCTTATGCTTACGGTGTGTGAAGTGAGGGGATAGGCCCCAATACTAGGCCAAGTATCAATTCTAGTAAAAATATCTTTTTGAGCCTAAACAAACATGGAACCATCCTTATATTGCCACTTCTTAGGACCCTCGGTAGCATTTTATTTTCTTTTATCATACTTTAAAATTAAAAAGTAAAATATTCTTAGGTGCATCTTTAGCATGCGTATCTTTTTATTTTCACTAAATATGAGATAATCAAAAAGAACTTTTGTGTGCTTTTTGTTTCTATTTCTTATTTTTTCCTTTATCACTACATGGTTTTGACGTGATAACAGTCACAAAAGTAGACCAAACCCCCAATTTCATCCTCATTCATGGAGAACTCTCCTTGTCCTCCTACTTTCTCTAAGTCCATGAGGGAAGGTATTCCTCAAATACTATACCCAGGGCAATCCTAAATTTGCCATTATATTGGATAACAACCCAATCATGCTTAACCATTACTTCAACTCCTAAGTTATATGCATCCCACTTTTTCCCCATACACATTTTTTTAGGAACCCATATGACATGCCTTTAGAGGAAAGTGAAGGGTTTATCGCCGCTATGGTGTCTCGCCATAACAATCCTCCCCCAACTAGTTCTGACACTAATGTTACACAACCCTTAGGCAATCCGCCTCCAATAATGTCTAGTGTTCCATCCCCAACTAGTACCCAAACTCTGAATGTCACCATGCCTCAACCTATGTCTACTCAGCCTACTACCACAACACTTTAGAATCTAGTTATCTTAGTCCCAATAACCCTTCCACCTATCCAAATTAGTGTACCTTTAAATATCCAAACTCAGTGTTTACAATAAGCCCCTATAAGTCAACCACCTCAAAAATATATCCTCTTAACCACCCAATACATATAACCTATGCAAGCTATTGGGTCTAATTATATCCCCTTATAATCTCCATAGCATGTGGTGGTGTCTCAACCAATCATAACCACCTTGGTTGCTTATCCTTTATCCCAACCTTTTTTCACTCAACTTCTTATGTATCAACTCCCATAACAAAACGTTTTGGGAGGTATCCATTAATACAACACCTAACCAGACCTTATGAGCATCCTTATGAGCATGATGGCCAATTTAGAAGCTTCTACCTCTGGGCAAAAAAACATGCTCACTTATGAGCAAATCTGTAATGAACCTATTAACCAAGTCATTCCCATTAGACCTTATCCTTCATAATGGGAGCTTCCAAAGTTTACTAAGTTTTAAAACAAAGAGGATCCTCAACAACACCTTTGAGTATTTAGACATGCTTGCTACCTTATAGCTCATGATGACATACTTCTTCTTAGGACCTTTCCTATGTTGTTATCTAGACCTGCTCTAGATTGGTACAACTCAATTCCTCAACATTCCTTGTTTTATTTTGGGAAGCTAGCCCAAACATTTTGATGATGAATCTATCACTGATTTTATGGCTAGATGGAGGAGTTTCATAAACCAACTCACCTTTTCCCTTCTGTGACCTGAGATAATTGAATTATTTATGAGAGCATGTGCTAAACATATCTCATCGACATTATGGGAATAATCTTTCAAGACCAAGGCTTTTTTATGGCCCATAAGCTAGAAATTAGAGCCTTAGAAGAAGGGAAAGTTAAATTGTAGAATAAAAAATTCAATCCTAACCCCTCTAAAGGGACTAACAATAATAATAAAACCAAAGGAACTACTATTGTTGTATTTGTGAAATCAACACCACTACAAACTAAAATCCAATCTAAGCCCTCCACCTCTCAGGCACAATCTCAAAAACCATTAATGCATTTCCCCCCATGATCATATACACCTTTAGGATAGTATTATATGTCTATCTTAGATAATCTCTTAAATTCATCTCTCATCAAGCTTCCTCTAGTAAGACCTCTTGATGATTCTCACCCTAAGACTAGTTGGTTTAGGGGGAATGATTTTTTTAACTTTCACCGTGTAATAGGTCATGATGTCAATAGGTGTTGTTATTTCAAGGGTCTAGTACAAAACCTTATTGATCAATGGGAGTTATAACTAGATAACCCTAATACGCCCCCTAACCATTCTATAAACATATTTAGATAGCCATTCCCTAATCATTCTTCCATGTCTAATTCCATGTAGGCTAATTCACGATCCACCTCAAAACACAAAACTCATGTAATCAACATTATCCATGACCAACTTCTACCTAAAAAAGTTGATAGTACTTCTATCTTCAATCTCCTTACAGGAGACACCTTCGAATCATCTAAAGTAAGTGAAGATATCCTAAAAACTTCCTCAAGCTTTTTGGATCTCATTATTTGGGATCCACTTGAGGAAACAATATCTGGAAACATTCAAGATGATCAATTATGAACAAAAGAGGAAAATACTATCGAAGAAAAGGCTTGTTTGGACATTTCACAAGATACACATACCATTCCTCATATCATTTCAATCCCTGTATCAGCATACTCATTCCCTCTATATTATTACCCTCTGAAGAAACTATCACGTTACCCCAAACTAGCTCAAGACCAATTCCCCCTATTGCTCAGGAGGTGCTAAATCTTAGAGAAATCAAGGAAAAATCCATAGATGTCAGAAATAAAAACCTTGAGGCCCCAAGAGGAAAATATTTATAACATCCTCTCATTAGGATTGAACTCCCTAAAGAGGATATCCCCATTACCCCTAATCAAATTCGAAAATGGAAAGCACTGTTGCCACTTATTCATACAAAAACATCTATATTAGGACCCCATCCTTTAGCAAGACTGAAAGTCACTATCATAGAATCCTCTACTAAAGAGCATGCATCATCACAAAGGGATCTTCCCACTATGATAATTCCAATACATAACCCTTTAAACCCCTACTAGCCATAAGTTTTAGGTGTAAGGGCTTATCCTAAGCACAAAGTACCTACTATAGGGAACATTCAAATAACTATAGTTCAAAAGGTCAAGGTTAAAAGTCACATACATCTTCCCTACTAATTCTTTGAAGAATTGAAAAGCCTAGTTAAGATCCATTGAAGGGGTATTATTATAAGATCCTAAATTAGCTTCTACAGACTTTCCTTATCACTCTACCACCCGTAAAACCCATTAATCCTCATATTTAGAAACCAATATGGTATAGAGAAAATAGGAAATATGTGTATCATCGAATAACAGGTCATGACACATAAATTTGTAATGCACTAAAGGTTGTGGTCTGAAACTTATTAGAAGAAGATGATATTTTAATGGAACAATTAGATCATGACCATCCCCACAATAAAACTAATAGGGTTACATCCACCTCAAGAATTAGCATATTACCAATAGTATCAGAATGAGCTATAAAAGAAGATAAAACCTCTGATCGAGCTTAGTATCAATCTCTCTCAAACCCTCTAGATGTGGATGATTCTGAGAATTCAAGAAATCCCCTTTTATTTTAGATAGATGCAATTCACATAACTACATGATCTTAAGCCTAGGAAAACATTATTCAAAAGGAAAACATTTATTTCACATGTTACTGAAATAACCTCCTACTTTATTCAATGCATATATTCTCAACCTTGCATTGTACTAGAAATCAAGTTTCTACATTACCAAGAAAAAGTTATCGGAATATTTCATTTTTTTTCATTCATAGTAGCAATGCATTCAAATATCAAAAAACATAGAAGAAAGAATAATGAAAAATTGAGCAAACCCATGATTGTAGTGGAATATGAACAAAGAACACAACCAAAGTACACCAATATTAACTATTCTTTGGCTAAACACCATCTTTTTTGAGGTCAATCATTCAATTACAATGTTGGATATTTCCTCTTTGACACATTTCACATGCTTTTAATAACATCTTTAGAACTAATAAATGACATTATTTACCACTTCTTAAATTGTTTGTACATACAGGGGATCCAAATGCATTTAAATCATATGAACTAGAACTAGATATTGACAAGCTACACAAATTACATGTAATACATGACACTAAAAAATATATTCATAGAGTAAGATTATATGCTTGCATACCTCACCTAAAAATGAAAGTGAGCTATGGAGATAAAAATTCTGCATACATTGGCTTTTTAGATGGCTAACTATATAAATATGCATTTGGTCCTTCAAAAGGAAAAATAACTTCCTTAAATTCAATAAAGAATGATAAAAAATTCCATAATCAATCCTATTATATGACATAAATCCTATTTGTGGCCATTACAAACCACTATATTACAAAAAAAATCAAGTACACTATCCCACTGAAACATACTTGATTATCAAGTACTTGCATAGATCATGAGTCTTACTGGGGTAACATTTCAAAAGAAATGGAATGTATGGCTTGTGTAGGCTAAACCCATAAACATCTAAATGGTGAAATCTTATTTAATTCCATTTTTCAATTAACAAATTTATAGTTTTACATACGATGTATACATTGTTATCTTGTACACTATGCCAAAATAATAATGTATACTTTAACTTACAAACAAAACTTGGAGATAATTTAATATAAAATACAAATAAAGTTGTAAATTGGAAATCATATATTATCAACTTAGGCATTCCATTCAAACAAGGTTAGATTAAAGGAGGTGAGTTTTGCTTAGAATGGATATCCATTTTGCTAAATGTAAATATCTAGCTATGGTTAACAACTACAAAATCTATAGAAAATGTGTATTGTAATTACCTGTAGACACTAAAAAACTACAGACAATGATTCTAGATGTCAAAATGCCTTAGGACCGCCTAGGGACTACCTAACCCTTCTTGACCCACTAACCAACCCATTGGACCCTGAGTCTAGTTGGCTACTAAGTTAAATTAACTCACTAACTTACTAACTAACCCTTCACCTAACCCCTTTTAACCCTCCTTAACTCATTTTACTTTAAACCCTTGACCACTGATGGTCAGCTTGACCACCGATGGCTAGGCTGACTGTCGACAGTCGAGTCTTCCTCATTCTTACACAATACCAGTTTGTGTAAGCTAACATGACACAATTAAATATGTCCACCTTGCCCATTACTAATGACTCCCAAGCATCGAAATCAACAAGCCAACATCCTAGGGAACCTTCTATCCTCCATCTCTCTTTGAATATAAAAGGAGGGGAGTAGGAGGTGAAATGGATCCATCAATCATTATAAGCATTTTAACACATAGGTATTCAAGCTTTCTAGCTAGCCTTCCTTCCAATAATTCAGCAACTGCGATAGAGATTTGAACCTCTATCAAAATTGATCTTGAGGCAAAACACTATTACTCTATCAAAATTGCTCCATCCATTAGCCATCAACCATTTAGCAAGCAATAGGTACAATTTGTATTTCAAATCTATTTGTTTGGTTTCTAAATTTTAGGCTTGAATCAGACCCCCTACACCTATCTTCTAACTTCCCTACCCTTAACTTGAACCTTAACAAACACTTACCTAATCATTGACCCTTTCTACAACTCTTTTTTGAACACCTCCAAAATTTCATAGGAAATCACTAATAGTCAGCATAACTACCGATGGTCACCTCCAACCGTCGACGGTTACCCAATCGTTGATAGTCAGCTTGACCATTGATGGTCACCCTAATCACTGATGGTCACTATGATAAGAAATAAAAATAAGTTATTTCCAACCCCTTACCCCCAACCAAATCTAACTTTTTGTGTCTCTACCTATTCATAGATCCCTGTTTGATTTTTTGAACCTTAACCAATCTATTTTAGCATTAGTATTGACTTGCTATTACTATATTTAATTATTTCCTCTCACAAACATTCATTTCTTCTTATATTTAATTTTAGTTAATTTATGTTATTTGATGCAAGTACTTTCATTTGATCTCATTCAACTTAATTGTTATCAAAGAGTGGATTGACAGCCTCCTAGCAAACTCACACTTCTTGGATCTAGCTCATGTTAGGTAGTCCACCTAACTATCTTTCTAACAACCCCTTTTGTTAGTTATTTCTTATCTACAGGTCATCCTTCCAAGACAAAATATATTTCTCCACACTCATCTAGATCATGCATGCATAATAATCAGGGTCTTCTACCACACCCTTATTACTAGTTTCTTATCTTCTTCCTTAATTAATAAATGAGCAAAAATTAAGAGAAACATTTTGGCACACCCGGTGGGACCTAGCATCATCTAGGTGTCCTTTTCTTCCTTTATTATATTCTCATACAATGAAATCTAATTTTTTTTAGGCTTAAAATAAACCTTGTATACATTGATTGCTTTCTTGTTTTTTAGTTCATTTAGTAACTTAAAGGCAAAAGTAATCAATCGTAGTTTCACTATTGTTATCACACACTTTACCAAACCACATAATCAATCAAAACATCAAAATAATTGACATAAGGCTCGACTAGGATTTCATCACCTAGTGGTAAACCTTACCGTTTGCCTATTTTACTTGGAGGTCACTACCAAGAAGAGAAACCAAAACTCAACTCTCTGGTTGAGTCTACACTCTGCAAATAAATATATCTTGGCTAAGCACTCGACACCCTTATCATTGTGATGTGTGAAGTGAGGGGGTAGTCCCTAATATCAAGCCATGTATTGACTTTCAATATAGATTTTTTAAGAACCTTTAACACTCAAAACCAACCTTAGACTTCTTTTTTAGTACCTGATCTACAAACCAAATTTCCTCTTCACACTTTCTAAGGCATAAGCCAAAAATGATCTAAAAATAATCCTAAGTTTTAAATACACTTTAGTGTATGTTTTGATTGCCTTGAGATATTTTTCTTTTATTTGCTTTGTGTTTGATTTATTAGCTTTTCATCATTTCTTTTATATTCCTCACATGGTCTTTATTAGACAATAATTGAGGAACCAAACCAATCAAGAACCATCTTCCTCTTCCTCTTCCTCTTCTTCAATGGAGTATACTTTGGATGTTGAGAGTTCTCCTGATCTTTCTCCCCCTCCTACCATGCCTCAGATAGTTGTTAAGGGTGATGTGGATTTCACTACCTTTCTTGATAACAACCCCATAACCCTTCAACATTACCTCAACACCTTATCTCACTACACCCCTATTGCTTCGGTTCCTCCTATGGATCCACCTTATGGTATGCCTCCCCATATTATAATTGGTGCTACCTATACCCAACCTATCACCCAAGCATCTTCTTCCACCAATATCCCATCCACTACCACCCCCCAAACTTAACCCAACATCCCAACCAATAGCTAAACACCCCCTACACCAACCAACACCTCCAACATATGGGCAACCTCACTTCTTGTTACCCATACCTCATCCACCATGGGGGTATATTCTACCCTTATTTCCACCATTCCCCTTATCACTACCAACTTACCAATTTCCACCTCACTTCTAAATTTGGTGCTCTCCATACCTCCTACCCTTCCACCTATTAGCACAAGAGTTACCACCAACCCCAACCAATTAATCTATCCATACCTCCAAATCAACCCATATCAATCCCTCAATGAATACCCATGACATCCTACCAATATATTCCTAATCCATAAGGATACATAGCACCTTCTACCCAACCTTTTGTGCCCATTAACCCTTATGTGGCATCATCCCAACCTTTAATGACTACATAAAAATATGTGGTATCTTCTCAACCTTCTACCACTTATCCATGTATTGTAGCCACCCAACCTCAACCAAACTTACCATACAATTATGGATCTTCTCAACCTTAGATGGATTTGGTCAAAATGTTAATGGACAAAATGACCAACCTAGAGTCATCTCTCTTTGGTGCTCATAACCTCTTGTCTTATGATCAAATATACAATGAACCTATTCACCCATCTATCCCTATATGATCTTATCCTCCTCAATGGGAACTACCCAAGTTTTCCAAGTTTCAAAGTAAGGAGGACCCCAAAAGCACTTAAGATCATTTTTCCATTCTTGTTATTTGATTGCATATGATGATACTCTTATCCTTTATACTTTTCCCATGTCTTTATCTAGACTAGCCTTAGATTGGTATACTACTCTCACCAAACACTCCATATTTTCCTTTTCCCAACTTACCCAAATATTTTTAGATCATTTCTCAGTCAATATATCTAAAAAGGTCTCTATTATGACCTCTACTCCATTAGGAAATTTGATGATGAATCAATTAATGATTGTGTAGCTAGATGGAGAGGTCTTATCAACCAACTCTCTTTATCTTTACCCCAACTTGAGTTGATTGAAATTTTCTCTCGAGGTTGTGCCAAACATATTTCCCCTACTCTTCAAGTTCAAACTTTCAAGACTTTTGATGAGTCTTTCACAATGGCATGCAAATTAGATATCAGAGCCATTGATGAGGAGAAATTGAAATTGAAAAATAAAAATTCTAGCTTCAAATCCAATGACCCTTCCTCATCAAACACCACCAATCAATCTAATCATCCTAACACCAAACCAAAGGCATCCACAAACTCAATTATCCTTGAAACTGCTCCACCACCAATTGTCAACCAACCCAACCAAACCAATTCCTCTAACTCTTCCAACCAATAAAACTAAAATCAAAACCAAGCTATCCTAAAATAATACACTCTGATAGGGGAGTCTTATGCTTCAATTTTGGATAAATTGCTTAAATCCAACATCATACAACTTCTTCCCATAAACCCCCCAACAATTTGATGCTCTCACCCTACACCTAGTTGGTATAATGAGAATGATCTATGTGCTTTCCATCGTGTGGTTGGACATGATGTCAATAGATGTAACACCTTTAAAACTATTGTCCAAAACATGATTGATAAGGGAGAATTTGTATTTGATAATCCCAATGCACCCCCAAATCAGTCCCTTGACATCTTTCATAAACCTTTCCTTAATCATGCCCTTCTACCAACTATGATGATAATAAAATAGAATCATCTCACACTTATGAGGTTCATACAGTCAATGTCATTATCAATAAACCTATCATTGAGGAGACCATTGCTTTAACTACCTCCTCCACCATTCTACTCATTGAAGTGGTGGACTCACACTCTATTCCTTTGGACACCTAAATAAAGGAAGCAAACACCCCTCTTTCTTTACTAGATGAGACCATAGACATACCCACCTCTCCTTTGATAGAAATACCAAAGGAGACAACCATTGCTTCAACTACCTCTTCCCCCACTCCACTGCAAAAACCATCTCCATTCCTTCACTTAAGCCCATCATACCTTCCTCCCCTATCATAGAACCACCCATTATCTCTTTTGAAACCATTCCACAAGAAGAGATCACCTTATCTACTCCCTCCATGGAGGAAACATCCTCCTAAATCTTAGAACCTTCCATCAAGAACAAAGGTGAAGAAACCATTCCATCACCTCAACTTATGGGATTAATCTTTGAAACCAATTACCAAGGAATTAAACCTATTTACAAATCCTTCTCTAGATTCGTCCAAAGTCTAGAGTTCACTTCTCAACCCAATCTAGATAGATCCACCTTTTGGTATCATCTTTGGCTCCCCTATCAAAACAAACTTGAACCTTCAACCTCACTTGCATCCACCCTTAAACTTATCATCGCCTTAATCCCTTCATCAAACACTTCTCCCTCTAAAACCATAGGAGAACCATCCAAACCACCTACATCTAAAATTTTCAAATCACCTTACACCTCTCTAACCAAACCTATCAATAATCTAGGAATTCTTGCTACACCTAGCCTTGCTCACCCATATTTTAATTTGGACTTAACCCCATCAAGTCCACCAAAGAAAACCCCAACCAAACTAACTAAGAAGGTGGAACCACATAAACTCCCACCTTGAACTAGAGCTATACCATCTCCTTCCCTCTTACCATCTATCTTAGGACCCCATCCTTATACCATCTTAGGATCTCATCCTTATACCAAGAGGGTAAACCCTCCCAAAACTACCCAAATTAAACCTTCTCCTTTCCTTCTACCTTTACCTACCCCAACCAAATCATCAAAATCCCCATCATTCTTAACTAACCTATCTACCTCTACCTTCACCATCCACCTCTAAATTTTCCACCTCAAAACCAACCATAACCAAATAATCCTAACCAAAAACACCTACCAAAACCATTTCACCACCTACAACTTCTGTAGTGAAGCCTACTCCTAAGAAGGTTCCCACTCCTAAAACTAAAAACCCAATACCCTCAACACCTTTACTCGAATATTATTTGACCATTCTATAAAGGTTGTTGCAAAATTACTCCTTAAGCCTACCACCTATAAAACCTTTCAACCCTTCAAGTCCTAAACCATCCTGGTTCAATGGCAGTTTAATCTACTCATACCATAAGACACTTGGACACAACATGGAGAATTACAAAGCTCTCCAAGCACTTATCCATAACTTATGGGATGAGGATGATCTATTATGAGATGAACCTCCCTTGATCCCATTACCAACCCAACCACCAAATAAACCCATCCAACACTTACTTACTCCTCCACTCTCATTTGAAAGTAAGGAGGAACTTAAGCAGCCTTCTAGCCTAACACCTCCTTTAATCCACACTATCCATATGGTTACCCGATCTAGGGCCCAACAAAAAGATAAGAGAAAGGCCAAAGTGTACATACCATGGACATAAAATTCCACCAAGCAAACCTTCCAATCTAACCCAAACACCCTCACCTTTACCTTCACCTTTGGCAAAACCCAAAATATCCATTTTGGGTGCCTCTCCTTCTAACCCTTCTGCCAATCCGTCTAGCGAGTAGTGTTAAAGCAACTTCACCAGACACTAGTGAAGATGAGCCTTTATGAACTATTAAACACCTCACCCCATCATCACCAAGCATTGATAGAGGCCCTGCAATCAATAAAGGTTCAACCAAAAGACCCACCCTCAACCTCTTGCATCCTTTGTCAGAGCACTTCAACCTTCTACCTTTGTCACATTCTAGGATTCAAAAATACCTTATGTTCATTCTAAAGATCTTGATCCTCCCCTCTTCATCACTGTATACATCAATCAAACTCGCATCAAAAGGGTGATGATTGATGGAGGAGATATTATTAACATTATCTCCTCTCATGCTTATGACTAACTCCAACTGCCTAAGAATATCATGTTAGAAACTGCAGTTGTCCTCTGCTCCTTTAATAATACTATGGCCACTACCTTGAGGACAATCATCCTCCACATCCACTTGGGACCCTAAGTAATTTTATAACTCTTTTATGTTGTATAAGGTAAGTTATAATACAAAATATTACTTGGATGCCCTTGAATTTATGTCATGAGTTGTGTCCCATCTACCTTACACTGATGTGTCAAATTCAAACATGAGGGTCAAGTTGTTACCATAGAAGTTGACCCTAGTCCTTTCACATCTTGAAACATGACATATCAACCTAATGACATTATTATTTCTCCCTCATCCACCTCACCACCAACTAATAATAACTCCACCCCTACCAATGATGAAGCTTTAACTAGCTCCTCTATCCTTTCTTCTTAGATCCCCATAGAGGACCCCTTGGAGCCCATGTTCAAATTTCTCTCATAGGGAGAGTATCATATTTTAGCCTTAGATGTTTTACCTACTCCTCAAGAGTATGGGAACCTCAACCATGATCCTAGTTATGACCCCACTATTAGAACCATCATTCCTTTTGAGTATTCTAACCATCAAACTAATTTAATCTATGGGGGAGTTGATCATCTACCTCTTGCTTCCACGACTGCCTCTTCCACCTGACCATTTACCTTTGAATTTTCCTATATGGAAAAACTTGCATTTTCCAAATTATACCTTAAAACGTGTGTTTGGAATGGATTTGGCATAGGCCATTATGAACATAGACCTCAGGAGTCACCTTCAATCAAAACCCATAAACCTCATGAGCTATTTGGCCTTGGGTTCATCTCACTATAAGAACCCACCAATTCACCTAAACCCATCACCACCATTGATGAGGATGTCCCATCCTCACCAACCCAATATCCTTCAAAGTCTAAGGATTTCAAAATCATTCCTCTTAAACTTTTTTTAGTCAATACTGTTAGTTTAGGCCCCATAACCTATCAAAAGGATGATCGAACTAAAACCCTTCCTCTCATTCATCTTGAAATGGTAGAAAATGATTATCCTACCATCAACACCATCCAACATCAGGATGATGACTCCATTATCACCTACCTTGATGATTGGGATTCTTCTATCCACAAATCCCTTCCTCCTAAGAACCAAACCATGTTGAATAAATCTAATATCAATGTCAACTTGGGTACTTTAGGATAACCCTCACATTGTAAAGATTTGTCAATCCTTAGATTCCATAGAGCAACAAGATTACCCTTCTTTCCTTCAAGATCAAAGCATAATATTTGCTTGGTCCTATCAAGATATGCTCAAAACTGACCCTATCATAGCCCTCCATAACATTATCACCTATCTTGATGGTAAGCCTGTTCGATAAAAACTTTGTAGGATGTACCCTCGTATCGCCCTTCTAGTCAAAAAAGAGCTTCAACATCTCTTGTCTATCAACTTCATCCAACCCATCAATTATTCTCAATGGGTTTCTAACATCATTCTCATTACCAAACGTATAAGGGGACTTTGCCTTTGTATCAAATTTCATGACCTCAACCTTACTTGCCTAAAAGATGTTTTCCCTTTGCCTAGCATTGACCAACTTGTTGATCTTACAACTAGCCATGAGATGTTATCTCTCATGGATGATTTCTCAGGATATAAACAAATCTTGATTTCCCCTAAGGATTAGTGTAAATATTCTTTTATCACCCTTTAGGGAACCTTCTACCATAGGTTCATGCCATTTGGTCTGAAGAATACTGAAGCAACTTACCAATGTGTGATGGCCTACATATTCCATGATCTCATCCATAAAATCATAGAGGACTATGTATATGATCTCTTTGGGAAATACAAATATCAAAAGGATCATCTAGATGTTCTCATAATCATCTTCAAATGCCTAATCTATTTCCATGTCAGAGTGAACCCCAAGAAATGTGTTTTTAGGGTCCTATCTGGAAAGCTTCTTGGCTTTATTGTCTCTCTATGAGGAATCAAGGTAGCCCCTGCCAAAGTCAAAACAATTTTGGAAATGCTACCTCCAACCCACCTTAAGAAAATTTGAATCCTACAGGGGAAGCTCCAATCCATCCATCACTTCATCTCTTGGTTATTAGAGAGATGTCAACCCTTTCACCATCTTCTCAAGAAAGATACATATTTTAAGTGGACTAAGGATTGCCAATTACCCTTTGATTCACTCAAAGAGTACCTCATTTCTCCACTAGTTTTTACCCCTCCTAAAGAGGACCAACCCTTCTACCTTTATATCTCCACCACTAACCATTCCCTATGGGAAATGCTCACTCACCATGATGACAAAAACAAAGAGCAAGTTATATATTACATAACTCAAACACTTATAGAGTATGAAACTTGGTATACCCATTCCAAAAAGCTTTGCCTCACCTTAGTCTTTATGGCTTACAAATTTAATCATTACCTTCTCAATCAAAAAAATTTCATCATCATTAACACTGACCCACTAAAGTACATGCACTCTAAACCATACCAAAACTAGTGTATGGCTAAGTGGCTCATGCTCCTAGCTGAGTTTGACCTTGAGTTCCTCCAGTAAAATTTGATTAAAGGGCAAGTCATTACTGATCAATTGGTCAAATCTCCTCTACCAGACAACTGATCACTTCCTCTTGCATTCCCAGATGAATCCATCATGACTCTTTCTCAAGAGGACCCCACCTACCAAATGACCATGTTCTTCGATGGCTCTAAATGCTAGTGTGTTGGGGGTGTCGTAGTTATTCTCATTCCCCTTAATGATGAACCTCTTCCCCTTTCCTTTAAACTTGATTTTGAGTATACCAATAATGTGACTGAGTATGAAGCCCTAATAATAGGTCTCCAAACCACTCTAGCCTTGGGAGTTAAGATGATCAACATCTTTGGTGATTCCCAACTTGTAGTCAACCAAGTCAACAGATTATACCAATGTAAGAATGATGTCTTGTAAAAGTACAAATAGATAGTAGATGTACTCTTAGCATCATTTGATCATTTCTTTATCCAGTCTATTCCATAATCTACTAACAAGTTCATAGATATAATGGTTTCCCTTACTTCCCAAATCCCATCCGCACCCACTTATTCTAAACTCTTTGTTACTATCCACTAATTTATCACACCCTCTTATATCCATTCTGACCTTCTTACCATTTTTAGTGTGGAATCATCTCCATCAGACATATGGTATGATCAAACCTTCAACTACCTCAACCTTAACATTGTTCCTCCCAACCTCTCTAGGAATGCCTGAAGATCCTTTATTTAGAGTACCTCTTGTTATACCATACTAGGGGGAATCCTTTACAAGCATGTATTTGATGGCCTCCTTATTTGTTGTCTACACAATCATGAAGCTTCCCATGCTATCAAATAAATGCATGACATAATCTATGGGGGAAACTTTAGTGGTTTAGCTATCACTAAACGTATCCTTTACCTTGGTTACTATTGGCCCACTCTCAACTAGGACTATTGTGATTATGTAAAAAAGTGTGTTAAATGTCAACAAGACATCAATTTACATCACATACCCGCCCATGATCTTCAAGTATGCAAAGACTATTGGTCCTTATCATAATGGGGACTCAATCTTATTGGGAAAATAAATCCTCATTCTTCACAATGACACCAATTCATTATCATTGCCACTAAGTATTTCACCAAATGGGTGGAGGCCATTCCTCTCATCTTGACCAAAGCCTACAAGATAGTCAAATTAATCAATCATCATATCATCTATTGTTTCAGCGTTCCCCATAAGATCATTACCGATAATGGTAAAGATTTTAAAAATAAGCAAGTCCAAGGTCTTTGCAACATATTTGGCATCAAGTTAAGCTTTTCCTTACCTTACCATCCACAAGCAAATAGATAGGTAAAAGCCTCTAACAAAACCCTCAACAAAATGTTAACCAAAGTAGTCAATGCTTTAGGTCGAGATTGGCACTTGCACATCCCTTTCGCTTTATGGGCCTATCACACTAGAATTTGAACCTCTATAGGTGCTACCCCTTTCTCTCTAGTATTTGGATTAGAGGCAGTATTGCCTCTCTAAGTACATATTCCTTCTCTTCACATATCCTTACAAGACATCATTTTTTAGAGCAACTATCATCAAGAACATATAGCATGACTTGAGCTACTTGATGAGCATCACCTAAAAACACTTAACCATCTTTGTTTCTATTGAGAGTGAATCAAATGCACCTATAAAAATCACCTGAAAGAATGAGAATTCAATATTGAAGACCTTGTCTTCAAAGAAAACCAACATGTAACCAATATGGAGAAAAGCAAAAGAGGAAAGTTTTCTTTCAATTTGCTTGGACCCTACATCATAACCCATAAGTATGGATAAAGAGCTTACCATTTGTCCTCTCTCAAAAGCAAACCAAAACTTGAACCTCTCAATGCTTCACATCTGCATCCTTTCTTTTGTTAAATAAAGATCAAATTCACCTTTTGTCTAACTTAAGCTCATCGCTTGATTTATGAGACTTTCACCTTCACTTACTTATCACTATCCTTTTTAGGACAACTAATTACAACATAGAACCATGTGATAAACTATCACAATTTTAGCCTAATCCTAAATATGGGTACCATAGCTCTAACCATAGCATGGTTCTCATGGATACTTTTCATCTTTAATCAGGTAGAATCTGATGGTCATTGGCTCTTAAAACCACCCATTTCACTTATCATTAACTTTTTGTGATAAAGTTTTGCCCTAATAAAGGTAAACCTCTAAGCCTATATAGACTTATCCATGTCTAAACCTAGCACCAAAATAATTTAAAATACTAAAATATCACTTGGGTCACATGTCTCTAGCATTGCAGACTGCTCTCTTCAAGGATAGTTTCCCAAAACTAAAATTTATTAAAAATATAGAATTCTCCCTTAAAGGATAGCTACCAAATAAACAAACCCAAACTTAGACCACTCCCTTGAAGGATGGCTAAGTCAAATTTGGAAAAATCAATCATTTGAAGCTTCTCACATCGATTAGATTCACAAACTTATTAAAACAACAATAATAACAAAAGACCCTATATCAAGACTAGAACAAGCTATCCCAAGGAAGCTGCAATCAACTTTCCTATATAGCATTAGTAGACTTCCCACATCGATCAGTCTACACATTACATGAAGACATAGACTTGTCTATTATGGTTCTTAGGTCACCTATAGAAGGGGACAACTAACCCACATAAGGTCACCTTACCTATCACCCATTTACCCTTCACCTACCATGCATCTCCCCTTTATACCATTTATAGATCAAGGGATTACGAGCTTACTTGACACAATGTGATCAAGAAACCAATTTATCAACTAAAGCATGCTAATGCGAAGCATTTGAAAGGATTATGTTCCTTAATCCAATATAAATTTAATTTTATTTTGTCCTTACTAATGAAAAAGCATCATACTTTTTCCTTATCCTTATCATTGGTTCATATAGATATATGTCTCATTATTCTAATCTCTTTTCACACATCTAGTTTGTTAATCTAACTTAATTTATGTGCCTTCATTAAAATTCAATATCATATTTAACACATCACATATCCATGATCATAAATCATAACCATAAATAAAATCACTATAAATCATAACATCATAACCATAATCAACAAAATAAATCACATCATATAACATAATATCATAAACCACATCAAGAACCATAATCAAACCATCTACATCATCAACATCATATCCATGAATAAAACAAAACATCATCCATAATCATCACATGCCTAAGATATCGAGTCCACATCTCATAAGCATAGGCATAAAACATAAAACATCAAAACATCTAAACCAAGAACCATGAGCCATAAATCACATCTATTTATCATCCAACATCATATACATCATGTCATCAAAATAAATAATACATGTAATAATGTGTATATATATATATATATATATATATATATATATATATATATATATATATCTCAAAGTATGTACATCTCACTACATCAACATGTAGGCTGGTATCAAAATAATGTACATCTATATATCTATACATCATGCCCCTAGGACATCACTATCACTAGCTCCACCTGCACTACCATTTACATCTAATGCTGGTCCTCTTAGGATGCTATCCACCCACCAAAGTGACCCATTGACCTAAAGTTACCATAACTACCCCACCTACTAAGTTGGCTCTGTACTCACCCCATTAGGGATACTTAGGACACTGTGTCAGCATTATGGCCTCATAATACCTCAACTCCTCCACTATGGCCAAGTAACATGCTATAGGGATGGTAACTGTTAGTTATGATGTCATTGTCATTACTTCTCCCCTCTATCTCAAGGTGTCCCTCTCCTAGGTCACCAAGCCTAGTGAGGTCCTAACCTAATCCCTCTCACCTATCATGATGGAAACTTGACCTTGTAATGTCACAATCTAAACTTGCAATGTGGCCACCTATCCTTATAACACTATAATCTATGCCTATGTTGTTCCTACCTACCCATTAGGGGTACCACCTTGTACTTGTACCTATAGACCCCCACCAA
Organism: Torreya grandis; assembly: GCA_037957365.1. Lineage (NCBI taxonomy): Eukaryota > Viridiplantae > Streptophyta > Pinopsida > Cupressales > Taxaceae > Torreya > Torreya grandis. Next base: position 1,667,727 of record JARHVA010003467.1, on the reverse strand, counting down.
CTAGATCCACATCCATGGCTTGTCGATCCCCATCATCCCACCCAAAATTGGTCATTGCATAAAGGGACTGGTACCATGCTACATAGCCATCAACAAAACCAACATCATCAACCCTTGCTCTAATAGGTAGCTCCTCACGATCTAGGACCACCTCTTCTAGTTGTGGCTCAGGAAGCAAAAAATCAGCATCCTCCCTCCTGTATCTTGAGAATGGACTTAAAATCCCCTACACTAGGCCAAACTACCTCTAAACTCTGTTAAATGAGATGAACTCAATCTCACCCTCTCTCCTCATGTAGATCCATCTCTAACTCTGAAATGATAATGTATGATAGCTATAGAAGGCTCACCTTGAAAAATTGATATAAGGCCTCTAAAAAACATCTCTCATAACCAAGCCATCTAGTGCATCCCTGAACCAATCAATATCTCTCACCCCTCATCTAGCTCCTATCAGTTCATAGTATCCCCTCCACCACATGAATCCCACTCTAAATTCCATCTAGGTGTAGCCCTCCCATGGTAGCCCCAATGGTCTTAGAACCCTAATATGCTTGTATGTCCAATAATGGAACAAAAACCCCATGTTGATCCAATATTGTCGATGAACTCAGAATCCCCATTCTTCTATGTATATCTAGACTAGTAAAAATGGTGGCCACTCAAACACTATCCTACTAAGCAACATCTCCACCAACACACCTAGAAGTAGATAAAGAAACTACCCACTACTCAAATTAGTCAATACAAAATATGAGACAACCATCATCATTATCATCAAATACCTCTCATCTTGAACCCTCTGATATAATGGCCCATAACTGAAGCCACTGGTATGCCAACTAGCTAGGGCCCAGTCCTCACCATACAGAAGCTCTATCTACTTATCGCTCTCCTCATTCTCAATATGGTATATTGGATCCCCCCAAATGGGTAACCGTGTAATCCTATGAACATATTCTAGTAGGATGGTCATCTCTCCTATCAATAAGAGGAAAGTGTTCATAGCCAGATCCCATCTCTTGATGAGGGCCATGATCATCACCACATCTTGTGGTAGGGGTTGATATTGTCTCACAACTCTAAGGCCAACCTCCTCCATATGTGTCTAATCATCCCTGGTCATCCCTTCATGGATCTTTGTAAAGATCCTAGGAACTTGATCCCTCATCTGGATCTGATCTCATGCCTATAAAATTTTAGTTAGCATGCACACTTAAGTTTCCATTACCATTACTCATGTTCATTCATTTCATTCATTCTACCTACATCAACCTATTTATCAACCTAAACCCACGTAAATCAACCTATTCCAATACTACCCTAACCCACAAAATTTTTAATACCTACACTAACCCATCAAACCAAACATCTAACTCTTTTATCAAAAAACATCTACCCTAACCCACAAAAATTTCAACACATTCTCTAAACCTATCAAACCAACAACTAAATCTAACCAACAACCATTTCAACACATCACTCTTACTTGAAATTTCCATATCCTAACTTACACTTGGCATTTTAACTACTCCAACCTTTTAAAACATTTTTCCTATATCTTTTTATTAAAACACACCTTCTCTAATCACTTAACCACCGACAATCACCTAGAAGTTGATGATCAAAATACCCACTTTTTTAAAATTTTCAAGCACCAACACCTTAGTGCTTTTAGTCATATAAAATGTGAAAATTGGTAACTTGAGTGTGGCTTGTGACACCTAACCCATAGGTCCCTCTTGTTTGCTCTCATGATCCTCCTAGGCACCTTTTCACTAATTTCTAGTCATTCGTAGCCTTCCAAACAGTGATTCCACCTCCTCTAGGCAAAATTTATAGTGATGATTGCATCCCCCTAGATCCCATTACTTAAGGACAATAAAACCCAACTTGGACTATAGCAATGGACCCTAGGGTGTCCATTTCTGGCACTCCTATCAAAGTGAATTTTTACCACCAATGGTCATTTCTTTGAGGTTCCTATCCTCCTTCTTATCAGCTTAACGTGAATACATTCGAACCATGACCAACAAATCCTTATAAAATCCCATTCAAACTTCATTTGAAGGGGTTGGAAAATATCACAAAGAAAGTAAGAATACAAGCAAGACTACTTAGGCATATTTCCCTATTCTCTACATACAACCATCAAATATAGCCACAAGCTTATTCAAATCCTTACACTAGTCCCTAGGTACCTTAATCACACTTAGTTTTAGAATTTTTCATCTTCATACACACTATTTCACAAAGCACATCAAGTGGGAGAACTACATATGGCTGGATCTCTCTTTGGAGTATTGGTTTGTAGGTAGTGTGCCCACACAAGGGGTGTGGATACACATTCAGTGAATCTTACACACACTAACCCCCCTTATTTCCCAAATTTTATCAAATCATAATGGAGTATAGGGTTTAAAGAATAAATTAGCTCTATAGGGAGTTTTGTAAACATTTAGTACTCAAAATTTTATAGGTAGACTCACACACACATAACAAACAAAACCTAGAAAGCTTAGGTTTCTTAGACAACAATGGCAGAAGATGACTATAGCAATGGACCCCAGATTGTCTTATTTTGGTGCTCCTATATTTTCCATAAAATTAAGGCCAAAACCTAATTTGTTACACTATCCCAGTCCTACACAATGGATTCCAAACTCTATCTCAGCCATCTCAGTCTATTTCCATCTAAATTTTATTTTCTCCACATTTATTACAATGTATAAAAAGGTTTAAATTACAATTAAATTATACAAATCAATATCTTAATTATCCTAATGTTATTTATTGATTTAATTAGCTTAGATCCTTAAACAAATTATGAATAAGACTCCAATATTCCCAAAATAGTTAAATCATTTGGTGAACCCAACTTACTTCATTTGTGCACAAAAACCCTAAAAACCCTAGGAAAAATTCCTTTTGATTTTTTTCCAATAATTTTTTTTATTTTTCCTAAATATTTAAATTAGAATCCTACATTTAAATTTTTAAATTTACCTTATTAATTTTAAAAATAATTTAATCCAAACCCTAGTTGAAATTTACTAGGTCCTTTTGCGCATAGAAACCCTATAAACCCTAGGAATAATTTCTTTCTAAATTTAGAAATATTTTTCTAATTTTTTACTTGCATATTTAAATAAAAAATTCACTTTAATTTTTAAAATTCCATAGTAATTTTGAAAATCATATTTTTTGCAAAACCCTAGTTGCATATACTTGGTCCCTTTGTTTGCTTGAGGTATCACCTTACATCTAAAATAAAATTTCACATATTACCAAAAATGGATCTCACTTATTTACACATATTTATTACATTTTTTGAAAATAATAAGGAGACCATACTCAGCCCTATCATGTACATGAATTATGAAGTTTACCATATGTTAGTACAAAGCTTCGTTATTTGCTTTGCATGCTTATTTTTCATAATATGAGATGATATTAAGAAAGTTATTGTTAAACATAGTAAGATCCCTCTTCTTCCAAGCAATGTTTACTTGTATTTAATACAAAGTTTCATTACTTACTTTCTATCTCTCATATGGAATTTTCAACTTTATCTTGCTAAACATATTAGACATATCATAGTACATGTCAAAGTTTTTATGCATTCGTGAACCATTTCATGCTCTCAATCCCTTGCTCTATATCTCTCAAAAATTTTCAAGTTTATCTTGATAAACATATTAGAAATATCATAGCACATGTCAAAGTTTTTTATGCATTAATGCACAAATTTATGCTCTCTCTCCCTTGCTTGTTATCTCTCATGTGGTTTACTCTTTATAAACATATTGTTATATAAATTATAACTCCAATTTCATGCATTTCATTTCATATTCATGATTTCTACCTAGATACATATAACTCATTGTCTACTTTTGAGTATTCCCCTATCACTACTAGACACAAGCAAACATTAGAGGGTATATCTATCCCTCCTCCCTTCAAACTTGGTACATATAGCTCTTATCCTGCACCTACTACTAGCTCTATGCATATAGTAGCTCATGTGGTACATGTTATAACCCAAGTTTATGAAGATAGGTAGGTTGATTACACCCATGGCTATAGCTTTATAACTCAGGTTAGCACCCCTTCCAATATAATTTCAATTCTTGAGCTCCTTTAACGATCAGATGTTTATAAAGATGTATTATATGAAACCCTTCACAATACTAGAATTCCCATTTCTGTCGAACCTACTTATGTTGCCTTTATCTTCAACACAATGCAATAGATTGAAAAGCATATTTCCTTTGAGAAAGAGGATTTACCCCCATGACACATCATTGAACAACATCTACCTCTATATATTCAATTAAGAATAAATGATGTGGGGGTAAAAAGAGTGTTAGTTAATAATGGTTGAGTCCTCAACATTTGTAACATTTCTTTTCTTAAATGTCTTAATATACAAACATAATATTTAGACCATTCTGACATGAACATCAGAGGTTTTGAAAACATCCCACATAAATTCATGGGTCAAATAACACTCAATCATACTTTGGGACCTAAGATACTGCCAACTAGTTACCAAGTCATGCCAAATGACCTCAATTATAATTTATTACTTGGTCGACCATGGATTCATGATATGCATGTAGTACTTTATACACTTCGTTCTTGTCTAAAATTTAGTCACAAAGGCTACATCTACACAAGCTCAATTAAAAATGAACCTTTTAAATACTACCAGGTTTCCAAATCTCCATAGAATTATATTCTACACTTTAATCTCGGCAATATGCCTACACCACCCATTAATCATAATGTACCCTCAGACCATGCAACACATCAAACAATTCTAAATTTTGTAATAGCACCGACACCAAATCACTAGTTTAATTCCCCTTTTATACTTAAATGTCTTAATAAGATGGGATATCATGGTAAAGGTTTTAGAAAACACAGACAAGGAATCATTAATATTATCGAGGCATCCACACAACATGGTAAACAAAGGTTGGGATATCAACTTACCCTTCATGATGAACCTTCTTCCACCACTTCAAAGCATATAAAGTTTTGTCCACCCACAACATTGGTAGATCACACCATTAATCATACTTAAACATTATCATTGATCTATCATGATCTTATTGATGATACAGTTTCACTAGATATGTACACATTATATGAATTCTCTAACGATTAATCCCTCTTAAAATTTCTCAGACTATATGAGGACCTCCCCTCTTGCTATCATAAAAATAGATTTCCTCATTACACAAATGCCCATGCATGCTTCAAATAAAATCTTTATTCTCCCCAAGACATACCAGTTGATTCAGATGATACTATTCCTACAACCCTATATACACTAGATTGTTCCACATTACTTAATGAGGAAATAGTTAATTTCAATTTTGGAACTGATCAGGATCCCTACATTATCTTATTAGCCGCTACCCTATGGAAGGAAGAGGATACAAATATTTGACAAACTTTAACAAATTTTCCAAAACTCTTTGCTTGGTCTTACTCAGATATACCAGGAATTGATACATCTATAACAATTCATCAAATTATTTTATACCCAGATGCTAAACTAGTTAAACAAAAAATTCACAAAATACATCCTAAGGTGGCTTTCTTAGTAAAAGACAAGATCTAATGCCTCTTAGATGCTAGATTCATTTGACCAATAGCACACCTTGAATGGGTTTCCAATATAGTCCCCATGGTCAAACCTAATGGACAAATTCAGTGTTGCTCTGATTCTTGTTAAATAAAGCATGCCCAAAAGATTATTTTCCTTTACCTAACATTGGCATGATCATAGATTCCACATTCAGATATGAAATGTTATCATTTATGGATGGCTTAATAGGATAAAACCAAATTAAATTACTAAAGAAGATTAAGAGAAAACATATTCTATAGCACCTTGGGGCACATTTTGTTACATTGTCATGCCTTTTGGATTAAAAAATGCCAGAGCAATAAATCAACATACCATGATGCATATTTTTCATGACTTGCTTCACCATACTATCAAGGATTATGTTGATATATTAACTAAATCCAAACAATGACAATATCATGCTATTGATTTATGAAAAATATTTTAAAGAATTAGGCAATACAATGTCTGATTAAACCCAAAGAAATGTGTGTTTGAAGTTACATCAAACAAACTCTTAGGTTTCATTATTTCTCAATGTGGCATAGAGGTTGACCCTAAGAAAGCCAAAGAAATTATCGACATGCCACTTCCCACAAACTTAAATCAACTTTGATCCTTACAAGGCAAAATCCAAGAAATCCACCATTTTGTAGCTCAACTTGCTGATAAAACTCAGTCATCCACTCAATTATTAAATAAAGATACAAAGTTTGTCTGGGATCAAGCCTATCAAGAAAGCTTCGATACAATAAAGCAATATCTTCTTAATCCACCTATTTTAGTACCACATATACCTGACAGACCTTTCCTCTTATATATCTCAGTAATGAATCATGCATTAGGTGCACTCTTAGCACAACATGATGATCACATACCGAGTGAGCCATTTATTACATCAGTCACACATTAGTTGATTATGAAAAAAATATTTTGCAATAGAAAAACTATGTCTAGTATTAGTTTTTACCACACAAAACTTTGACATTACATGGTAAATAATGAGACTCATGTTGTCACAAAATGAGATCCCTTAAATTTTTTCATGGCAAAACCACATCTCTCTGGTTGCATCACAAAATGGGTCATGTTATTAATAGACTTTGACTTAAAAATAGTTCTCCAAAAATTAATAAAGGGCCAAATCATTGTAGACCATATGGCAGCTGCACCATTCTTGGACACAAATCTTATTAGCGACACATTTAGAGATGATTTCACTACCTATTCTACTCATTTCAATACTTGTACTATGTTTTTTGATGGTTCTTGATGCACATCTAGTATGAGGGTAGGCATTATCTTTATTGACCCTTTTGGTTACATAGTTCCTATTGCATATTGATTAAGTTTCTCTTGTACCAATAGCACCATAGAATATGAAGCACTTATCTTAGGTCTATTTGTCGCCCAGTCCATCCAAATTAGATTTATTCAATTCTTCAATGATTCCAAACTTGTGGTCAATCAAGTCAATGATGTTTATCAAATAAAATAAAAATATCTTATCCCATACCAAAATATGGTACAATGTATATCACCATAGTTTGATTACTTTTCTAGAGAAAGTATACTAAGGAAAGACAATTGACATGCAGATGCAATGGTAAGTGCCAAATATTTAATTCCTATTAACATCAATGATGATCAAGCTATTTTCATAATTAAATAATTACAATCACCATCAATATCCAACGTGGATTTGATCACACTATTTGTCTTAGCCACTACACGTAGTTCTGTAGATCTAGAATGGTTCTCTGATATCTATAACTTTCTAAAAAAATCTATTACACCAGACACTTTTTCACGAAATGACAAATGCAAGTTACACAAACAAGAACTCTATTATGTAATCATTGGCACATACCTTTTTAAATGATCCTTTGACAGACAATTGCTTTTATGTTTGACTTTAGTAAAAGCCAAAATTACTCTTACACACATACATAATAGTGAGTGTGGTGGTCAGCTAAGTGAAAAGGCCATGTCACACAAATTGCTTTGACAAGGGTACTACTAGCCCACCATGGAAGATGAATATTAATAATATGCAAAGCTATGAAATAAATGTCAATGACACAGTAACTTACAACATACATTGTCATAACAATTGCAACCTATTATTTCTCCGTGGCCATTTATGTTATGGGGATTTGTTCTTATTGGAAAAATTAACCCCAAATCCATCGATGAGCATAATTTAATCATCACAACTACAAAATATTTTACCAAGTGGGTGGAAGCCATTCAACTCCAATCTACTATAGGGGAGGACATTTGTAGCTTCCTCATGACTCAAATTATTTCATGCTTTGGCCTACCCATAGCTATCATTTTCGATAATAGAACATCATTAAAAAACCAAACTATTAATAAATTTTGCATAAAATATTAGAGTAAACACATGTTCTCCACTCTATATTACCCATAAGGAAATGGTCAAGCAAAGGCTACTAATAAAACAATCAACAACATTTCAAGCAAACCATTGACTAAATTTGGAGGTGATTGACAAAACCAATTAGTTTTTGCATTATGAGCTTATCACACAACTATTCATACACCTACATGAGCCACTCCTTGTTCACTCATATATGGCACATAAGTAGTTTTACCATTGGAATTAGAAATCCAATATGTGTGTGTATCCCTTAAAGGTATCCTCATTGATGACCAGTATAGCAAAAAACATCTACACCAACTCAAGTAGTTAGACCATACACATATTCAAGTAGATGAACATATTAGAATCTAAAAATGATGTATACAATGGTCCTACAACAAATGAGTTCACACTAGAGAATTCAAAGTTAATGATCTCATTCTCAAAGAAAATTCTTCGCAATGTCAATGCCAAAGAATAAACCAAAGGAAAATTCAAACTGAATTGGCTAGGTCCATACATTATTACCAAAAATCTTATCCCTAAAGCGTATCATCTAGCCTCACTTAAATGAAATAAACTCAAAAATACAATGAATACTATGCATCTAGACATATTTTATGTCTAGCATTTTATTTCACACATTGTACTGTACATAATTTTTCAAAGTTACTTGTATATAGCTTCCTTTCAATTAATTGTACATATTTTATTTTTGCTTACTTGTAAATATTTTATTCATTTTTCTTGTACATAATATCCTCATGATTTATTGTACATAGCTTATATAAAAAATACCAAAAACAATACAAAGTATCAAATTACAAAAACATTCAAAAATTCAAAAACATTTCAATTATATGCATCATCCATGCTTTACATTTATACTACAATGCTAGACTTACATTTTTTGTTTTATGCTATTGTTTGTCAATTTATCTACATTATCATGCTTCACTTGATATTATTTTGATTGTGTGTAGTGACTTCTGGATCCTTGATTGCTTCACTATACCCATTGAGGGGGCATCCTACTTCATACATTCAAGACACATATTGATATATCTACCCATTGGGGGAATATTCTACATGACTAGACCATCCAAGTTATGTCATTCCTACACCACATAATCTAGTTATCATGTTGACATACATTACTTAATAGCTTACATAGATTAATTTATCGACACTCAATAGTATATAGCACTTCTTTATTTCTTAGCATATACCTAGTCTTGTACTATATGTCTTGCATATTTTTAATTCTTGCTTTGATTAATTATATGCGATTGTATTTATAGTATATTACATGCCTTCCTTTATTGTTTTGCCTAGCTAGATGTGATTGCATTTCTTACTTCTTATTTTATCTCTTGTATGTGCCTTAGGACATTTGCCAATGTCTTTTGGTTTTATTCTTGTGTGTGCCTTAGGACATTTGCCAATGTCCTTTGCTTGTACTATTCTATGTGCCTGTGGCCCTTGTACCAAGCTTGCTTGTTTTAATTATGTTTATGTGGCATTTGAACATGCATTGTATGCTTGCTTTCTAATTTGAGTGGCATGTGACCATGTCCCTTATTTTCTTGGCCCCTTGGCCATTATTGTATGCTTCTTTCTTCTTGCCTTATGTGCTTGTTGCTCGATTGATTTCAATTATTTGAAATGCCATAACCCACATCATACATTATCTTGCTTTCTTGGATGCCATGATGGACATCATGCTCCATCCCTCCATAGAAATTAACAACCAAGAACTAATAACTAACCATACTTCTATTTCTAGTTCATTATATTGTACATGCTTTTACATTGTTATATCTATCTAGGCATATCCCTATTGATCTAACAATCTCTATTATAAACCATGCTATATCTTGAGATATCTTATCGATTATCATTGCTATATCATGTATTCTCATAGCATAACACACTTATAGGGATATTTCTTCTAAGGATAGTCATTGCAAGGTATTCATTCCTACCATCATAAGAGGGGGAAACAAATAGGGGTTTTGTCACAGAGATTAAAGCTCCTACCAGTCAAAAAATTAGCATTTAAAACACCTATAACAATAACCAGACTTCAAACCAAGTAGAACAAACTAGGAAAATAATGACGATTATAAAATAGTCATCAAAATCAGCTCAAGACAATAATGCCAAGATTGGATTACAACACTAGATAGTAGGGTGTCTGATTTTGGTGCTCCTGTTCAACAACAAAAAAACTAGATTTTCCAAAAATAGATAGAAAAGTAAGTAGAATTATAATTTTGTTAGCTTTAGTTCAATTTGGAATTAGTATTTTTAACATAGTTTTTTTTAGAGAATCTGGATATATGGGGCATCATGCATGCCATGATGGCTCTCACTTCTAGTTTTAGATTAGGCAGTTGTTATAAATTCCAAATTAGAATCCATGTTTTATACACCAGTGATTGGGGGTAATGTACATGGCACATTTGACTTATTTTCTTTTCGAGTTCAATTCACTACCCAGGCATTCTTAGCAGTTGTATGCCTTATTCCATTCATAGGTGGTTGGCATCATTTCAGAGTGGATTTCATACAAGCCTAACCTCCACATTTATGAGTGGCTTCCACATAAGCCTATTGCCCAATTTCAGATTGGCTTTAATACAAGCCTAATTTCCACTTTTTTTTGAGATGGCCAAGATTGGCCTAGTTTCTAGTACACATTCAACTATCTACAACACATTGTCAGATTATAGAGTATTCATGGGCTTTAGGAGCCATCCCATATGATACACAATGATACCGATATCAATCTATAGCTTCACTTCATGGGGTAATGATGGAGCCAAAGGACTAGCTAGCCTTTGTATTCTTGAGCCACCTACTAAGAGGGATTGGACACATGGTCCAAACATTGATTAGCACACACATAACCACCTAGATTCACTTATTGAGAGATGATGGAGCCAAAGGGATAGCTTTTGCATTCTTGAGCCACTCTCAAAGAATTAATCACTCAGCTCCATTTATGATATTAATCTTGGTATAGCATCATTCAACACATACTCAGGATCATCCAACATCACCCAACATTATAATAGGTTTTATATTGGTTCACGTACTCAGTGAGGTGCATTCATTCTTTTTTATTCCTCTCTCTCTTACCAAGCTTTATACATTTTTATTTTAGATATAACATATCTAGTAGGAACTAATATACTTTTTGTTTTTCTCTTGCAGATTTACACTTCACGATGTGCTCTCTCTATGCACACATAACATCACACAACTTCATGAGTTTCACCCTTGTAGGTAAGTTCAAGTACAATTTCTATTTTTTCTTTATCCTAGTATTTCACTTTGTTGTATCACTAAAATAAAGGGGGGAAAATGTAGTCATATAAAATGTGAGAATTGATAACTTGAGTGTGGCTTGTGACACCCAACCCATAGGTCCCTCTTACTTACTATCATGACCCTCTTAGGCAAATTTTCACTGATTCCCATTCATTCTCAGCCTTCCAGACAATGATTCCACCTCCTCTAGGTAGTATTTTATAGTGATGATTGTATCCCCTTAGTCTCATTCCTTAAGGACAATAATGCCCAACTTGGACTATAACATTGGACCCTGGGGTGTCTATTTTTGACACTCTTAGCCAAGTGTATTTTTACCATCAATGATCATTTTATTTCGGTTCCTATCCTCCTTCTTGTCAGCCTAATGCAAATACATTTGACCCATGACCAAACAATCCCTATAAAAACACATTCAAAGTTCATTTATAAGGGGTTGACAAATATCACAAAGTAAGAAAGAATACATGCAAGACTACTCAGGTATATTTCCCTATTCTCTACATACAACCATCCAATATAGCCATAAGCTTATTTGAATACTTACACCAGTCACTAGCCACTTCAAACACACCTAGTTTTAGCATTTTGTATCTTCGTACACACTATTGTACAAAGTACATCAAGTGGGAGAACTACATATGGCTTGATCCCTATTTGGAGTATTGGTATGTAGGCAATGTACCCACACAAGGGGTGTGGATACATGTTTAATGCATCTTACACACACTAACCCCCCCTTTATCAAAGTTTGTCAAAGCATAATGTATTATAGGGTTTGAAGGCTAAATCAGCTCTACAAGAAGTTTCACAAACATCCAGTAGTCAAAATTTCATAGGAAGGATCAAACAAACACAATGAACAAAACCCAAAAAGCTTAGGTCTCCTAGACAATAGTGACAAAAGAGAACTATAGCACCAAACCCCAAGGTGTCTTATTTTGGTACTCCTATCTTTTTACAAAATGAAGGCTAAAACCTAATTTATGACATTGTCCCAGTCTTGCATAGTGAATTCCATACTTTATCTCAGCCATCTCAGTCCATTTCTAGCTAAGTCTTATTTTCTCCACATTTATTACTATTTATAAAAAGTTTTAAATTGCAATTAAATTATACAAATTAGTAGCTTAATTATCCCAATATTATATACTAATTTAATTAGCTCAGACCCTTAACTAAATTAGGAATAAGACTATAATATTCTCAAAATAATTAAATCAGTGCCTCATTTTTGGAGATGACCTTCTCCACCAAACCAAAACCAACCTATGGGAGATTACCCTTCTCCAACCAACCATTAGACCACATCTACCTCAATGTTATCCATTTTTTGGCCTGAACTATCTCAATTTTTGTAATGACCATGCCTTGGTCCTTTTTGACCGCACCAACCAATCTTATCATGTTGAACATTTAAAATTTGCACTACCTAGTGCACATCAAACCATTTATGTTTGTCAAAGGATAAATTCCTACTTTAGATACTTATAAAAACACTAACCCTATCTAGGATAATTTGATAGGAATAACCTAATCAACTATGCCTAACACTATGGCCCAGTTACCCCATCACCAGTCCTTCCAGAATTGACCCTATTTTTACCAACATTGGCAACCTTAGTCTTTGAAAAATATTGGTTATCACACTTAATCATATTTTGTGCACATATTTTCACTTCAAATACCCAACCACCCTTGTCACCAACCTCATGACTCACCATACACTGCTTATCAAACCCAGACTTGATTTTAGTTTCACCTCATTGACTCTTAGTTTGAGGGGGAACACCTCCCATACTTAGGACAACTAGACCTTTGACTAGTAATCCATTTCTATTTTATAGCTTGTTAATTTAAATTCATAGAACAAAAAGGGGTAAAATGTAGACATTATAAAACTTCACATGATGGTTCTAAATGTTGAAATGCCTCAAGACCCTCTAGAGACCACTTAACCTTATTAGACCCTGAGTCTAGTTAGATACTAAGCCAACTAACTCACTAACTTACTAACCCTTCATCCAACCCCTTTTAACCCTCCTTAACTCATTTTCCTCTAAACCCTCAATTGTCGATGCTCAACTTCACTACCAATGGTTAAGCTGACCATTATCGGTTAGGTCTTCCTCATTCTTACATAATACCAACTATGTGTAAGCTAACATAACATAATTAAATATGTCTACCTTTTCCATCACTAATGAACTCCCAAGCATCAAAATCAATAAGCCAACATCCTAGGGAACCTTCCATCCTCCATCTCTCTTTTCCTATAAAAGGAGGGGAGTAGGAGGTGAAATGTATCCATAGATCATAACAAGCATTCTAACACATAGATATTCAAGCTTATATCCAGTCTCCCTTCCCGTTACTCTGCTAAAATTAATCCAACCATCAACCATCAACCATTTATCAAGTAACAAGTATAGTTTGTATTTTAGCTCTATTTTTTTGGTTTTTGACTTTTAGGCTTGAATTAGACCTCCTACACCTATCTTATGACTTCTCTACCCCTAACCTGACCCTTAACAAACCCTTACCTGATTATTGACCCATTATATAACTCTTTTATAAACACCTCCAAAATTTTACAAGAAACCATCGGTGGTTAAGCTGACCATCGATGGTCACCTCTAACCATCGATGGTTACCCAACCATCGATGGTCAACTTAACCACCAATGGTCACCCTAACCATCAACAATCACCTTGACCACCGATGGTCACTGTGGTAAGAAATAAAAAAAAGTTATTTACAACCTCTTACCCCTAAAAAAATCTAACTTTCTATGTCTCTACCTATTCACAGACCCCTGCCTAATTTTTTGAACTTGACCTAATCTATTTTAGCACTAGTATTGACCTGCTATTGCTATATTTAGTTAATTCCTCTAACAAGCATTAATTTATTCTTATATTTTATTTCAATTAATTTATGTTATTTGATGCAAGTACTTTCATTGGATCTCTTTCAACTTAATTTCTATCAAAGAGTGGATTGACATCCTCCTAGCAAGCTCACAATTCTTAGATCTAGCTCATGCTAGACAGTCCACCTAACTATCTTTCTAACAACACCTTTTATTAGTTCTTTATTATTTATAGGTCATCTTTCCAAGATAAAAAGGATCTCTCCACACTCTTCTGGATCACACATGCACATTAATGAGGTTCTTCTACCACACCCTTATTACTAGTTTCTTATCTTTTTCTTTAATTAAGAAATGAGCAGAAATTAAGAGAAACATTACCAATAGATAACAACTAATTGTAATATTTGTTGAAAAAAACACAATTTACATTCAATATGAGCATATGAAAACTAAACATCAACATCAAATTACTATAATTACATATGACCAAAAAAACCTAATCTTTAGTAGCACATTTGGAATATCCTTTTGTACTCATAAACATAGTATTTCATGAAATCACAAAAATAATATCATAAATAAAAATCAATACATGCATTCTACAACAATATAAAAATACTTAAAATATATTTAAGACACACCAAAAAATATTTACATAGTTTGGGGGAAACTACACTTTAAGTATAAACTATCAAGTTTAAAGCAATTAAAAAAAAGCCACATATGTAAAGTTGAAAATAAAAAATAAAATACCAAAAAAGATAGGCATCAAATGCAATAAGGAACTAAAAATGGATTGCTTTCAAAATTATAAATTCTTTATTACATTAGGTTAAACACACCTTTAACATATGTACAAATGCTCACAGACTTAGAAGATCATATTG
The DNA here is from genome assembly GCA_037957365.1 of Torreya grandis. Taxonomy (NCBI): domain Eukaryota; kingdom Viridiplantae; phylum Streptophyta; class Pinopsida; order Cupressales; family Taxaceae; genus Torreya; species Torreya grandis. The sequence continues at coordinate 1,652,602 of JARHVA010003467.1, read as the reverse complement.
TTTCACTACAAATTGCATTCACTCAAATAAGAGAATTGGGATATAAAACCATAAATTGGATTAACTGGTGTAGTTATCAATGTACCATCCAACATTGATATAATACAAAACATACTACCACAAATGTTAGATGAAAATTAAATAATTGATATTAAACTAAAAGGAAAAAAGAATACAAAAATGCATACTAAGAAGGGAGCGTGTGTGGAAACATTATCATGCATGCTCTAAAGCAATTATGTAAGAGGAAATTATTATCAATCATAAAATGTCAAAATAACAAAACATTGGAAATAGTTCCCTAATGCTAATGACAAATTAAATCCACATAATAGTCAAACCTCAAACAATAGTGTATCAATCAGTGAATATGAAGAACAAATGCCTAATGATTCCATGGTCCATGGATTCATAGACTCAACGTGTATTTTTGACTTCCAAGATAAAATAATCCCCAAGTCATGCTAGTAGAAGGAAAACAACCACTTAGAAAATTTCAAAGACAAGTTTTCTGAGGAGTTAAATTTCCCCACCTTTTTAAGGCGATCCTCATAATGAAGGCATAACAAAATGATTTTCATATATCAAAATTTCATAATGGGAATTATAGCATACAAGATGTGCATTTTCATATCATATCATAAATCTTTTCTTCATTGTAATGAAAATTATTATAGACCAAGTAGCTGTGATAATTTGGATAAGAATTAGAAAAGGAAAATTAAAATGTAGAAAACTTATAGCAAAAGAAGTCAAATATAAACCAAATTTAGAAAAACTTCTTAAATATGACATCAGATATGTTGGTTTCAACAAAATATAAATATCCCCAAATTATTTATAACTAAGAAAAAACACATTTGCAATGATTCATCAATTGGGGCCACCAACATTATTTGTTACATTCTTGAGTGCTAAACACAATTGGTAACCATTGACAACTATGTTATGCAGGCTTCACAACAAACACCAACGATTACAAGAATCAATGGAAACTAATAATTTTCATATAATTATCAATAGTTACTTGGTGAGGAAAGATCTAGTTACATGTACATGATACTATATACATAGAGTCAACACAATGTTAAAAATAGTATACAAAGATGAATATTTTTTTGGACCAATTTAAGCTCAATTTTCAACTACAAAGTTCCAAAGTTGAGAAAAACAACATACACATCTCATTTTATGAATAAAATCAATGCCTATCTATGGAAAGAACACAAATGTTGACATGGAAAACTTTTTAGATAAATATATAAATTATGATGTAGACATACTCAATTAAAATATAGATAAACTTCACAAACATAAACATATAAAGAGCTCTCAGAAAAAGAGAAAATTTTAATGTAGACACAATTTCCCTTTCCCTCAAATGAATAGAACAATCCTCCTTGAACCATTTGATGACAACAATGACCAAGAAGTAATAAATTCAAAACATATTTTTATTACTTTTCAATGCCAATGATTCGAATCCTTTGTTACATTTAATATATTTTTGGTAGAATAAAAATGAGTGAAAGTGAATACATATAATTAGTTAGAAGCACACTCATACAACCAATAGTTTTATTGAACTGGAAACCATCATAAGCAAGGACTAATAGTTTTTCAAATAAAATTTCCCAATTATGGAAAGAAAATACATATGTGTAATTCATATTAAATGCTTATGCTATAGCTTCTTATCGTAACATCCCAATTTCCTATGATGGGGCTTAAGGCACTTGTTAGTGATTAACACTGCAAGACATAGTTAATAATGATTGGCTTCTATGAAATCAAGGATTGATTTGCATTATAAGATTCAATTCTTTATTGTTATCATGTTTATATGCAAATAGATGCTAAACAATTATGTGGAATAATTGTTAGTATCATGATTTTAGTATCATGTGATTTTGATATCATGATCAACCGTTACCTCTTCACTTGTTTGTGGTGTAAGTACAACCCTTGGTTCAAGGGAGAACATCATTAAAGATGAGCTAGATACAGACTATGGACAGTAGAGAGAGAATCCCCTTGATTGGTTTGTGATCATAACTACATGTTAGGTATCTTCTTTCATGTGTTTTGATGCAGGAGCATCTTGGAGTGAATAGATATGCTAGGAATATTTATTTTAAAAAAAAATAAAAAATTATTGTAATTCAAAAATCATGTACACTTAGGATAGGTCTGTTTAATTCAAATTTAGTTATTGAAAACCGTGTAAGGGGAATCAAGCCATAAGTGGCGTAGGTTGAGAAAGTCTATGTTTAAAGCATCTTGTTGAGTCTTATTAGGAATTGGTTGGGTAGTGTCAGTAATAAAATAGGATTATTTCAATATGGGGAGCAGTAGTATAGGAGGTAATGTAGGAGGAAGTGTAGGATCAAGTCTGGGAAAGGACTGCAATTGATAGATTGTAATATATTCGAAGAGAATAATGATTATGGTGGTTTTTTTTTGAAGAGAAAATGTTAGAGTTGGAGCTAAGCGTTCGGAGAAGCCAAATTTTAGTACTATGAATAATAAGAAAAGGCGTTTGGTAAGCTTTTAAAAATAGAATATATTTGAAGCCAAATTTCAGTAATGTAGTCTTCAGTTCTGTATCGAATGGATGGTATTATGTCTATGATGAGGGAGTCATTAATATATTTGTAGAGCATGGTGTGTTTATATACTTTTTGAGATCAAATACTATATGCTGTTTTTTATTTATTTTAATCTGGAATTTCAATGTTGGGACATTTCAATTGTCTTGCTGGATCGCATATACTTCCAGGGCATAATTGTCTCCCAGTTTGGTTTGGTTTATTGTTTGTATATGTTAACTGGAAGATTTACTGCATTGTAAAGGTGGAATTCTAAATTTATATTTTATTTTGAACGGCTCATTGAAGGTAGTTCAATGCTGGGCCGCTTCAGATCTGACTGCCCTGCAACATTTAATATTTCCAAAGTGGTGTTCAAGTGAAGGAATACTGTTAAAAACAAAGAAGAGGACGTCAGATATGATCTTGGACATTTGGATGCAACCTTGAGTTTTTTTTCAGAGGTCGAAGGAGTATTTGACATATTTTCGAAGAGGCTGGCGGGACTAAAGACACTAATTATAGCCATAACAGAGTAATGGAAAGAGAAACAAAGGACTGAGAGTGGAATAGGAGATGGAGGCCATTTGTAACTGAGATATAATTGATGGTTGTATCTAGATTTTACCAAATATTCTCTAAATAAGGGCTATGGATATGAATTTGAAATTGTCTATGGAAGAAGTATTTAGCATAGACGATGGCTGCATTCACCTTTGTTATCAGAGTAGTGTAAGGATGGGTTTTCATCATTTACAAGTTTTGAGAAATTGAGTTCCTAGTGCCGTCTTAGCTCAGCTGATAAAGCTGTTGGATCAATTTGGATCAGAGATCAAAAATTTATAGAAGGTGAGTTTTCATCATTTGGTATCAGAGCTCAAGGTTCGAGTTCTTGGAGAAGCAGCTACATCAAAGAATTAGGTATGGATGTTTTGTGAAAATATTGTTTTGAAGAAATTGTATGTTGGCAAATTGTGTTGGGAAAGTGGTATGCAGCAAAATCCATCCAAGTAAAGGTGAATTGAAGCTTGATAGGAAATAAAGGTTCTTGAAGACCTTGAAAGAGAGGATTAGTGACAAGATGAAGATCCTCCTAGACAAGATGGAGGTATAAACAGCCTTGAAAGGTAGATGGTTTGATTTATTGTACCTTATTTACATTTGTAAAGCTGGAAAAGGTAGAGATTTTTGAATTTTGATGAAGAATAGATATAGCAGTAAGGCTTGAAAGGTTTGAGAGAGAAGTGAAAAACCTTGAAATGGAAAGAAAGGAGTGAGTAACAAGAGAGAGTCCAAAAGCCATAGAGGCTTGAAGAACAAAGAAAGAGAGCTAGTAAGCTCCTAGAAAAAGAGAAAGGAAAGTTTGTACTTTTCTAATCAGTTTTTGTAGAGATAATGTATGTTGTGAGGTTGCAGGTTCAAGGCAGTCAAGCCATTGAGGCTTAAGAGGAGAAGAAGCCAAGGAAGGCTTAGTGGAAGAGCTAAGAGAAGCTCTAGAAGAAGAGCAAAGGGAATTGCTCAAGAAGAAGAAGAAGAAGATCCAAAAAGAAGTTTGGATAGTTTGCCAAAAGACTAAGGTGAAACAGACTTAGGTGAGGTAAAGAATGGAGATTGAAGAGTTGAGAAGAGTGATAGAGGGACTGCCTAGAAGAAACATAAACCAGATAAAGAGAGAGAAACAAGAAAGAGAAGAAAGAAAGAGACAAAAAGAGGAAGAATACCAAAGAGAAGTGAATGAGATAAAGGCAAGGATAGCCATGATAAAATTCATGGTAGAAAATATGGAAAACCCATGGCAAGGATGGGTAATGAAGAAGAAAAGAGTAAGATGGCCAGTTAGATTAGTGATGGAGAGAAAAAGAAGAAGAAAGCTAAGAGTTGCCTTAAGGGGAGAGATGAAGAAGCATAAACAAAAGGATAAGCTCAAGAATGAAGAGCTTGGAGAAAAGTTTTAGTTAGAAGAGAAATTTCAGTTTGAAGAGGAAGTTCAGTATGAGACGGATCTCATCATTAAAGAAATGGACAAACAGCAAGCAATCACTCCAAAGAGCAAATGGCCAAATGTTTTTGTATCTAACATTTCATTTATAGGAAAGCAAGTTGAAGAAGGAGGAACATATGATCCAATGAAGATGCTCATGGATCAAGGAGGTGAAACACTTCATGAGAGAGTGCTTAGACAAGAAGAAGAGGCTTGTTGTAATGCCTCAAGTGATGAAGACATGAAGAAGGATCAGTTGGAACTCCAAAATAAAGAATTGATCAAACAAGAAGAAGTCCTTACTCAAGAGGACAAAAGAAATGAAGAGCTGCATGTTGATGAAGAACAAAGGTATAGTGATCAAAATTCAGAATTGGAAAAGATTGAAGATGACAATTTTCAGTTGCATAATATTGATAGAGTTGATTTTTATTCAAATGTACTAATCACTAAGGAGGAAGATCTGCAATGTGAAGGAGAAATATGGCAGTTTGATCAAGCATTTGCAGGTGAAGGAGAGTTATTTGATAAGAAACAAGAAGGGGTAGAATAGTTGCAAGAAGAAAATGGAGAGAAGGTTAAGTGTTTAGACTTGAAAATTGAAGAAGATATCCTGAAGGAGATAGAAAAACTTGATAGAGAGTTTCTAGTTGAGGAACCAAACAAGCTTTTTGTATATCAAAGTAAAGAGCAGTTGTTGGAAGAGTTGGTAGCCTTAAAATATGCCATTAACCATGAAGAGAATACCAAAAGTTGCCCTATAACAGTATTTGAGGAGGTAGAACATTGCTGTGAAATGAAGACAAAGGACCAAGAAGTCATATTTGAGCAGCAAGTGTGGGTTCAAAAATTTGGAGAGACCCAAGGGTCTCAAATGTTTGTTTCTAATTTTGCTTTGAATGGTGATTGTATAGGTTTGCTTGATAAGGAGGTCAAGTACTTGGAGAAGAGAGCTCTTCTAAGAGTTCAAAAAGAGAGAATGGAAGTGGATATCCTCATTCAAGAGGATGAATATGTAAAGAAGAAGACTGCAAAGAAGATGAAGAGGCAGCAAGATGGACTTTGGAAGGAAAAGACAACAAGCAGAAAAAGACACAAGTGTGGTAGTCAAGAACATACACATTTGTATGAAAAATTGAATGAAGAAGACATTTGTTTTGTAAAAATTTTACCTTTGTAATGGGCAAACAAATGCAACTCATGAGCAGGAGCTCATGAAACTTTTTAAGCCCAAGAATCTGATGCAGGAGCATCTTGGAGTGCATAGATATGCTAGGAATATTTATTTTAAAAAAAAAATTATTGTAATTCAAAAATCATGTACACTTAGGATAGGTCTGTTTAATTCAAATTTAGTTATTGAAAACTGTGTAAGGGGAATCAAGCCATAAGTGGCGTAGGTTGAGAAAGTCTATGTTTAAAGCATCTTGTTGAGTCTTATTAGGAATTGGTTGGGTAGTGTCAGTAATAAAATAGGATTATTTCAATATGGGGAGTAGTAGTATAGGAGGTAATGTAGGAGGAAGTGTAGGATCAAGTCCGGGAAAGGACTGTAATTGATAGATTGTAATATATTCAAAGAGAATAATGATTATGGTGGTTTTTTTTTTAAGAGAAAATGTTAGAGTTGGAGCTAAGCGTTCGGAGAAGCCAAATTTCAGTACTATGAATAATAAGAAAAGGCGTTTGGTAAGCTTTTAAAAATAGAATATATTTGAAGCCAAATTTCAGTAATGTAGTCTTCAGTTCTATATCGAATGGATGGTATTATGTCTATGATGAGGGAGTCATTAATATATTTGTAGAGCATGGTGTGTTTATATACTTTCTGAGATCAAATACTGTATGCTATTTGTTATTGATTTTAATTCTGGAATTTCAATGTTGGGCCGTTTCAATTGTCTTGCTGGATCGCATATACTTCCAGGGCATAATTGTCTCCCAGTTTGGTTTGGTTTATTGTTTGTATATGTTAACTAGAAGATTTACTGCATTGTAAAGGTGGACTCCCGAATTTATATTTTATTCTGAACGGCTCATTGAAGGTAGTTCACAGCAAGTTGAAAAGTAACTATAAGACTGACCTGATTATTAGTTGCTCATTATTTAATCTATTCTGGCCATATAAAATCAAGATCTTGGGATTCTCTTTGGCTAGTTGTGGATCTGAGTCATTCCAAAGTAGATATAAATTCAGGGACGTGATAAAGGAAAATGGAGTTTAGCAACTATTTTTGACATCAGGTGAATGTATGAGCCGTCATAATGTGTAATGAATTCCATTTTGGTCATTTCAAAAGTTTCTACTGGGGTGTATATATATATGCTGGGCCGTAGTCCCCTGCTGGGCGCATATAATATATGCTAGGCCGTAGTCTCCTGCTGGGCGCATACATATAGCTGCTAGGCTGTAGTCTCCTATGGGGCCGCATATCAATGCTAGGCCACTTCAGATCTGACTGCCCTGCAACATTTAATCTTTCCAAAGTGGTGTTCAAGTGAAGGAATACTATTAAAAACAAAGAAGAGGACGCCAGGTATGATCTTGGACATTTGGATGCAATCTTGATTTTTGCAGAGGCCGAAGGTAAGCCGATTCACACTAATAATCATTTCTTTCTCTATTATATTGATGTTGCGGGGTTCCTAGAGTGACATAAGCATATTTTCAAGCAAAACATCAAGCTTTGGAATGAGGAATAGAAGAAACTGGAAGGTAACGCATAATTGTAGTCTGGAGAAAGCGCTGAGAGGTTTAATAAAAGTTCATTGAAATTTTGGACTGTCTTCGACCCCTCATTGATGTCGCTGACAATACAGTGGACATTATTTATGAGGTTCATTTTGTGAAATGGTATTATGGAATTCTAATGAGTGCTAGTGTAGGGAAGTGTGACGTTGAATGTATATAGCTACAGGATCTTTCCAAAAGCTACGAAACCTGTAGGTTTGATCAATTGGGTTCCCAGAGCCTGTCTAGCTCAGTTGGTAGAGCTGTTGGATCAATTTGGATCAGAGATCAAGAATTTACAGAAGGTGAGTTTTCATCATGTTTGGCATGGAAAGTGACCAATTGGGTTTGGGCGATTGATTGTAGGCTTAATATTGTGCTCACCTTCTTCAATAGACAATTTTAAATGATATGACATCTCTAATTTTTAATACCAGTCATATCATTAGGATATGACAATATATGTACTTATTATTGTAGATGATTTAACATATGCTTAGAATTCCTTGTGTTCATAGTTGAAATTTGAGTGAAATTTTGAGTGTTTGGGAATTCATGTTTGGTTGACATTTTTTATGGTCAGGTTCATCACATTTTATGACTATAGAATCCTTGCACTATAGATCCCTAAGTCTACAAGATAAAGATAAATTGTTGGTTAAACAATAATGAACATTAATCAACATGCGATTGTTGACCTGGTCACAAATCAAAGCCATTAAGTTGGGTCTCGGGTTGTCATTATATTGTGATATTTTTAAAATAGACATCAAGTTATTATGAATGCTTAATAAAATATTTGAACCCACCTCTTAAAGATCTATAATTGCTTTTAATGATGTAAAAGATAAAAATGCTCTGTAAATATCTGTCATTATAAATCGATAATATTAAATCATATAATTTTAATAATACAATGTTAAATAAAAATTTAAAACATTAATGAAAGTTTTTGGAAATGAAATAAATTTTCATAACTTTAATAACCCTCAAAGAGAGGTAAAAGGCATGGCATTACCCTCTATGATTACATTGGAAATTTAGTTGTTAGTCAACATATTTATATTAAAATAGATTAAATCTAACCTATTTTGATTGACCAAGTAATGTTATAGATTTTGAAAAGGAATAATTACATTTGAAGCCCACATGGGTTGCACCTCAAACGGAGTTTGTTTTCTAATAAAAATCTTCCATCCCTTGTATTCAACCAAAAACATTTATTGTAGATTTGGGGATGATAGAAAGCTGAGTAGACTTGACAGATTTTATATTCCTCCTAATCTTCATGTCATCCTTGATTCTTCTAGATGTAGTGTCAGAGTGGATTATTCAACTACCCTCTTTGATCACTTTCCTATCTTTTGCTCAATTTTTGGAAATGATAATAACAATATAGAGATAAACCTTCCATATAAATTGAATACTTCTCATCTCAAAAATCTATCTTGTGTGGTTGCTTTGGTTGGTATTTGGAACTCTATACCTAAACCAAGAGATGGGGAGTCCTATAGGGATTTGTGGCATTTTTTAGGTTGTGGAGCTAAAAGCTTCACTGATGCAAACAGGAGAGGAGGTTGCTGAGGGTTGTTGAGTTGCAGAGCAACCGGTGTCGGTTTGATCAGCCGACATCGGCAGGATTGTGAAGTGAAGCAACCGATGTCGGTCAGGGATCGGCCGACATCGGTCATCTCCAGGTAGATAGGGACCGACGTCAGTCACCTGTGTGGTTCAGACTGCGAATGTTACAGACAGTTAGCTAACGAACCAAGTGTTTGCATGATGAGAGCTAATTTTAGACTGAGAGCTGCGGATCTAATTATTGTAATTGGATGTATAATTATTGTTTGGATGAGATCTATATAATAGACTCATGGTTGTATTGTAAAGTTGTTCTAGTTTGAGTTGAGCAAAGTTAGCTCCTTCTGTGTGTGAGGTGAGCAAGGTTGTTCCTCCTAGTTCCACAACAGTACCAAGGTGGGTGCTGGATTGGAGAGTCAGCTGGATTCTTCAGGTATGTATGATCTTGGCCATCAGGTGAGCATGGCTACGATAAGAGATCTACATGGTAAGTAAGATCGTTGATCTGCAGGTATGTGTGTGTGCAAGGTCAAGGTTCACAGGAGTGCAGAACCATATTGATCTGTAGGTTGGAGATCATAGGACAGCAACACAACAGGGAGCAGGATCAGGGAGGATCTACTTGGAGTATGGTGTGTACTCATTGGTATGTACGTGGAGTACATGGAGAGCTAAGAGGAAGGCAAGGTAGTTCCTTCCATAAGTATGGTCTGTTGAATTGCAGGTTGTTGTAGGTTCATGGGAGATCTACTTGAAGTACTTTGAGTACTTGTGGAGTGTGTGGAGCACTTGTGGAGTGCGTGGAGCATAGGTGTAAGGTGAACACCAACTCTATGTTTGAGTTGGGTGTTGGGACCTAAGAGAGAGAGAGATTTGAGGGAAGATTTACTGTTTATGTCCTAGAGGTGTGGGAGCCCTAGAGGTGTGTAAGGAAGAAGAACTGTGGCAGTCTTCTTTGTTGTATTTCCTTCTGAAAGAGTTTTAATACAAGTTGTGTATTGTCTCTCATATCATGTGTTATTCTGAATTCTAGTTACTTGTGATTCTGGTTAATTTCCGCATATTAAGTTGCTTGTATTTGGTAATCAATTGTGTGCTTCCGGTTGTTGTTCATATCCCAACAAGTGGTATCAGAGCTAAGGTTGCAGGAAGCAGGTTTTGTGTTTGGTTATAGGTCACTCTCAGGGGTTTCTGATTGAGTGGGAGCAGAGCAATGGCAGATGAAAGTAAGCTAAGAATGGAGGAGTTGAAAAGCACAGATGGTCACTTATGGTCCCATGGAAAGAAAGAGCAGGTAAAAGAAAATTGTTGGTTTATGGAAGATCAGCAAGAAGGAACTGAAGAAGCAGATGTTGCAGGTGATGTGGCACAGGATGCTCTGGGAGGTTTCTTGGATAAAGTTGAATCTTGGATAAAAGATTTAGTTGCCTCTTTCCATGCAGCCCCAGGTAGAGGAGCTGGTGAGCCTTGCCAAAGAATTGGCAAAGGGGAAGTAAAGTTGAAATTGCAGGCGGCCAACACACAGGTGTTGAAGAAGGTCATGCAGGTCCCAGGTTTGGAGATATGGCTAATTTCTTCAGAAAGATTGGGTGATGAGAGATGCACAATAACTCTCACAGTGGTTACAATTGAATTAGCTGGTGGTAATAAAATAGGTACTCTTTATCTACTTGTTTATATTACTGATTCTTCTTTTGTTGCGGAGACGTGGCTTCGTAGGCTTGGTCACATGAGCAGGAAGGAGATGCATGTTCTTAAGCGGAAGACATATATATTTGACAGGCTTAAGAACTGGAAAGCCTTGGTGTTCTTGGAGGAGATGGCAGACAAAAACCAGTGGATGGTGCTGGATACTTCTGAGTAGAGCAGTTTGGACATGGGTTTTGATTCAAAGGAGCTCACGGGTAAAAATTCATCACTCACAGGCAAACACAGATACCAACGTCGGTCAGGAGGAACCGGTGTCGAACAGACAGGTGCCGATGTCGGTCATGTGCAGACCGAAGCCGGTGATGTCAGGCAGTAGATAAGACCGACGTCGATCAGGAGGACCGACGTCGGCATCAGGGACACCGACGTCGGCAGGGTTGGTAGTCAGGGACAGACGCATGGGAACCGACGTCGGTCGGATGCAGACTGTGGAATGACCGAGGTCGATCACTGTAACAAATTTTGGGTGGACAACATGCTGTCAAGGAGTCTCAAACACCCATACGGAGGACTGAAGATATAAGTAGGCCCTCAAATTTGTTGTTCCTCTTCTTTATACTCGTTGCTGATTGTAGAGCAGGAAGGATCTAAGAAACAGGTGGGAGCATGGCAGGGATATGATGCAGAACCAAACGGGAGTTTTGGTAGGGTTGCCAACCGGTGCGAAAGCTAGAGACGAATGGATTCCTTAGTTAAAGAATAGAGAGAACGGATACGTGAGACAGAAGGCCAGTCATATGGTCTTGATGAGGTGCAGGATAGTGGTACAGGGTTTGACAGGGGGATGACAGAGCATGACTCTAGTCAATGTCAGGGTAACTACTGTGGTCTATCTTACCAGGTGGATGATGAGTCACGACATCATTCTGTTGCTGTATGTGGATGGTATATTTGCTAGCAGAGTTTGTACATACAGGGTTTTGCTGAGCTAAGGGTAAGATTAGTTCGGTGGCATGTCATGAGGAGTTTGGAGTAGCAAAATTCTTTGGCATGGAAGACATGGAGATCACAGGTTGATTTTGTCTCCAGTGAGAGCTGATGTGAATCAGGTGTTGGTGAGGTTCAGGATGCAGAGCCAGAGCACACTAAGGGCTGGACAGGTACAGTGTCTAAAATCACATGAGGTCTGGTATAGACCTGAGTATTCCCATGTAGTGGGAGCTGTCAGAGAGTTAGGAGCCAATTCGGGGAAGTGGGTTCTCAGAGATTTGAGAGAGACCAGCAGCAGGTATACATGCAGGGTCAGGACTTCACTACATGGGTTTTATAGGTTTGGATGTGGCAGGGTACTCGGATGACAGGAGGTGCACCACAGGATGTGTGGTGGTTAGTCTTCAAGTGGGAGCTTGAAGAGGGATACAAACCAGGAAACATATTAGATGGTGTATAGGTACAGGTATAGTGCAACTATTTATCTCCAAGTGGGAGATTGTTAGGTTGTGGAGCTAAAAGCTTCACTGATGCAAACAGGAGAGGAGGTTGCTGAGGGTTGCTGAGTTGCAGAGCAACCAGCATCGGTCTGATCAGCTGACGTCGGTAGGATTGTGAAGTGAAGCAACCAACGTCGGTCAGGGATCGGCTGACGTCGGTCACCTCCAGGTAGACAGGGACCGACGTCAGTCACCTATGTGGTTCGGACTGCAGATGTTACGGGCAGTTCGCTAACGAACCAAGTGTTTGCATGATGAGAGCTAATTTTAGACTGAGAGCTGTGGATCTAATTATTGTAATTGGATGTCTAATTATTGTTTGGATGAGATCTATATAATAGACTCATGGTTGTATTGTAAAGTTGTTCTAGTTTGAGTTGAGCAAAGTTAGCTCCTTCTATGTGTGAGGTGAGCAAGGTTGTTCCTCCTAGTTCCACAACAGTACCAAGGTGGGTGCTGGATTGGAGAGTCAGCTGGATTCTTCAGGTATGTATGATCTTGGCCATCAGGTGAGCATGGTTACGATAGGAGATCTACATGGTAAGTAATATCGTTGATCTGCAGGTGTGTGTGTGTGTGTAAGGTCAAGGTTCACAGGAGTGTAAAACCATATTGATTTGTAGGTTGGAGATCGTAGGACAGCAACACAACAAGGAGCAGGATCAGGCAGGATCTACTTGGAGTACGGTGTGTACTCATTGGTATGTACGTGGAGTACATGGAGAGCTAAGAGGAAGGCAAGGTAGTTCCTTCCATAAGTATGGTCTATTGAATTGCAGGTTGTTGCAGGTTCATGGGAGATCTACTTGAAGTACTTTGAGTACTTGTGGAGTGCGTGGAGCACTTGTGGAGTGCGTGGAGCATAGGTGTAAGGTGAACACCAACTCTGTGTTTGAGTTGGGTGTTGGGACCTAAGAGAGAGAGAGCTTTGAGGGAAGATTTACTGTTTATGTCCTAGAGGTGTGGGAGCCCTAGAGGTGTGTAAGGAAGAACTGTGGTAGTCTTCTTTGTTGTATTTCCTTCTGAAAGAGTTTTAATACAAGTTGTGTATTGTCTCTCATATCATGTGTTATTTTGAATTCTAGTTACTTGTGATTTTGGTTAATTTCCGCATATTAAGTTGCTTGTATTTGGTAATCAATTGTGTGCTTCCGGTTGTTGTTCATATCCCAACATCATTTGGCCATTTATAAATACACAAAGTTTCTTTGAGATTTTGGTAAGAGGCAGGCTTGACAATGTAAATGTAAGGAGAAATATTTACAAGGGAAACTTAAACACCATAGGAAATGACTCAATGCTAATCCTAATAATATTGATTTACAATCCACTATAGCCTCTCTAGAAACACATCTTTAAAAAATTGATTTGTATAGGGGACAAGGAGCCAAAATAAGAGCAAGACTTCATTAGACTAAGAAGGGTAATAAAGGCTATAAATACTTTTTCAAATTTCTAAACTATAAACATAATAAGGAATATATTGGAGCCATTCAAGATGAGTTTGGTAATGCACATTCCAGTCCTGAAGAGGTCAAGGGTTTATTTCAGAACTTTTATGAGAAGCTTTTTAAGGAATACTCTCATTAGCAAGACACTCAATTAGTTCTGGAAGACATTATCAAAGACATCATCCCTAAAAAGGTGGATACTAAGTATAGTCAGTATATAGACCGATAAATTTCTATGGAAGATTTAGAACATGCTATTTTTTTAATGTCTCCACACAAAAGCCCAAGAATTGATGGGCTTCAAGTGGAATTTTATCAAACTATGTGGCAGTATATTAAAGAAGATTTATATATGTTTTACTTGGAGGCTTTTACACATGGATCCCTGAGCTCTATTATCAAATGGGGTCTTATTAAAATCCTTCCTAAAGGGAAGAATGAAGAATCTATTTTTGGTTGGCATCCTATCACCCTGCTTAACACATCCTACAAAATTATTGCTAAAGCTATTGCTACTAGAATTAAACCAGTGGTAAAGGATATTGTTAGGCTAGAACAAACTGGGTTTCTTAGAGGGAGATTTATCCTTGACAATTTGATCCTTGCATGGGAAACTATGAAATGGGCCTAATAATCAAGACAAAATGCCTTATTGGTGAAGCTTGATTTTGATAAGGCCTATGATAGAATGCGATGGAGCTTTATTATTAAAATAATTTAGTGGCTAGGATTTGGTTCTAAGATTTGAAAACATGTAAAAATGCTTTTCAATGATGATACTACTTAGCTGGTGGTAAACAAAGAGTTATATAGTATCTTTCCCTTACAATGCTCAATTAGACAGGGTTGCCCATTATCTCCATTCTTTTATGTGCTTTTTGCTGATGCTCTTGGATATTTGTTACAAAAGTAGAATTAAATGAACTTAATAAGGGGTGTTTCTTTACCTAATGATGTAATGGTTATTAACTCTCATTTTTTTATGATAGCATGCTCTTTCTTCAAAATTATGAATAGGAGATTTAGAACGTAATGGGAGCACTTGAACTTTATTGTGTTGTTTTTGGTTCTAAATTAGCTCATCATAAAACTGAATTTCTCATGGTGAATTCTGATCATGTTCTTGATTAGATACCAAAGGAATGGAATTAGATTAAACATGGATAAATTGCTCACTACTCGGGCATCCCCTTTGGGCTAGGTTTTTCTCTTTTTGATATGTGGAAGTGGTTTCTTAGCAAGCTAAAAAATAAGCTTTGTTCATGGGGGAATAAATTTCTGTCCTTAGCTAGAAAAATTCAAGTTGTGAATCATATTTTCTTGGCTTCCCATGTGTATTACTAATCTTGTTGGATGCCTTCACAAAAAATCTATGAAGATTTAATAAAAATCATTAGACATTTTTTGTAGTCTAATTAGAATGGTGATGCGGGTTTCAAATCAACTTTCTAGATGCATTGTATCCAACTTAAGTCTAAAGGTCGGTTGGGCTTATTAGACCCCAGAACTCAAGGAGTGTATTTGGATGCTAAGTTGTTTGTTAGAGTGGTTTCTAGTGATGAACCATGGAAGATTTTGGTTCGTTATCATATTATACAGGACTCTATTACAAATAAATGGTAGGTAGTTTGATGGTTTGATAAAATTTTACTTGCTCCCTTTTTTCAGCTCAAAGCTTCATTTCCTTTGTAGTTTATATGGAAAGCTTAACAATAGGTTTATACATGTTTAAATTGGAAAAGTGCATCCCTACAACATGGGTTTAGTTTTGGTGTATCATCTATTTGGTGCAATATATTGGTTCAATACCAAGGACAACCCCTTGTTATTGCCTTTCTTAGACATGCTCATCACCTTTTTCATAAAGGGATTCATCAATTTGGAGATTTATGGGATTTCAATGCTTTTAACTGGGCTGCTTGGCATACCATTCAGAATAAATTTGGTTTAAACAATAAGTTTCAAGGTTTTGTTATTTTTGTGAAATCCTTGGTTCCCATGGATCTTATTATAAAGTTGTGTATCCCTTGCCATGCAAATTTCATAAAGATTGGTGGTGGCTGTCCAAAGTCCAATTTGGTTATTTTCCCTTAAAAAAGGTCTATCTCATCCTTCTTCCTCCTATGCCCTTAAATCCAAGGCTTAATCAGAAATAGAATTGTAATTTGAAAGAAAAGACTTGGTGATAGTTGAGTGCCCAAATTTAAATGTAAAAAACAGAGGCTAATGCTCAAATATTGGCTTGGAAAGTTTTACATTTCAATTTACTGGTTGGTGATAGGTTGAAATACATATTAGTTCAAGCTATTAAATGTCCTTTCTATCAACATAATGAAAGTCTAAAACACATTTTTTAGGACTACTCATGGGCTAAAAATAAATGGGATGTTATTACTAAATTCCTTCCTACAATTTGTGAACATAGATTAAGTTGGAAAAAAGCTTTATTGGGACTTGGCATTCAAAATAATGTTATATCAAATTCTATGAGACATAAAATTTTACTTAATAGCTAGAAGAGTAGATGTTTGTTAATCTTTGCTAAACATAATGTTCATCAAGACGCTGAAATGTTAAAGTTTTACTCTGATATCATTTTCCAAATTATTGTTTTATGTTCTCAATTGCAGGGGGTGCCTGAAGAAAAAGTGAAGATCAACAATCATCTTGATAAGATTAAGTATCAAATGTTAAAGTTACAAGAAAAAGACACATTATATTCCAAACAATTACAAAGTATGTTGAAATTTAGAGTGTAATGCTATTATTTTGTATTGTTCTAGTTTTTTAAGAGGTTATTGTCCTTACAACAACTCTAAGTTATTTTTTACTGCTGTAGCTTTATGATTGTCTATTATTTATCAACCTTTTGGTTGCATTTTATTTGTAATTTTTTCTTTCTTGGTTTCAATTAAAAAAAAAGCATTTATTACTAAGCTTAGTTGCACCCTCCTTTTTTATTAATACAAGAACTTAATAATGAGATAGTTGAGAATTTTGGATATATATAATAAGTACGGATGTCACTTGAGTAATTTGTGCCATGGTTGCATTCAAATGCATCATGTTATAGAAAATGGTATTTTAGGGTTTAAAAAGACAAAAATTTCTTCTTATAAATCCATTTTGTTGCTTCTTATAAATCTATTTTGGTCTAGTGTCATAGCTACCTCGGGTTGTGTTACATCTACTTCAATACATTTTACCTCTTAGAGGAATGTTTCTCCTTAGAAAATTGTGTTTTATCAAGTAAAAGATAAAAAATATCCTTTATAAATGGATGTAAGACTTGTGTTATTCCTTTTATTTTTAATTACACCTTGCCATTAGTGAATGTTGCCTTAACCCATCTGAGTATGCCCTATCATTTGGACTATATAATCATCTTGAAAACTCTCATTTACTATATAATACTATTCTCTAGGTTATCTTACTATGATGTATGAATTGTACATGGCCTATAAGAAGGTGTTACAACTACAACATTTTCTCACAATCCTCTCTTTCAGTGAAAAAAACCATTCTGGTAACATTTTCAAAAACATGGCATTAAATGAAAATAAGTCTGTATTGTTTAATTGAAATTTGATTTAGGTTAAGGAATCTAATCTTTGGAGGTAATCAAATTATGAATAGTGTGAATCTCTTTTCAGAATAATTGTAGTGTTGGTATAAGTAGTAAATATAGGGGACCATTATAAGCTATGGTCATTAAGCTTCTTTCTCTCTGAATTTAATAGGTGTTGGGGCCTCCAATTCTCTAATAGGACTTGTCTTACCAATTTGGATCATGTGAGGACTCTCTCTTAGTGAGATGATACTCCACCTTTGCATTCCTTAACCCTTTTGTCATTTTGGTTTTGTCCAAAAGTTTAGTCTGCCTAGCATTGTATTCATTCACCTTATCACCTTGAGCCTTTCTCTTAGCATCAAGAAATTCTTATGTCCCATCATTCTCTTTTAGCTATGGAAACCCAAGAACAATGCTATTTTTAATCATGATGCCCATAGAATTCCATTTTCTATTAATGTAAAGGTGGTTGTTATTTTGTTGGTTTATTTACAGATTCAATAAATTCATGATGACCCCCTAGATGGCTAGAATGCTCTGGAGATTCCTCACGTACAACCCCTTGCTTGGTCGATGCTTCCCAAAGATGATCCTCTACCTCCACCGCCTGAAACAATAGCCTATGCATAATGCTCTACTTTATAATTATTTACTTGAGTCATACCTTGATTGACTAATTTTATTTTTTGAACCAAAATTATCTTCTAATAAAAATGCTTTATCCAACTACTTTATATTATAACATTATATATATGTAATATAAAACATTCCAATAATAAAAACACATCTTCAATATCAGTATCCAATAGTGAAGTGTATGGCAAAGTTAATTATTTGTTCAAAGCACCTTGTACATGTTTTAATGTCCCACATATATCTATGAAGGCACTTACGCCACATAATCTAAAATTTGAACATAATGAAATTGAATATCCTAATGCCTTTGTTTTATCCCAACATGGTTGGTCATACATTTATGAAGTTAATCTTAAATTTTTCTTCATCTCAACATTAGCTCATCAAAAGCAATCTTTATACTTATATATGATTGCTTTTTCTCATTAAACGGGTCCTACATGTTACTAGTTGGGCGAAGACTACATACTATGTGGTATAAGTGTAGGTTATTTGGTATGTCATAATGGTGAACCTCAAGATTTATAATAATTTAAGGAATTAGAGTGTGTAAACCATCTATTATGCATTTGTAATATATGAATTAATTCTCTGAGATAATAATAATTATTAAGTCCCTAGTACAATGTTTAAGGTAAGTTAGATAATGATAAAATCATTTGTCAGGTTATTAGTACTTATATAACTAAGGATTGTAACCTTAATGTGTATGGTGTAATCTTGTTAAGAGAACATTATAATGGTTTACAATTAAAAATATAGATGATATTATGTTATAATTTACATGGTAAGTTTAGAGAGAAATATAAACTTATTAAATTACATAAGATTTGTTTTATATCCTTTTATAAGTTGAATGGGTTAGGCAGCCCTTAAAAATTAAGGTGTATATGTGATTTATTTGATAATAAGATATTGAAATATGTTTTTTTAATAGGGAATTGGGCTTTATATTATTAGAGTTGATATGAGACTTTTAGACACTCTTATGAGCTAATATTTTTGTTAATTAAATTTAACACAAACTTAAATGGTATTACTCAAAATGATTTAAATTTTGGATAGATCATAACCTAGAGTACCATAGTGGTGACAGTCTATATCAAACATTAAGATAAACTTAAAGTAAGTTATTCACATAGGAATGATTTTAATTTTTTTCTTTGCAATTGTAATACTTATTTTGTGATGATATGAAATTCTATTATTATCTTGTATATGACACTTATAGAAAAATATGTCATCTTTGTTAAGACCCTAAGATGTCTTCCATTTTAAATGGATGTTACAAACTTCTTCTATTATATGATAGGTGGTGTAAAATGATATGTATGCTAAACTCTATATTATGATGAGTTACCCTCAAGGAGCTATGTTAAAGTACCTTATTGCATGTAATCTTTGTCAATAATGCTTCTCATATCATATTGACTAGGTTGAGATAGGATAATGAAACCTTAATGTGGTAATGACAAATTGAGATTGAAAGTTAAAGAAGCATTAGGATAAAGTGTAATAAGTCAAAATGATATAAGGTTAAGATTGCACTAGGAAAACCTATTTTTCATAGGTGTTAAGCCATGTAAATTATAAGTGTTTAAAACATCTTGATTAGAGAGTTCTAGATGTGGTATTTTCATAGTACATTTGCCTCATTAATTAGAGCCTCATCATATATAAAATATGGTTTCTTGAACCTAAAACTATGTAAAATACTACATTATAATGTTTAGTTTAATCACTTGTATTTTGTGAATCATATCTTGTATAATTTTTTGAACTTGAGAATATTTGACTACCATCCTGAGAGTGTTTCTAGAGTCTTCATAGATTTGTTAGACATATTGTTGACCTGTGAATATAAACATATTAATCAGTTTGTAGATAGTATTTCTTTCAAACACCCAATCTAGTTTATGATATTCTAAGGATGGTTGTATATTAAAATTGTGTAAGAGATTCCAAGACTTTGATCAACCATGAAATCATGGTGTTGAACCTTATGATAAAATTTGATAGTTTTTAAGACAACACTAATTTCTATTTTTTGAATATTTAATCTATGTTTTAGATTTGCAAAACAATAACTATTGTTGTTTGATTTATACACTTTAGATATTTGATTAAATGATACCTTTAATTTAATGAAAAACCATAGCATGACACTCAGGGAATTATTTGTTTGAATTTTTATGATCTTGCATAAGATAACTATGGAAGTTGATCTATTATTGTAGTTACGTATCACAATATAAAACCTTGAAATTGTGAACCTATACCTCTCTTTATACAAATTGGGATAATAAATCTCAAGTAATGTAAATTTATATTATTTTAAATAGTTGTGTACTTAGAAGGAAACTATTTTAAGTATAGATTCCCAAACTATCCTATTTCATGAAGCAATATGCCCAAACTATCCTACTGTGTGGAACAATATGCCCAAACCATTCTATTATGGGGAGCAGTATGTAAAACATATTATACTACATGGAGTAGCACATAAAACCTATTATACTACATGAATAAGTGTTTCAAACTATTCTACTACATGGATAAATATTTAAAACTATTCTATTGTGTGGAGTGGTATGCTAACATTATTTTTACCTTCTAGGATTCTATCTCTTCTTGTCGATTGTCTATATATAATACCTGCATGGATGGGAAGGAAAAATATTAGTGGATGAGAGGAGTGTAGGGGATATGAAAGGATTTGTGGTTGGAGGAAAATACCTCTAATGATGTTCTCTATCTCTTCATCTATACAGTTTATTTTTGGCTTTAGATGTTCACCTGTGTATCTCTATTTACGTGAAGGAAACACTTATTCGATGTTATTTACATTATTTATGTTTATTTTATAAAGGATGTATAGGGTATGTGCATGGGGTTGGGGAAAATTCCATAGACATTTTAGGTAATGTGATCATGTTATTAAATAATGTGATCACATTATTTAAATTATGGCTTGGTAATTACTGAGCCATAATGCGATCACATTTTTGAGAAAAAAATAATGCATACATGTTAGTGTAAATTAAAATATTGAATATGCATTATATAATGTATTATACAATGTGTACACATGTACGTTTCTTTGTTATAAGACCAAAACCATCTCCATGAGCCTGTGGGAGTTGCATGTGAAGCCAACTTTGGCCATAAGCTTATATTTATATTGTTACAGTTATTTTTTATCCTTTAAATTTATTTTAGTAAATATAATAAATTAGGGTCACTTGGCATCTAATAGATTTGGTCTCATAGTTGCATGCCTTACGATGTGTAAAATAGTTTTTCAAAATCCAATTAGGTTAGTACTTAGGCATTTTTAGGGTCTAAGTATTAAACCTAGGGATTTCAAGACAAACTTTGCAATTGATAACAATTTTTGGTAAACATATAGTCATTTTTTAGGTTTTTGTGACTTATGAATTGATTCTTGTCATTTTTAGGAGTCTTAAGTTTGTCAAAATTGAAGTTTTCAAACCACTTATTAAAATTGATGCAAAGTGGTACGATTGGGGTAGCATAGGTCACATTAATGACCTACACGCATCAAATAACCACTTTGCATTAATTTGATTTTTTCATCATCCCTCCTTCATCATTGATCACTTCTTACTCATGCCTCATCACCCCTAATCACTCTCTCGTCATTATTTATTGTCCCTAATCACTCCCTCATTGACCCTCACTATCCCTAGTCATATCTAATCACTCCCTCATGATACCTGATTACTCTATCATTGACCCTCACTATGCCTCATCATCCTTAATAACTCACTCTTTGTCTCTCCTCATCCCTCATCACTCCCTCATTGAACCTTACCATCCCTCATAATATTTAATCATTCCCTCATCATCCCTAATCACTCACTCATTGGCTCTCACCATCCCTCATCATCCCTAATCACTCACTCATTGGCCTTTACCATCCCTAATCACTCCCTCATCATCCCTCATCATCTCTAATAATTCCATTATTGACCATCACCATTCTTCATAATTTATAATCACCCCCTCATTTCTCCTTACCATCCCTCATGATGCAAATCCCTATTGCATACTCTGCTTGTCCAAGCTCTTTGCCAATATCCACCTAGTTTTCACTTTGTCTTTTCTTGCTTGATATTTATCTTTGGACCCTGAATACATTTCAAATTCACATCTAAATTATATTCATCTTATTTATTCTCCACCATTATTTAGATGGTCTCACTGAAATCCTCATTATATTTTCCTTACTCAATGCATTTAATCTCTCTTACTTTGAGACTATCCCCCTTACTAGTCTTTATGATTTATAAAAACTTGGATTAAATATTTTATTTTGTTACTTAGGCTTTAATAGGGCTTTGAAAAACTTCCTTCCACTCCTTTGAGTTCTCTCTAACTTCTTCTCAAACCTACTTAACTTTTTAACACAATCTTCATATCATACACTACCTCTTAATCTGTCTTAGACTCTTCTTGTACAGACTCAAATCATCAAATTAATTTAATTTATGGATACCCTATAACATATCCCATCTCTTCACAAAGTTTCAAGATTTGGTTCAACTATTTGATAACTTATTTTTTCTCTTTCCACTCTTAGATTAGGTCTTTAGGTTTCCTTCTACCCTGTCTACCACATAGTCCTCCCCTATCTATACTTATCCATACCTACACAACTTAAAAACACTATATTATCTTTGTGCATGTTTAAATAAAAATTTTCACCAAATTTCATGAATTATTGACTATTACAACTCCTAAAAACTCACTTTGAAAGTAGAAACCCTAATATATGGTTTGGACTGGTTTTACAAACTTGAGAAGGGTCAAAATGAGATTTAAATATTCTAAAGGTGTTTACAATGAATTTGAATATTGGAATAGAATTTATTTTACTCTATTCCCATTTAAGTGTTATATTTCCCTTTTGAAGCTACATTAGATTGACTTAACCAAATTTGAATAGATTGTGTACTATGTCATAGGTATGTAGTAATCTAAGAAGAGGTTATTTGTTATAATTCATTCCAAAAAGGGTTATAAATCAACATGAGGGTTTAAAATCATCTTTAAAATGTTTATACACTTTTAAAAATCACTATTTTCCATCTATAACACTCAATTTTCCAATTTCCATGAGATACCACTTTGATTGTGTTAAGTTTCTTGATGACTATATGATTGTGTTAGTTTTATTTTTGCTCATCCAAATATATGAAAGTTACTTTAAAGAATATAAGAACTCATGATAATATTATAATCAAATTACCAACATATACATTTTAATTTTTCACTCCAATACATGCATATACCTTCTCATACATGTGTATACTCAGAACTTTTGCTCATAGAAGATATGGTTGTGTTGTTCAACATAGAATGTCCTTAATAGAATAAAAACATACAATGTTTAAAGAATATTAATGAATTGTTATGTCAAGTTAATAATTACTCATACATTAAAAATCCCACCAAATATAATCTCCTCTTCCACAAGACTCTGACCTTTACTTAGATTTCAAGGCACAGTTTGTAAAAGCACAATGTATACAATTTGTAATTAGAACATTTAAAAGATTTGAAAATCAAATGAAAAATGATATAATAACCATTAAAGAAAAGGTATTTTAAAATTACCACTCACACTAAGATCATAAATAACTTTTTACTAATCATGTTTCATGATCATGCACACTCTCAACTATCTTTTCGCATATTCAAGAAGATGTAGGGTATGTTTATTTTCTTGTCTATAAATAATCAAAACTTGTCTTTATTCACTTGTTTGGGGTTATTTACATTCATCCTTTTGAATCATACCCCATCCAACTCTCTTGAATCTAACTCTAAATACAAAATAAGACATGGAAATGACTCTTATTACCAAATAACCATCAACTGAATCATAACTTCTTTTGTATGTTGAAAGTGTCCTCAACTAACTCAACTAATAACATATTTATCAAATATGAGTTTACGTATATGTGTTGTAACATCCTAAAATACTCACTAAATTTTAACCATACCAAATTCATCATTTGACTTCTTTAAACAATATTGAAGTCTCTATGAAAGTTCAAAAATTCAAATGAAAGATTTGGTGGTAAAGTCCAATAAAACTCTAGTTATAAATTGACACAAAACTAGAAACTTAGAAATACTCGTACATAATTATTATGACCTTGACCACCTTTTAAAGACTCAAAACATGTAAACTATATTACTAATTATATTGTGTAGTGATGCTCCTACTTCATCTCATCATCCCTAATAACTACTTCATCATACCTCATCATCTCTAATCACTCATTCCTTGTCCCTCATCTCCTCTAATCACTCCCACATTAATCCTCACCATCACTCATCATCCCAAATCACTCCCTGATTAACCCTCACCATCCCTATTGACTCCCTCACCATATCTATTCAATTACTCCTCATCCCTCCTCATCCTTAATCACTCGATCCAATACCTTGATGGTGGTATTTTGTTGGGGTTTAACAATGTTAGCAGCTACAAGTGGAGATTTGAGTGATAGCATAAAATATAATACATAGTGATCATAATGATGTGAAGGCAAATTTGAAACATAAATAATTAACACCTATGAAAAAATATGGGCCTATTAGAAATGATGTAATTCACAATTGAAAATCTGCCAGAAAAATAGAAGCAAGTAAAACCACCATAGTACCAAAAATGTGTAGTAAATAAATGAGGATCACCAAGCTCTATGATTTCCTGAAACTAATCAATTACTTTCCATATGAGGACATTTTATGATCTGAATCATTATATTTAAGGCCTTGTATTTGTCTGGATATTGATTAAGTCATCATACTAGAGAGTGGAAAATAATTTTCAAATGATTAAAATAAGTAGTCCAAGATTAGAAAGTGGTCTTTAATTCATAACTTCAATATTCAATCCAATTAAGAGTGTCACACTATGAGCTCTCTACTTGCACATCTCAAGAAGTGGGTAAAAGTTATCTAGCACTATAAAAATTTAAGTAGATAATATATTATGAACCCAATGATATGGTCAGTACTAAAAGTATCTCTATTTCCCCAAATAAAAAATTATATGAATTAAAAACATTATTTCATTAACAAATGTAGATCAATGGTGAGATAATACACTTCATCATTTCTAATGAAAGTCAAAAGAATTTAATTTCTCTTAAATCATATTTTCAAAAATTGAACATGAAATTTATACATTATCCATAACCATACACTTGTGTATGGTATAGTGTAGGCCTTGAGAAATGATTCACCTAGTAGTGTCACTTGGTGTACAAAATCAAACTTTTTAAAGGTACAATCCTTTGTGACATCTCACCATTATAGGTGTGTGATGTTTTACATGTGGTTAATCATGTATACCATTGACATGTAGTATATGAAGTAAATCCTTGAAATTTTGTGACAGATTGTCATGATTTGAAATACCATATATCATCATTAGTTCATAAGCTTTCAACGATTAGTGTTAGGAAATGCAAGAATATTGTCAATTCTAGTAAGAAGTATACTCTTAATGGTAATAAGTAAATGCTTAATGACATCCTTATGCCACCATATCATAGTGTAGTTTATCTAAAAATAACAAAGACAAAATAATTGAACCATAAACTAGATGAATACAAAGAAATCTTTTAGTCACCTCAATAAGTTCATGTATACTATACCCTAAACAATACTATTGATTTGATTCCTTAACTACCTCTACCTCAAACCTATTTATACAACATATAATTTTTAGAGAATGAATAGATCAAGTGGTAAATCCATGAAATCATGGATAATGGACACATCATGCCCAAATTATTGCCCTGCAAAATACAATTGTGTTTGTGCCAAAGTTGTGAATTGATTTAAAAAATCTTAAAAATATTAAAGTGAATAAAAATTATCCTCATTTAAATATTAAGGAATTTTTATACCATATCCATGGTGTATAAGTATTTTCCAAAATTGATCTTAAGTTTGGGTATCATCATATTCATGTTAAACCTCTAGACATTAGGAAAATAGTCTTAAAAACAAAGGAAGGATTGATTGACTAGATGGTTATGCCTTTTAGATTAACTCATATAATTAATTCATTCATTTCAAGATGTTGAACGACATCCTCATTCCCTTTACCTATGTC
The DNA here is from genome assembly GCA_037957365.1 of Torreya grandis. Taxonomy (NCBI): domain Eukaryota; kingdom Viridiplantae; phylum Streptophyta; class Pinopsida; order Cupressales; family Taxaceae; genus Torreya; species Torreya grandis. Next base: position 1,626,762 of record JARHVA010003467.1, on the reverse strand, counting down.
ATTTTTTTAATATACCTTGATGACATCTTAATCTTTAGAAAACATGGGATGAATATCTACACCATGCTGAACTAGTGTTTCACATTTTGCATAAACATATTTTTGTGATAACATGAATAAATGTTCATTTTTCATGCAAGAGATAAAATATTTGGGACACATTACACACACAAGGAGTGAATGTGTGAACCTAACTAAGATTCAATTCATACAGGAATGGGAAACACTAAATAAATTTTTATCTATTTCACATCTTCTTAGAATTAGAAAATTATACAATAGATTTGTGTTTAATTTTTATCTTTTGAACCAAAATACCAAAGGTAGAATCGAATAAAGTTTCATTTATTCAGCTGCACAACAAAGATAATTTGATGAACTAAAATTTAGACTGTATTTCATGTTAATACTTATGTTACTTGACTATAAATTTGGAATATCATCCAATTCATTTAGTAATAAAATTGACTATCACAAATGGGTATTGACAACACAAGTCCTAGAAAAGAGTTAATTTCTATTATAATGTATTAAAAAACATATGATTGGAATTAAATATATTTTTAGAGTATATACTTATGCCAGATGATGAGGGAGCGATTAGGGATGGTGAAGTTCAATAATGGAGTGATGAAGGATGGTGAGGGATGGTGAGGTCAATGAGGGAGGGATTAGTGATGATGAGGGATGAGGAAATATTGATTAGGGATTATGAGAGATATTGATAATCAATGAAGGAATGATTAGAGATGTTAAGCCAAAGTAATTAGAGATGATGAGAGATAATTTAGGTCAATGAAGGAGTGATTAAGGATGAATAGGGATGAGGAGGGAGTGAATAAGGACGAAGAAGTGATTAGGTATGATGAGGGATGAAGAAAGAGTGATTAGGGATGATGAAGGATAGGGAGGGAGTTATTATGGATGATGAGGGATAGTGAGGCTCAATGGAGGAGTGATTATGGATGATAAGGGAATGATTAAATATGACTAGGGATAGTAAGGGTAAATTAGGGAGTGATTAGGGATAATGAGGAATGATGAGAGATTGATTAAGGGTAATGAGGGATGAGTAGGAAGTGATCAAGGATGAGGAAGGGATGATGATCAAGTGAAATTAACATGTAAAGTGGTTGTTTGATATGTGTAGGTCATCAATGTGACCTATGCTACACTAATAACAACACTTTACATCAATTTCAAAGTGATTGGTTTGAAAACTTCATTTTTGACAAACTTAAGACTCTTAGAAATGCTAGGAATCAATCCAGAAGGAATAAAAAATTTAAAAAATACTATATGTTTACCAATAATGGATATCAATTACAAAATTTATGTCTTGAAATCCCTAGGTTTAATACTTAGAGCTTGAAAATACCTAAGTATAGACCTGATTGGATTTTTAAAAACTATTTTCCACATCTAAGGTGTGAAATTGTGAGACCAACTCTATCAGATGCTAAGTGACCCTAATTTATTATATTTACTAAAATAAATTTAAAGTATAAGAAAATAAATGTAGCAATATAAATGTAAACTTATACTTAATAAATGTAAACTTAACATTTAAAGTAAGAAATATAAGCTTATGGCCAAATTTGGCTTCATGTGAAACTCCCACTTGCTTGTGGAGATGGCTTTGGTCTTATAAAAAAGCATCACATATGTGTTATATAACACATACATGTTTTATAATAAATTATAGAATGCGTACGTGTTATACAATGTGTATTCATTATACAATGCATACACGTTATATAACACATGAATTCTATAATGTGTACACATTATTTGAATTTGAATTGAAAATCAAGCCTTTAGCCCTGGATTTCTAAACCAAAGGCTTGTGACTATACACCAAATACACTATGGATTTCAATGTCAAAATTCAAAAAATTATTATCATCATGATGAACACGCTATCCTCTTTCTAAATATATGATTTTATAATTTTTGGGCTATTTTAAGGATTCAAACTATATTTATTTCTAACTACACCTTTTTTAGGCCACTACATGCCACACCTATACATGAATATTCTTGTTTATCTAGTTTGTTTTTCATTGATCCAACTGAAAAAAAAATTATATTGCAACCAACTAGGCCTAATTCTACACACATTAAAAAAAATTAATTTTCATTTTTTTGAGGTAGTTAGGGTAGGCCACATAATTGGCTATCCATTTTTTGTTAGTTTTCAAGATCTACTTAATTACAAAATTAATTAAAAAAATATATTCATTGAAAAAAAAATCATAACACACTAGAAGATCTTATCTAAATATCCACCAAAGGGTTTCAATAAATATTTAACGATGCTAAAAAAATGGTGGGCCACATGACCATCTTTCCACTATGTTTTCTTAAGAAAAAATAGGAGGTCATCTTCAAATTTTATATGTTTGACCTACTTATACTTAACCATTTTTCAAAAAGAAAAAAGTTTTTTGGAAACTAGATTCAAAATTATACAATTCATATTTTTATACCATCTTTAAATTTTGAGTGTAGCCATATCAAATTATCTACAAAATTTCAAATTTTTGAAATTTCATAAAAATCATGTCCACAGGTAGGCCCTTTTTTGTCCCCCAAATTTTTTCACTTACCCTATATATATAATGTAACACTTGTAATCATGTAATTCTGAGGACTTTGAAAATTGGAATAAAAACATTGTCATGTTGAAATGAGAATCAACTTTATATGCATGGTACTTTATTTTATCTATAGTATTATTGTAAGTGATGTAATTATATAAAGAGGAAATATAGAATTCATGTAGCCATCATCATATGTTGTACTTTATGAAAAATAATTGAGCTATAAAATGTTATTTCATAATCATACACATTAGGGATTTTTTAGTAAATCAATCTAGAGACACCTTATTATAATTGGATTTTGAATCTTGAAGAGCTTGTGGATTGGATAACAAAGATGGAGAAGTATTTTATTTATGATCTTATGGAGGAACACAAGAAGGTGAATTTTTATTTCATGAATATGACTATCCATGCTTATTTACGGTGAGATCATGTGCAGGCTAAGAGATAGAGGAAAAAGTAAAGATAAAATAAAGCCGTGGGATAGAATGGTAGCAAAGTTGAAGGCAAAATTCTTACCTTCTACTTGTCAGTTGAGCTTGTTTAGGAAGCTCCTTAATTTCAAAAAAAGGATATGAATATCAAGGACAACATCAAAGAGTTTTATAACCTCACTATAAGAGCTAGAGATGCTAATGAGGACCTAAAGAACATTGCAAGGTATTTAAATGGATTGTTTTTCCATACAAGATGAAATCAGTTTTTTGAACCTGAGAATTGTGGAAGAAGCCTATCATTTTGCATTAAAGGTGGAAGATAAGTTTCTAATGAAACAAAAAGCAAACTCTAGAGGTAGAAGAAGGTTTTTGAGAGGATGAGAATAAATCAACACATTAAAAGGATAAAAAAACCATGGTGGAGAGCCAAGCAACTCATAAAATCATAACTCAAGCACGAGAGGAGGTTACTCTTCTAGAAGAAGAGGATCCTTTGGAAGAGGTAGAGGTGCAATATTTTTAGGTAAGTGTTTTGGATGCAATAGGTATGTTGGACATACATAGAATGAGTGTCTAGGAAATACTTACAACAACAATAAGAGAAATGAACACCCCATATAGCCTATGGGGATGCAGAGAGTGTTGGGTTTGGTACATATGTAACAACCAAAATAAGGAGAGGTTCTATTGACGAATAAAGTATTGTTGAAACTAGCTAAGGATGTGACTAAACTAATATAAAGAAAGATTTTATTCCAAACTATTTAAAAATCTAGAGGCAAGTGTTACAAAATTGTGATTGATAGTTGTAGCATGGATAATTTGGTTTCCTAAGAGATGGTATAAAATCCTGGGTTGAAATGGTTGGTACATCCTACACCATACAAGATTTTATGGTTTCTTAAAGGGCATCAAGTGCTGGTGAATTAAAAATGTGTGGTGAGTTTTCAAATTAGTTCATACAAGTATTAAGTTTTGTGTGATATTAGGCCCATGGACATGTGTCATGTGTTATTCGGAAGGCCATGTTAGTTTGATAGGAGAGTCGTGCATGATGAAAGAGAAAACACCTACATCATAAAAAAGGATGGAAAAATATTCACATTAATTCCATTTAAGGATAGAGGAGATGAGGTGGATAATAGTTTCAAAGTGATGTTGGTTTTTGGTAAAGAGTTTTGTAAGGTAGAAAAGGAGGAATAAACATGCTTTGCTCTAGTTTTGAATCCTATGTAAGTTGTGAAAACTAATAAAATAAATGTTATTTATATGGAAATATAGAATATGTTGATATTATGTCAAGTGAGTTTTCAAATAGACTACAACATCCAAGGAGCATTAGTCATCATATAGATATAGTTCCTAGAGCAAGTTTGCCTAACAAAGCAACCTATATGTTGACTCAAAAGGAGAATGAAGAGATCAATAAACAAGTACAATAGTTGTTGAGAAAGGGTTTAATTTCAGACAGTCTAAGCCCATGTGTAGTTATGGTTATGTTAGCACCCAAGAAAGGTGGAGAGTGTGTATGGATTCATGTGTAATCAATAAGATCACCATTAAGTAAATATTTCCATTACAAAGAATGAATGAATTAATGGACTATTTGAGTGGGGCTAGGTAATTCATAGAGATAGATTTGAAGAGTGGGTATCATCAAATTTGCATAAGAAAAGGTGATGAGTGGAAAATTGCATTTAAGATAAATAACATTTTGTATGAGTGGATAGTCATGTCATTCAGTTTGTCAAATGCCTAAATACATTCATGATATTCATGAATGAATTTTTGAAGCCTTTCACAGGTAAGTTTGTGATAGTTTATTTGACTGACATTTTCATTTTCAATCATTATAAAGAGGAGAATTTGAAGAATTTAAAGTTGGTTTTGGATAAGTCAAAAGAATAAAAATTTCTAGTGAACTTGAAGAAGTGAAACTTCATGTAAAAGGAGATGATATATTTAAGATTTTTAATATGAAATGATGGGTTAAAGATGGACCCCAAGAAGGTGATGGAAATTTTAGTTCACCAAAGGGTATGTTTGAAGCAAGAAGTTTCTATGGGTTGGCAAGTTTCTATAGAAAGTTCATCAAAATATTTACCAATATATGTGCATCCATTATGGATATTGTGAAGGGAGACAAAAATAAATTTTAGTAGACTGTTACAAAAGAGAGTAGATTTAAGTTTTTGAAGAGCAAAGTAATGGAATAACCAGTGTTAGCCTTAACAATTTTTAGAAAAGTGTTTTAGGTTTATTGTAATGTAAGTGGAACAACCATAGGATCAATGTTAAGCCAATAAGGTAAGCCCATTTCCTATTTTAGTGAAAATTTGAATGAATCCAAGAATAAATATTTAGTTTATGACAAATAATTCTATGCAATGGTATAAGATCTCAAGAAATGGTGGCACTACTTATTGCTAAAGGAGTTCATTTTATACATAGAAAATCACTCTTTACATTTCATAAACAACAAAGGTAAGCTCAATAAAACACACATGAAATAGGTGGAATTTATTGAAATATATTCTTTTGTTTTGAAACATAAAAGTGATAATTCCAATAAAGTTATAGATGCCTTGATTAGGTGATCTCTTATTGGGAATGAACTAAAAGTAGAGGTCATTGGATTTGATTTAATGAAGGAGTTGTATGAAGAGGACTTATATTTTTGAGATGCATGAAAATCATGCAATAATCCAAAAAATATAGACAAAACTCCATGGTTGGAATATATGATACAAGATGGGTTGATGTTTAAAGGTAAGAGGTTGTGCATACCTCAAGGTTCCATGAGAGATAACCCATTGAAAGAAAAACATAGTGGAGGTCTAGCTGGTCATTTTGGGTTTGATAAGACCTTAAAACAGTTGAGTGTTAAATACCATTTGCCTTAAATTGGTATAGATGTGAATAAGTTTTTGCAAAAGTGTATATTTTTCCAATATGCTAAAGTAAAAAGTTAGAATGTTAGTTTATATCAGCCATCTCACATTCTAGATAAACCATGGGATACATTGAGTATGCATTTTGTTCTTGGACTACCAAGAATGTAGCGAGGTAATGATTACATTGTTCTTGTTATTGATAGATTTTCTAAAATGGCTCGATTTTTAGCATACAAGAAGACTAGTGATTCCACACATATTATGAATCTGTTCTTTCAATAAATTGTTAGATTGCATGGGTTTTTAAGAAATATTATATCAAATAGAGATAAAAAGTATGTTGGACACTTTTGAGGATGTTATGGAAGAAGTTGGGAAAAAAATTAGACTTTAGCTCAACATATCACCATCAACCAAATCAACAAATAAAATTTATGAATTAGAGTCTTGGTAATCTACTGAGGTGTTTAGTTAGTGATAAACCCATATAGTAGGATTTGATGTTGACACATGTTGAGTTTGCTTAAAATGATTTAATCAACCAAAGTATAGTTTTGAGTCATTTTAAAATAGTGTAAGGGAACAATCCTAAAAGTGTATGTGAGTTAAAGACTACAACTAAGATGAGTAGGATAAGTGTGGAAGGTGAAGACTACACTCAAGCCATGCATGATGTGCATTAGCGAGTCAAGAGAAGACTTGAAGAGAGTGATGAAAAATACAAGAAACATGATGATATGCAAAAGAGAATTGAATTTTGAGGTTGGGGACTTGGTTTTGGCACATTTACGTAAGGAGAGGTTTTTGAAAGGTAATTAAAATAAACTCAAGTGGAAGAAGATTGGTCATTGAAATATTTTGAGGAAGTTCTTAGCTAATTTTTATGAGATTGATTTTTCAGACAAATCAAGTGTTTCTCCTATTTTCAATGTAGTAGATTTATGCCCATGTGTCGAGGGACAAACAAGTGAAACCTAAATTTTTTAGTTAAGAATTGGAGAGAGTAGTTTATATAAACCATGATTACAAGATAGGTTAGTTTCTTTTGTTAGTATTCGAGATAAAATAAATTCACAAAAGCATAATTTCTCAAGCATGATTCCTTATAATGGGTAAGATTTAAAGCAACAAACTTAATAATAGAAAGTTAAACAAGATGTTCTTACCTTTCATTTGGATGTTCTCTTCAAATCTTACATACATACATGTTAATACCTAAATTTAGAGCTTGGAGTCTTTACTAATGGCGTAGCATGATCACACAGGTGACATCTCCAATTGCACTATGTATGATTTGAGTAATTAAAATAAATAGTTTGAAGGCTACTAAAAATGGTATCACTTCATTATATGTTTAAGAATTGAAAATAATGGTAAATGGCCCTTGTATTTATAGATTATTGAATTGATTCTAACTGTTAGATGTGATTAACTATGTGTGGTTGAGCATTGGTCAAATTTGGTAGGCAAAATGCAATTAATACTTGGCATTAAATAGGCATGGGTTACAAATTCAGATATTTGCATGATATTTTGTAAGTTCTTCACAACTTTCATGATGTTTTCATCATTGTTTTTATTTATTGTGATGTCATGATTATGTCATCATTTCATATATTTGTTGAATATTTAATTTACATAATTCTAATAATAGCTAATTGCATAGATTTTTGACTTAGGGAAAATTTAACTTTTTGATTTGATTTGAAAAGCCAATTATTCCCACTTATCTTTTATGTAATTTTGAGAGTTGAATAATTGCCTTTTTATTTCTTGAAATCATCACTTGCAAACTAGCCACTTGCTTGAGGATGAATTATAATAAGGTGATAATAGTATACAATGTATCACCCCAATTAAGAATGCACCTATATTTTGGAACATTTATGACCAATGTGCATATGAAATTGGGATGCATCAGTGATTTGTACATCATTTCTAGAAATCATTATAATTACAATTTTAACTTGAGAGTGGTGAAAATTGAGTGTATACATTTTCCCCCTACTTAAGAAGGTGTCGTGAGACATAGATGAAGTAACGTATTTTCAAAAAATGAAAATTTTATTTATGAAAATTTTTGAAAAATTAGATGAAGAAAAAATTAGTGATATATGATGCCCCATTGAGAGGGTATGCAAGACATGCATGGTCTCTTGAAAAAGAAAGGAAAAATCTAAAATGGGAGAAATTAACCCATGAATGAGATTAATCCAAATGAATTCATGCTTGCACACTTTGATTTCCAATGATTAAGAATAATAGAATTGAATTGGCCCAAAGGTAGGGGGGAAGTGGGAAGGATGCATCTCAAAATAAGTGGCACACTTTAACACACCCAAAACAAGGCAAATTTTATAGGCTTATGGAATGATCAATCCCAAAACAAGTTGTGCACTTTGATTTTGCCAAAGAGGACAAAAGTTGTAGAGTTTGGAATTAGAAGAAATGATGAATGATGACATTTCCCCAGTAGGGTGAGTTTGATAATTGATCGATCTAATTAATTTTACTCTATAGGATGGATTTTAATTTTGATAAATGATGATTAAAAAATTTATTAATTGGCAAACATAGCTCAAGGATTTAACCTATTGCATAGATTAAGATGAGATGAATGACATAAATGTAGGTGTGATGGTAAAATAATCTTTCAAAGAATGAAGAAGCCACAAAAATCCCAAGCACATGAAAATGATCAAAGTGAAGAGTAATGATGAAGAATGATGTAATTGGATTTGAATAATATATATGTTAATAATATTGAAACAAGGGTGGCCAAAATGACCTCAAAAATTGGTCAATATTGAGCAATGCTTACATAGTCAAATGGATCTCAAGCCGATGTAGTTCTCCCAAGATGGGACAAAATGGATGAAGAAGAATATAATAGGTGATAGACCAATGTGTATGATTTTCATTTTATATGTTCATTTAAAGATGAATGTCCCGATGAACACAAATATATCCAAAATGTTTAATTATGTTGATTTGATTAAGAAAAATGTGATGATGCAATGCGGTCAAAGATGACCAAAATGATTGGATTAAATAATGTATGACCTTGTAAGGGGAAATAATTCTAGTATAGTACACATCATATATAAACCTCAATCACTTTGAATTTTTAATGTAACACATGATGATATGTATCATGATATAAAACATCATGACGGATTGGATGTAATGTGCATAAGAACTGACTCTTGATGATCTAATAGGCCAATTATAATGACATGAAAATGATAAAACTATGATGATAATGTTGATATATGTCAATGGATGGAATCAAGTAAAAGTGTGAAACAAGAAGCATCATGATGATCCAAGGCAAAAACAAAAAATAAATAGGCAAACAAGAAATCAAGCAAACACACAAACAAGAAAAGAAAAAGCAACAAAAAACATCTTGTTTGTTAATCAACTCAAAATCTACGTGTGAAGGCTAAAATGAAATGATAAACAGGTGGTACCCCCAAACAAGGATACATGAAAGGGAAGGACACATTCTAGGGTGTATTAAATGATTGGAACCAATAATGAATTTTCCCCAATAGGGCAGATTTGGGAAGGACATCTCAATTATTGCTAAAATGAATGACTCAATGATAGATCAAGGATAATGATCGAATTTAGGAGAAGAAAAACATTTTTAAAATTTTGTGGCTTTATATACCTCTTGGAGATATTAAACCCCTTTACATATGTTTAATATTTTGTGGCTTTATATCTCCCATGGAGATTATAAGTCTTTTAATTTTTAGGATTTTTAAAATTTTTAATGTTTTGAGTTTTTGGCATCTCAACTCAATGGAAGATTAAGAGATGTGGAATATTTTAACTCATAAAATGGTGAGAGTGTGGCTTAAAATTTTCATAGAATGGTGAGAGTGTGGCTTAAGATGCTTACAAAATGGTGAGAGCATGGAATAAGGGTGGCTAAGTTGACCTCAAAAATTGAATGTTGCTTACATAGTCTGAATGGGCCTCAAGTCATTGTAGTTAAACCAAAATGGGAGATAATAATGAATGGATAATGTTGGATAATAATGGATGAAAATGAGGGAAGGGACTAAGAATATTTAAATATCATGTCACATGAGAACCAACTATGTCTAATCATAAAATTTTCATGCAGATAATAGGCCAAAATGTTTCCCAAATAGGTCTCAATATACCTTCCACTTATGTAATAAGGTTAATATGGGAAGACTAATTTTCAAAATAAGATGGGTTGGGTTGAATAAGATTGAATGGATAAAATGGATGGATTGGAATGGAATGGTTTGGCTGAGATGGATTAAATGGAATGGATTGGTATTTAATGCAAATGAGGTTACTCCCCTTACAAATAATAAATTATTTATGTATGATGCTAGAAACTTAGATTTCATCATGATACTTGCCTAAGGTGACATAAGATTGGTTTTCACCATTAGACTAATTATTTATCTTTCTCTTTCATTTATTTTTTAATTTTAACTATTTCTTTTATTTTTTAGCATCTCAATTCAATGAAGTATTATGAGATGCATCATGGAGACCTTTTATTTTCTAACCAATACCTATTCATAATAGATGCTCTCTCAAGAACCTGTTGTTGATTTATACTACATTATTTATGTCATGATATTTGTTGGTCATTTATTTTATTTCCTTTAAACCTCTAGACAAGATGTCTTTGTAGTCTCTTTGAAAAAGAGTTCTGATATGAAGGGTAAAGAAGGATACACATTGGATAGATGATTTGATTTGGTAATGTAATATAGGATTTGAATGAGAAATATGATCACAATCAAATGTATAATGGTTAAGAATCAAATGAAGATTAGTATTTTTAGTCACACACATTATTTTTTATTTTGAATTTGACATAATTTTGGTTGTGACAGGGCCAAAGACCTTTAAAAATTCTCTCAATAGGACCATACTATTTTTCTATTATTTAGGCCTAAGAGTTTCTACAATTTGAATAAGGTTTAGATTATCGATTGTTTTGATATTGACTTCAATATTATACTCATCGAGCAATGAAGAACTGTTGTGCTCAGTGATTTAATGTAGCATCATGCAATCTTGTCAATTCTTAGGAGATAAAAAAATAGAAAAAAGGGGCAAAAATAAAATCAAGTTCAAAGAGTGATCTGATTTCATAATTAAAAGACTAAGAAGGTTTTGCAGAGGTTTGTGTGGTGTGCAGTCCCACCAGAGATGCTAAATTTTAACCATGATTACAAGAGAGGTTAGTTTATTTTCTTAGTATTAAAGATAAAACAAATTCACAAAAACATAAATTTTCAAGCATTCATCCTCAGAATGGGCAAGACTTAAAGCAACAATCTTAATAATAAAAAGTTAAACAAGATGCTCTTACCTTTTGTTTGGATGTTCTTTTCAAAGCTGACATATATACATGTTTATGATTGGATGTAGATCTTGAAGTCTTTATCAATGTCGTAAGGTGATCACATAGGCAACATCTCCTATTGAACTATGGATGATTTGAGTAATTAGAAGAAATTGTTTTAAGGCTTGATGATTTAAAGGCTACTAAAAATGGTAGCATTTCATTGTATGTTCAAGACTTGAAAATAATGGTAAATGGCCCTTATATTTATAGATTACTTTAATTGATCCCAACCGTTCTATGTGATTCAAGATGCATGGTTGAGCATTAGTCAAATTTGGTAAGCAAAATATAATTAATATTTGGAATTAAATAGGCATGGGTTGTAAATTTAGATATTTGCTTGATATTTTTTAAAGTGCTTGACAACTTTCATGATGATGTCATCATTTCATATATTTGTTGAATATTTGAATTTACATAATTCTAATATTAGCCAATTGCATGGATTTTTTAATGTCCTCTTTTTCCCAAATATGACCTTTGATGAATATCAATAGCCTATTATATTCCCATAGGCTATTTTGGGTGTTGTAAAGGATTTTTAGTGTAGAATCACTATTCATCAAGTATAATTTAATTGATACTATTCATGGATCACTATTCATGTGTCATTATTCATGGTGATGTGGCATAGTGATGAGGTGTCTTGGGGGATGTGGCTTGGCCCACATAAGTGTTTTTAAATATTGAAAATGAAGGAAAGAGAAGTGGGATGCAATTCTTCACTTGGTCACATGGGAGGAATAGTGAAAGCATGTGAGGGACAAATTGATTGAAGATCTCATCATTCCACTCAATCATGTGATTGAAGGAATCTTTTGACTAATGAGATTACACATGGGAAAGTGGGAGACAAGGTCTACTATTCTTGATTGAGGGTCACATGCAAAGGATTGAGGGCATATGGGAGTTGGTCAAAAGTAAATCATGAAGATGTTTGGCACATGTGAGAGACAATTGACACTATTGATTAATAATGAAACCACTATAGGCATGGATCATATATTTTCTTATACTCTAAGTTCACTTCTCTCTTTTTTCCTTCATAATTTCTATTTAAAGAGACCTCTTTCCAATGTAATTCATATGATGAATATTATGAAAACCCCCTTTGTAAGGTTTGAACTATTGTTCATACTTTCTGCTCTTCTTTGGATGAAAACCCATTGGAGTAAGATATCTTTGAGGATGGAAACCCTATCAGGTTTATTGGTTTTAATCCTAAAAGATTGTCCCTAGATGGTTCTAATAGTTTCATTTAGGAATTACAGTTATGCTTTAGAGTTATGATCACATTGTGATCATATTTTGTAAGTTATTATTGTATTACAACATTTTAATATATTATTAGTATTTTCATATTTGTTGAGTTAGGATTTATTTATAGTATTGTGAGTTGATATCCCATTCGGGGATATTTTAGTGGTATCAAAGCATAGTATTGTAAGAGTGGATTTTATAGTTTTTAGTGTTATAGTAAATATCCCACTTTGAGATATTTTAGTGGTATCATATCTTTGTATGAGTCTTAGTATAGAGTTTGGATTTTTCTATTTTGAGTATATTAATCAAATATCCCATCTTGGGATATTTCAGTGGTATCAGAGCTATGTATCCTATGGCCTGTGCAGGTTGTGTTGTAGATTTGTTTGTTGTTAGAGATACATTGATCATAGAGTGGAGGCAAGTTCCAAAATTTTTACCCACAAAAGAAGAGGTGCTAAGGCAAAGACATAATGATAAATTTTGGAAAAAAATTAATGAAATGTTCTAATGGAATCATTAATTATTCGATAATCTACTTCAACATATGGAAGCAAAATAATTGTAGGCAAAGGTCTCCAAGAAGTTAGATGAAAAAAAAAGTGCAGAGGTATCCACCATCCAAAAAGAAGATTTAGTTCCATAAGCGGTTAGTGAGTAGACCTTGAAAGAACTCCCCATGTAATATTTAAGACAACAAGGTCCTAAATTTGATAAAGACAATGAAAAAATGGATGATGAAGAACTAAAAATGTTGGAGGAGCTCTAGAACATAATAATTTTTTTGATTTGCCAATGAATGAAGAAAATATGATTTTGGCATTTCTAGAAATGGCAATTCATTTTCCTTGCATGAGTCTATTAATCATGAAGAGAGCATGGAAGTAGAGTTTCCAACATTAGATATGTAAGATGTGCATGCAAGTGTACACAAGGAGAATGGGACATTGGGAAGCCATCTTGAGCAGCATGTTAGAAGCATTGTTAGGATGTGGAGCCTAAAAGCTTCACCTAAGTGTGCACTTAGCAGTTTCGGGTCTACACAGTCACCGGTGTCGATCAGGAGCGACCGACGTCATTCAGGAGTAATGCAGGAGATGATGACGTCGGCAGGTAGTCGGCCGACGTCGGTCATAGGCAAGCAGGCAGGAACCGATGTCGGTTACCTGTGCGTCCAGAATCTATTTCCGAGGACAGCAGTGAGAGTTTGCATGATGAGTTTGAGTCTTAGTCTTAAATCTGCGTCTCTAATATTAGCAAGACTGTATTTAGAGCCTTTGTTCAAGAGGCATAACTGTTGGTTGTAAGTACATGCACATGTTTGCTAATTCTATATGTAGGATTAGATCTTCTTAGCTATGTAGACAATTGTATGTAGACAATTGTAGTGTTGAAGAACAGTACAGAGTGTTGAATCAATCCAGACTTGTTGGAATTGATTGTGCTTGAGAGAGATAGCTCTTGAGGGATAGAGATCTGGTGTGAGATCTTGTGCATCTGAGAGAGGTGTGGAAGAAAGGTGTTTCTTCAATTGTATTCCTTCTGTAAAGAGTTTTAATACAAGTTTTTAGGGTGGTTTCTTGTATCTCTTGTTCTTGCTATTATTTGATTCTAGTTACTTGTCTATCTGATTTATTTTCGCATTTATTGCTTTCATAAGTGTAATCATTGTTGGTTGATCCCCAACAAGTGGTATCAGAGCTCAGGTTCACTAACAGGTGGTTCAGATCTGTGTAGTGTGTATTGATTACAGGGTAGTCACAGAAGTTTCTACAGAGATTTCTGTTTGAGTGGGAGAAGCAATGGCAGAAGAAAGTAAGCTGAGAATGGAAAAGTTTAATGGCAAAAATTACCAACATTGGAGAATGTAGATAGAGGATTATCTGTATCAGAAAGACTTATACTTACCGTTAAGTGGAATTGCCAAGAAGCCCAAAGATATGGACGATGAAGATTGGGAAGTTCTTGATAGAAAGGCTCTGGGGTCAATAAGACTCAGTCTAGCATCTACTGTGATATCCAATTTATCACAGGCAAAAACTATGGTAGAGTTAATGTCTACTTTAGCAAATATGTATGAAAAACCCTCCGCTTCTAATAAGGTATATCTTATGAAGCAGTTATTTAATTTGCATATGAATGAAGGTGGATCTGTGTCTACTCATCTGAATGATTTCAATGGTATTGTAAACCAATTAAATTCAGTCAGTATTGTATTTGATGTTGAAATAAAAGCTCTTTTAATATTATGTTCTTTGCCAGAAAGATGGCACAACTTAGTTATGGCAGTAAGTAATACTGCATCTGCATCTCATATTTTGAAAGTAGAGGATGTTTTTAGTGTTATTTTGAATGAGGAGATTCATAGGAAAAGCACAGAAGAAACATCTGGGAATGCTTTGAGTTTTGAGAGCAGGGGGAGGCAGAAGGACAAGAGCAAGAGGAGATCAAGATCTAAGTCTAAAGTGAGAGGAAGATCCAAATCCAGGAATGGCAGGAAGCCACAATGCTGGAATTGTGGAAAGATGGGGCACATAAGCAGAGATTGCTGGTCTAAGCCTAAGGAGGACAATCAGCACGAAGGAAAGGAAGAAGCCAAGGTTGCAGGTATTGCACAAGATGCTTTAATTTTCTCTTTGCATAATAATATAGAATCTTGGGTGTTAGATTCTGGTGCATCTTTTCATGCTACCCCTAATAGAGAATACTTTAGTGACTATGTCCAAGGAGATTTTGGAATAGTGTATTTAGGGGATGATGAGCCTTGTAAAATAATTGGCAAAGGTAAAGTGCAGTTAAAGATGCAGAATGGCAACACATGGGTGTTGAGAGACATGATGCATGTTCCTAGCTTGAAGAGAAATTTGATTTCTGCAGGAAAGTTAGGGGATGAGGGTTGTACTGTAACTCTCACAGCATAATCTTGGAAGGTGACCAAGGGAGCACTTGTAATGGGCAAAGATAAGAGAGTAGGTACTCTCTATTTGTGTAACTATGTTACTAACATTTCTCCTTCTGTTTTATCCACTTCAGATGTGGATGCAAAATTGTGGCACTCAAGGCTTGGCCACATGAGTGAGAAGGGGATGTCAATTCTTAAGTCCAAAGGTATGCTTTCAGATTTAAAAGGCATAGATCTAGAGTTTTGTGAGCACTGTGTATTTGGAAAACAGAAAAGGGTTAGTTTTCTCAAAACTGGGTCTACTAGGAAGAGGCATAAGTTGTAGCTTGTTCACACATATGTGTGGGGACCGGCTCAAGTTGCTTCCATTGGTGGATCACAGTACTATGTTTCATTCGTAGATGACGCCACAAGGAAGGTATGGATCTACTGTATTAGAAAGAAATCTGATGTTTTTGAGACTTTTAAGATTTGGAAAGCTATGGTTGAGAATGAAACAGGCAATAGATTGAAGTGCCTGAGATCTGACAATGGTGGTGAGTTCTGCAGTCATAAGTTCAGAGATTATTGTTATATGAAAGGAATCTACAGGCAAAGGACGGTTCCAAGGACACCTCAGCAGAATGGAATTGCTGAAAGGATGAACAGGACAATAATGGAGCGTGCAAGGTGTATGAGATTGCATGCTGGCTTGCCCTTACAGTTTTGGGCAGAAGCTATTGACACTGTAGTGTACCTGATTAACAGAGGACCCTCTACAGCACTGGATGGTGGAATTCCAGAAGAGGCATGGACAGGTAAAAAGGTAGATCTCTCATATCTCAAAGTTTTTGGTTGTGAAGCCTTTGTGCATATCGATAAGGAAAATAGAAAAAAGTTGGATGCTAAGTCTATGAGATGCACATTTATTGGCTATGGCTCAGATGATTTTGGTTTTAGATTATGGAATCTAGAAACTAACAAAGTAATTAGGAGCCGGGATGTTGTTTTCAATGAAAGAGTGATGTATTGTGATCAGCTAAGGAAGTTGAATCAATCCAGGCAGAGTAATGGTGAATTGGACAAGGTGACGGTCCAAAATAAGCTCGCGGGAAAAAGAAATAATCACTTGCAGGAAAACACAGAGACCAACGTCGGCAGAACAGGAACCGACGTCGGTCACACAGAGACCAACGTCGGCAGGTCAGGAACCGACGTCGGTCAGGAAGAATCGACGTTGGCCAGAAGCAGGCCTGGAAGTGACCGAGATCGGTCACTGTCAGAGAATTTGGGTGGACAGCGTGTTGTGGACGAGTCTCAGACACCCATCAGGAGGTCCAAAAGAGTAAGTAAGCCTCCAATTCGATATTCTCCTTCATTATTTTATTTATTGCTAACTGATGGTGGAGAACCAGAGAGTTTTGAAGAAGCAATACAGGTGGAGTCCAAGGATCAGTGGGAGCTAGGCATGAAAGAGGAAATGGAGTCCTTAAGAGAGAACCAGACATGGGATTTGGTTGAGTTGCCAGCAGGAAAGAGGACACTGAAGAACAGATGGACCTACAGGTTGAAAGAAGGTGAGAATGGAAAGATGAGATATAAGGCCAGGTTAGTAGTGAAAGGATTTGCACAGAAACCAGGTATTGACTTTGGTGAGATTTTTTCTCCTGTTGTTAAAATGACTTCTATACGGACTGTACTGTCTTTGGTTGCTATTGAGGATTTGCATCTTGAGCAGCTAGATGTTAAGACAATGTTTCTTCATGGAGATTTGGATGAAGAAATATACATGGAACAGCCGGAAGGATTCGAGGTCAAAGGTAAGGAGAAGTTAGTGTGCAGGTTGAAGAAAAGCTTGTATGGCCTCAAGCAAGCTCCTAGGCAATGGTACTTGAAAGTTGACAGGTTTATGACTGAGCATGGCTACAGTAGGTGTCAATTTGACCATTATGTGTATTTCAAGAGATTGGATAATGGTAGATACATTATTCTATTGTTGTATGTAGATGATATGCTGGTTGCAGGATCACACATGCAGGATATCTCTGAGCTTAAGGTGAAATTGGCTCAAACGTTTGCTATGAAGGATTTGGGAGCAGCAAAGAAAATCCTTGGCATGAGCATCAAGAGAGACAGGAAGAATCACATGTTGATATTGTCTCAAGAATATTATGTGGACAAGGTGTTGAAACGGTTCAATATGCAGGATGCTAAACTGGTAAGCACACCTTTAGCTAGACATTTTAAGTTGAGTAAAGAACAATGTCCTAATTCACATGATGAGGTAGAGTACATGAGTAAGGTTTCATATTCTTCCACAGTAGGGAGTTTGATGTATGCAATGGTGTGTACTAGACCAGATATTTCCCAAGCAGTGGGAGTGGTAAGTAAGTATATGGCCAATCCAGGTAAGGAACATTGGAAAGCAGTTCAATGGATCCTTAGATATCTGAGAGGAACCAGCAGTAAACATTTGTGCTATGGAGGTTCATATACTTCTCTACATGGTTATGTAGATTCAGATATGGCAGGTGATTTGGATGGCAGGAGGATCACTACAGGTTATGTTTTTACTGTAGGTGGAACGACGGTTAGCTGGATATCTAAGTTACAGAAGGTTGTTGCCTTGTCAACTACAGAAGTAGAGTATATTGCAGTCACGGAGGCTAGCAAGGAGATGATATGGATGACACGGTTCATGGATGACCTTGGAAGGGAGCATGAGAGTTGCAGATTGTATAGTGACAGTCAGAGTGCAATCCATTTGGCTAAGAATTCGGTCTTTCATTCAAGAACAAAGCACATACAGCTAAGGTACCATTTCATATGGCAGGTATTGGAAAATGGTGAGTTGAAGCTGGAGAAGATCCATACAGATAGGAATCCTACAGATATGTTAACCAAGCCGGTTACTAAGGAGAATTTGAATC
This sequence comes from Torreya grandis, assembly GCA_037957365.1. Taxonomy (NCBI): domain Eukaryota; kingdom Viridiplantae; phylum Streptophyta; class Pinopsida; order Cupressales; family Taxaceae; genus Torreya; species Torreya grandis. The sequence continues at coordinate 1,608,341 of JARHVA010003467.1, read as the reverse complement.
TTCATTCAACTTCTGTTGGTCTTCATGATTGAGTTAAAGATGGAGGAGCTAGAAGATGTTGCTGTACAGGTACTGGTGTAGCTGTTTATCTCCAAGTGGGAGATTGTTAGGATGTGGAGCCTAAAAGCTTCACCTAAGTGTGCCCTTAGCAGTTTCAGGTCTACACAGTCACCGGTGTCGATCAGGAGCAATGCAGGAGACGACGACGTTGGCAGGTAGTCGGCCGACATCGGTCATAGGAAAGCAGGCAGGAACCGATGTCGGTTACCTGTGCGTCCAGAATCTATTTCCGAGGACAGCAGTGAGAGTTTACATGATGAGTTTGAGTCTTAGTCTTAAATCTGTGTCTCTAATATTAGCAAGACTATATTTAGAGCCTTTGTTCAAGAGGCATAACTGTTGGTTGTAAGTGCATGCACATGTTTGCTAATTCAATATGTAGGATTAGATCTTCTTAGCTATGTAGACAATTGTATGTAGACAATTGTAGTGTTGAAGAACAGTACAAAGTGTTGAATCAATCCAGACTTGTTGGAATTGATTGTGCTTGAGAGAGATAGCTCTTGAGGGATAGAGATCTGGTGTGAGATCTTGTGCATCTGAGAGAGGTGTGGAAGAAAGGTGTTTCTTCAATTGTATTCCTTCTGTAAAGAGTTTTAATACAAGTTTTTAGGGTGGTTTCTTGTATCTCTTGTTCTTGCTATTATTTGATTCTAGTTACTTGTCTATCTGATTTATTTCCACATTTATTGCTTTCATAAGTGTAATCATTGTTGGTTGATCCCCAACAGGAAGTAGAGTTTCCAACATTAGATATGTAAGATGTGCATGCAAGTGTACACAAGGAGAATGGGACATTGGGAAGCCATCTTGAGTAGCATGTTAGAAGCGTAGAGGAATTGGGAAATATCTCCTTGGGGCATGGTGGAATAAATGATGAGTTTTTTTTGGGAGATTACGTTTCCCATAATTTGTTTATACTATGTGCAGGTCTATGCATTGACAATATATCAAAGTATGGGCCAACCCAAGCACATCGTGTAGATGGAAATATTGTAATTGCTCTAGAGAAAATGTTTTATTTAACATCACTTGGTGGATGGTTCCCAATTCTTGTGTATATCAAAGTGGTGTAGTAGATGAAATGTGAAGAATTCTGGAGATTTGTTTATGATCCTAGTGTTTGGATTTGTGAAGTTAACTCAGTTGCTTGAGGACAAGTAATCTTTGGGAAAGAAGGATTTGTAATGTCCCCTTTTTCCCAAATGTGACATTTGATGAATACTAATAGCCTATTTTATTCTCATGAGTTATTTTGGTTGTTTTAAGGGATTTTTAGTGCAAAATCACTATTCACCAAGTACTATTCATGAATCACTATTCATGGTGATGTGGCATAGTATTAAGGTGGCATAGTGATGAGTTATCTTAGGGGATATGGCTTGGCCCACATAAGAGTTTTTAAATGTTAAAAATGGAGGAAAGAGAAGTGGGGTGAACTTATCCACTTGGCCACATGGGAGGAATAGTGAAAGCATGTGAGGGAAAGATTGATTGAATATCTCATCATTTCACTCAAGCATATGATTGAAGGATTCTTTTGAATAATGAGCTTGCACATGGGAAAGTAGGAGACAAGGTCTACTATTCCTAATTGAGGGTCACATGCAAAGGATTGAGGGTACATGGGAGTTGGTCAAAAGCAAATCATGAAGATGCTTGGCACATGTGAGAGATAATTGGCACTATTGATGAAAAATGCAACCACTATAGGCATGACATATTTCTTTTCTTCGACTCTATGTTTATTTCTCTCTCTCCCTTCACAATTGGAATTTAAGGAGACCTCTCTCCATTGTAATTCATATGTTGAATATTATGAAAACCCCTTTTATAAGGTTTGAACTATTGTTCATAATTTATGCTCTTCTTTCGATGAAAACCCATTGGAGTAAGAAATATTTGAGGACATAAACCCTCTCAAGTTTACTAGTTTCAGTGCAAAAATATTACCCCTAATTGGTTTTGGTAATTCCACTTAGGAATTATAGTTGTGATTCAGAGTTGTGATCATATTATGATCATATTTTGTAGTTGTTGTATTTCAGAGTTTTAATATATAATCAATGTTTCCATATTTTTTGAGTTGGGATTTATTTATAGTATCATGAGTAAATATCCCATTTGGGGATATTTTAAAATTTCACTTAGGGAAAATTTAGCTTTTTGATTTGATTTAAAAATCCAATTAATCCCAATTAGCTTTTATGTCATTTTGAGAGTTGAATAATTAATTTATTTAATTGGTTAAAATCATCACTTACAAAGTAGCCACTTTATTGAGGATGATTTAGAGGAAGGTGATAATAGCATATGATGTATTCCATAATTAGGGATGCACCTATGTGTTTTGAAACTTTATGGACAATGTGCAGATGAAATTGGAATGCCTTGGTGATTTATGCATCATTACTATAAATAATTATAATTGTATCTTCAACATGAGAATCATGATAATTGAGTGTCTACAATTTCCACAAGTAGCCAAAGAGGAGATGGAATTCATTCTAGACATTCAAATTAATAATGAGTATTACAAGTACTTGGTTAAGTGGAAGGATATCAACTTGGATGAATGCATTATAAGTTGTAAAACATGGTAAATTTATAGAGTACCTCACAATAATTTCATGATTAGGAACTCATGGTCCTTTTCATTACCATGTATGTCTAATGTAGGAGCATCCATGGTAAGTAGGCTATCTTGTATCACCCAAAAATATAGTGGTGTGTTTTTATGTTTTCTTTGTTTGTTTGTCATTTCAACATGGAGTGGTGGTTTCGAGATTAATTTTTATAGTCTTCATTTCTTCTAATTTTTACACTAATGGAGAGACCTAGTTGATGAGATCAATTTTATTATTAATACTTAGTGTAATTTTTTTACTTCAAAATCCCTATTGAATAAAAATTGATTAGGTCTTAAGTGTTCTTGTGATAATCAATTTTAGAATCTTGATTTGGTTTATGAGATTTTCCTTCAATTTTTTAATTATAATTGGGCTTGGAATCCAAATTTTATATGCAAGATTTTCCTTCAAAGTTTGTAGTGATAATATATCCCAAAACCATAATTTTGTCTGCAAGATTTTCCTTCCAAGTTTGTAATGTTAATTGGGGATAAAATCTTGATTAGGTCTATACAGGACTTGAGCAAAGTTGATAGTGTTAGTCAGGGCCTGAAGCCTGATTAGGTAGGCAAGGGCATGTATTATTACCCAGAGTGCTGGTTGGAGCTTGAAGCTTGATTAGGTCAGTGAATTCATGTGTTTTTACCAATGGTATTGTTTGGAGCCTGAATCTTGCTTAGTTTAGATAAGGCATGTGTTATTACATGCACTAATAGTTAGAATCTAAAGCTTGACTAGGTTTATGGAAATTTCAAAAGTTCATAGACTATTCTAAAACCCGGATAAGGTCTAATTAAGAAGCTAAAATGTCCAAGAATCCCAACAGGGTTTATTAGGGAAGTTGTAACATCAAAATTAACTTGGATTTATGAAGGGTTAGTCCATTCCCTCATTTAATAGGAAAATAATATTTGTTTTGAGAAAAGGTAGTTGGATATTATGGCTAGGGTTTGGAAACACAAAAATTTGTATTGGAACTAGCTATTATAGAACTATGTTATTTTTTTATTTTCCTCCACATTAGTTATGTTTTTAAATATTTTAATCATTTTTGGATGAATAAAGATAACATGTTATTATGCTAAATATTTATAAGTGTCAATTTGAGTTAGTCCTTGGTGCATGTGTGTGCCTAAACTAAACATCACAAAATTAGAGGTTGTCCTTTAGTGAATACCTTGTCTATGCCTAGACCATCAACTTGTAATCTAGATTTCAACACTTGGTAGTGGAAAAATTGGCTTGGATAAGGTGCTTCAGACTTAGATAAATCATACTCCTTGTGATTGATTTCTAATTTGTGAAGCTTAGGTCACATTATTTGAATGCGCAAAAATATAAATATTTATTTATTGGGTGCAAGATGATACTAGATAAGGAAATAAGAGCAGACCTATTGTGTATTTATATTAGACTCTTTGGTTAATTTCTCACACCACCAACATGTGAAACATAGGGCTGACCCATAAAGACAATTTAAATTTGAAAAATGACTATGGACTTGCAAGGGATAGGTTCTTTAGAGTTGGGCATCTTTAGATATTTGTAGATGTCCATGTTTGATGGATTTATTTAAAATGAAATAATATTAATCTAATGATCTAGAGGTAAAATGAGTATTATAATGAAAAGGATAGGCACAAATTAAAGAGTTTCTATAAATTATTGTTATAAAATTACAAAGGTTATACCCATTGAAAGCATATGGATAGAAGAAAAGGGTGTCCAAGAGCCATATGTTTACACACAATTCATGTAAGTTGAAAGTGGGTCAAGACTAACATTTCAAGGTGTCTAATACCATATTTTAGTGTCTAAAATTTTTCCTCATTTATTCTAGTATTGAAACTAAGACAATGTTATAGTAAAAGGATAAATAAATATACCTTAGTGTGTACATTACACTTTGTCTTTAGGAGAAGGATCAAAATGTGACACTTTACCCATGAAAACTTACAATGAACATGTAACAGTCAATATCCATATATGAAATAAATTCTAAAATGATAAATAAAACTTTGAAATTTAAAGAACAAGGTGTAGAGATGGATTAAAAAGAGGATTAGTTCAAGCATTAGTCATGAAAAACATAAAAAAATGCATAAGAACTAACGATCTAGGCCAACCTATTCAATAAGGTTTTCAAATGACAATAAGAAGCAATTGAAAGAAAGCACATATACCTATTACCTTCCAAAAAGTGTTCCGCCATTCAAAAGTGGCTCCAAGAATGTTTTCCCCCTTGATTTGGTGTTCTTGTCTTTGTCAACAATGGATGCCAAGCTCCTCCATTATCTCAAGATAACCATGCATAATCTAGGCTCATGATATGAAATCACTAATATGCCTATCAAATGAAGCTATCTTATTTAAAATAAATCATTTATCAAACTACACAAATGACTTGTGGAGAGAATCCTGAATTATAAGTTTACACAATTTTGAGCTCAAAAATGTGAGTGAGAGGCCTTCTATTTATAGATTTTTTAAATGGGTCAAGATCAACCATGACCATCCATATCAAGTTTGAGATGTGTGGCCATGGGTTAATCTAATATTGCATAATAAATCCATAAATATCTTCATAAATATTTGGGAGGAAGAGGCATTAATTAGGCATGGGTGCCCATAAACCTGATATTTATTGTATTTATAGCTTATAGATGCCACCCCATTGATCATGTCATTAGGTGATGTAGATATTAAGAATAAATTTCCAATAAATAAATATTCAATTTTATCCATAAAATTCTTACTTAAGCTCATAATTTGGTTTAATTTGCTTAAGTAAGATTAATCATTTTAGTGCAATTCTTTAGAAATTAGTGCATAATTAATCAAAATGGTCAAAAAGTCATATTACTGGGTTGTAATTTGACTCAGGAGGATTGGAATGCAATGCTAGATACATATGGACCATTATCCCATTTAGGACATTGCTGACATAAAATAACAAAGGCATGTGGCATGTACTTATGAATTAGAAGAAAAGAGTGATTTGGAGCACCAAAATACAAAATCATTATTTTGACTTGAAATGTTTTAAAAAAATTTAGGAATCACATAAAATGCATTTCCCCATTTAGGGATACATTGGCTTAAATCGACACTTATATATGACAAACTTGAATCATTTAGCGCATTTAAGTGA
>JARHVA010003467.1:1410000-1597500 GCA_037957365.1 Torreya grandis | reverse complement strand
CCTACACATTCCTTCATGAACTTCCTTTAGCACTAGCTTAGATTCTCCTGAAGATAAATAATGAAGTAACATTCCATTATAGCCTTTGTGATAAAGCATGTTTTCAAGGAAGGTATAATGGGCTAGATGGTGATGGAATAGTTTCTTCTAGTTATTGGACAAGTTATGAAAAAAAATGTGCCCATAAGTAATTATAATAGTCTTGATACCAAGGTAGTTTATGTGGGGGTTGGGACTAGCAATGGCACATACCCTTTCTAAATATAGCATAATATGTTCAGGTTTTAGAATATTCTCAATCAAAAATTGATACTCTTTAGCACCACCATAAATCTGTATCATTGACCCAATTATTTCCATCACATTGGTAGATCTGTTGCTATCCCTTAGTACTTATTCAAACTACAAAGATTTAAAATGAACCTTGAGATTATCCATGATTTTCTTGTAAGGAACAAGCTTTTCATCTCTAGTTTGATATTGATTAGTGTTTTTATTGATGATTAATTGGGAGTCACCATAAACCATTAAGTGTTGAATATCTTATTGAATTGTAAGATGAAATTTGGTAATCAATGCCTCAAACTCGGCCATATTGCTAGTACAATGACAATTAATGTGAAATGCTTTGTGAATCAAATCCCCTTGTAGTGTAATCAATAATATATCAGATCCATATCTAATCTAATTGAAGGAACCATCAAAATAAAGTTTCCACTACTTAGGTTCACATTGTACTTCTTCCACTATCATGATAGAATCATCTAAAAAGTCGAAGTGGTTGAGTGTCTGTAATAGGGGCCTCTATAATTTGATCAATAATAACATGCCCCTTGATAGCTTTCTAATTATGATACTCAACATCAAATTCAATTAGGAGCATGACTCACTTATCCATACATCTTGTGAGAGTTGCTTTAGATAATAAAAATTTGAGAGGGTTCACCTTGGTGATTATAATAATTTTATTATTCAACATATAATGTCATAAATTTTGGGAAGCAAACACCATAACTAAACACACCTTCTCAATACGTGTATAATTATTTCCATAAGCCACAAGTGTGCAACTTAAATAATAGATTGCATGTTCTTTACCTTGATCATCATGTTGGGCCAAAAGTGCTCCCAGTGCATGCTTAGTTACTGATATATAGATAAGCAATGGTTGTCCAGCTGTTGGTGGTCTCAAAATTGGTGGGTTGGCCAAATATGTTTTTAGCTTCACAAATTCTAACTGATAGTCTTCATCCTTTGAAATACGATCCCTTTATTTAAAATATGGGTAAATGGGTGGCACTTATCTACCAATTGAGAAATAAAACTGTGAATTGACTAAATCTTTTCTTTCAAGCTTCAAAGTTGCTTAAGATTTGAAGGTGGAGGCATTTCACTAATGGCCTTAACCTTAATAGGGTCAACTTCGATCCCTCTTTATGATACAATGAAAGCTAGCAATTTCCCTCAAGTGTCTCCTAAGACACACTTAGGATTCAAGCAGATTTTATATTCACAAAGCCTCTTAAAGATTCTTCATAGAGTGTCGATATGTCCAACACATGTTTATGATTTTGATAGTATGTCATCAACATATTCCTCAATAATATCATACATCATGTCATGGAAGATGTTAGTCATTTCACGATGATATGTGGCTCTAACATTATTCAAACCAAATGGCATGACTTGGTAATAAAATATTCCCCTTAAAGTGGTGAATGTAGTCTTGTGTTGATCTTCTTAGGCTAGCTTGATTTGATTATATCCATAAAATCCATCCATGAGGGAAAACATCTCATACCCAGTAGTAGAATTGATGATCATGTCGATATTGGGTAGAGGAAAATCATCCTTAGGGCATGCTTTATTTATGTCTCTAAAATTTGTACAAAGATGTATGCCATGTGGAATCTTACTAACTAAAACTATGTTTGATATCCATTTGAAATAGTCTTGTGGTCTGATGAAGCTTGTTCCTAATAAATTCTCCAATTCAAATTTTACTAAGAGGGTGATGCATGAATGCATCTTTCTTAATCTCTACTTAACTGGTCTGACATCTAGATGAACAAAAAGTAGATGCACTACCAAGTGTGGATCCAAGCCTGCTTGTCTAAATATGTCCATGCAAAAATGTCAATGAAATCCATCAAAATGGACATAATATGTTCACATTCTGCTTTAGTAAGGGAAGCTCCAAGATAAACAATTTTGGGATCATCACATGTTTCCAGGTTCACTTCAACTATGTTTTATACAATAAGTGTGGATCCATATTCAAGCATAGTAGGAAAGGTGTGATCATGATCATCTTCTTCTACTAAATCTTCCTACTGTTCCTCCCAAAGCTTAGGATAGTGTGACAAATCTGAATCTACCATCTTAGATAATGCCCAAGTAGTAAAAACTTTTGTAAACTCAAGAGTGAGATGCTCAAACATTTACTATTGTTCTGAAGAGATTTTTGTACTGGCTATAGAGATAGGACTCGATAGACCTTCTACATCCTGAGGGGATGAGAAAACTTTCTCACCTGAGAGTGCCTGAAACAAGTTTTCACTCAAGGGCTTATCTTTATCTTTAATTTTTCCTTGATCAATGAGTACATCAAAGAGATTTTCACCCATTTATATTGATGTTTTATCTTTATTATGACCAAGAAAGTTTGTCTACTCTCCAAAATACATAGAAGGATCTAATAAAAATCAAATCCTTATTTGTGATCACCAATGGGCAATCCATATCTTAGGCCCATGTATTTTGTAATTGATTCTTCATTCTAAAACTCATCAAGGTGTATGAATTAATTTTATTTGTCCCAATCAATGAGTTTAGGATGGAAAAGGCATAGGGAATAATGAGGTTCTACTTCAGTAAGGGAAGCTCTAATAAAAAATTTATGAACTCGTGATATCTCTTCTCTTTACTTTGCTCATTTAGTAGTTGTTATGGATGCATATGCTTTGTAAGTCATCCCATGAGCATTTTGTTTTATCTCACATTCATGGGAATTAGTAGTTTCTTAGATTAGAATTCATATATAAGTGTTGAGGCCATTAAAGGTATCCACAAATTATTTATATTGAGTTTGCTCAAAGGAGGTTGCCCCCTCGAAGTGGTTTGTAATCAATATAATCTATTCAGTGCTTTTGTTAATTTTATAATTTTTTTATTTCATGTATTTTTGTTGACTTGTTATAGGAGGATCCTCTCATCTAGTATCAAAGTGATTTTCATAGCCACAATTTTTATTCTATAAAGTTTAAACTCCATTCTGTTGCATAATTTTTTTACAATATTTTTATAAAAAATTCCTAACTCTTTTTTGCATCATAATAATCTTTTTTAGATAAGGTAAACTTGACCGCATAACTATAGGAAGTGCTTGGGTGAAAGCCCTAAAACTCATTGTGAGCACCACATGAACCCTAAAGTACTTGCCCATTAAGAGGACCTATCAATAAAATGAGTAACGAACCCTACCTGATTGAGTAGTTCCTATTCGTGAGGAAAACTAAGAGCTGTTGTTGAGAGATAAATCCATGGCCAAATTTTTTTTGGAGAGTGGTACTCGCTTATATGACATTGCTGGCCATAGTGATATATTTAAACCCTTAGGCAACCATTGAAAATTGGGGTCCATTTCTATCATTTTCATAATATTACTAGTAGAGTATCAGAAATACCAATAGAGTATCAAAAAATCACCATTACAGATTTGTAGACTTGTTTCAACATATCCCCAGTAGATATGTTTTTCAGAGAACAGTAACCAATAGAAATAGAAAAACAATTGTGTTTTTGTAATATCTCTCCATTTGTGGCCTTGTTTATCCTCAAAATTTACTTAGACACATAAAATTCCATTCCCTACATTTTCTTCCTTGAGGTCCCATATCCCAATTCCACTCCTAATTCTAATAAATCATAAATTTCCCTTTTTTTGGGTTTTGTCATAACTTCTATTTTTATTCGTTTGCCTTGAAAATTTTCCACTATGTTTATCATCTTATTCTACTCCTTTGTTCCTCTTTGACCAATTTTCTAGGTTTTCCATTTTTACTCCTAAAATTGTCTTGCCTTCATCAATCATACTCCCACTATTTTTTATTTATTAAAATCCCCTTTACCCCTTCTATTTTCACCTAGATTCAAAAACTTCCTTACTAAATGTGTCTTAACTCTAGTTTTCCTATCCATTACAAAAAAAATATGTTATTTGGGTCATGGTAGTAACCCAAACATGAGCAAAAACCATGGAGGATGAAATTGCCACCCTGAAGACCCACATCAAAGATCTTGATGAAAAATATCTCAGCTTCAGTCTTCAACATACCACCATGAACAATAGATGACATCCAAAGTCTTCTTCAGACACTATGTTTTCTTCTTCCAACAATTATCATGGGCCAAAGCTTAATTTTCCTTGATTCAATGGTGCATATCAAATTGGATGGATCTATCAAGCAAAATAATATATTAGTCTGTATAATACTTTTGATGCCAACAAGGTTTCACTTACATCTTTTCATTTGGAACTTGAAGCCTTTCAATGGTATCGTTGGTATACCAAGGCTCATGATGAACCCATATGGACCAATTTTTACACCCTTATTTTACAATAGTTTGGCCCTACTACTTTTGATGACTTCACTGGATCACTCACTAAAGTTTGCCAAACAGGATTAGTGAGAGAATATCAAACTAAATTTGAAAAATTAGCCAATCATATAGAGGGATTATTTGATGAATTTTTTAGAAGTTGCTTTGTTAGTGAACTAAAGGACACAATTTTCTCTGAGGTTAAAATGTTCTGGCCCAACACGATGATGGAAGCTTAGGGTTGGCTAAGTTGGTAGAGGATAAGATCAAAACTCAACAATAATTTAAATCTAATTTTGATCCATTCAAAAATACAGCTCCACCATGATCTCAAACAATTCCAATCCCTAGAGCCACTCCTATCAAGCATTTTACTGAAGCAGAGATGCAAGCCTATAGATAAAAATGACTATGTTATAATTGTGATGATAAATTCACTTGGGGACATCGATGTGTTAAAAAAAAGCTATACCTATTAGATGTAAACTCTCTACTTGAAACTAAAGATTGGGAAGATGTTCAGGATACAATAGATTATCTAGAAGAAGTTCAACTGATTGTGGAACCTACTTATCAAGAAGACCAACTAGAGATCTCTCTCGATGCCTTAGTAGGAGTAACTACCCCACAAACCATGTGGGTCAAGGGTTAATTCAAAAATATCCCTTTCACAATACTCATTTATTCATGTAGCACTCATAACTTTATTAACCCTCAGATTGCCAAATATACTGATTGTTTTATCTATCCTTATTCCAACTTTGAAGTCATGATTGCCAAAGGGGGCATATTACCTTGCAAAGGGAAGTGTCACAATGTGCATATCTCTATGGAGATTATACCTTGCACTTCAACATGTTTGCCTTGTGCTTAGGTGGATGTGATGTTGTTTTGGGATCCCAGTGGTTACACACACTTGGACCCATCTTATGGGATTTTGTTAAACTTTGGATGCAATTTTTAGATAATGGAAAAAACACACATTGAAAGGATTACAACCTGGATATCTTAGCATCATAAGTTCACACCACATAGAAAATATTCTTAAGAAGAATTCACATGGTGTCATTGCCCAGCTCCATTCCATTCAAATGCAACCCTCAACAGTCTCCACTACTCCTTTTGACCTCCAATCCATTCTCTAAAGGTATGCACATGTCTTTGCTAAACCAATGGGATTGTCACCTTCATGACCAAAGGACCACTATATTCAGCTCCTTCTAAGAAGTGTTCCTCTCAACATCAAGCCTTATCGGTACCCATTTTAGCAAAATACCAAGATCAAGATACTCATTCAAGACTTACTATAGCAAGGCATTATTCACCCTAGTATCAGTCCATATTCTTCCCTAGTTCTCCTTATCCAAAAAAAAGATGGGTCATGGCACCTCTGCATTGATTTTCATGCACTTAATCACCTCACAATCAAGGATAAGTTCTTGATCCCTGTTATTTATGAGCTTCTTGATGAGCTTCACAGTGTTCACTTTTTCTCCAAGTTAGATCTTTGCTCTGGATATCACCAGATCTAGCTTCATGAGGATGATATCTTTAAGACATTTTTTCACATGCATGATGGATACTATAAGTTCTTGGATATGCCCTTTGGCCTCACTAATTCTCCTTCAACATTCTAGGCATTGATGAATGAAATATCCTATGCCTACCTATGAAAATTCATTCTGGTCTTCTTTGATGATATCCTCATCTATAGTAAAATATGGTCTAAGCATCTCTAACATTTAGAACTCACATTGAAACTTCTCTTTGACCATCATATTTATGCAAAATAGTCTAAATGTACTTTTTCCCAGGATTAAGTGGAGTATCTTGGGCATATTTTTTTATCCCAAGGGTTTCTGGTGGATCATAAAAAAATAAATACTATGACAAATTGGCTGCATTCTCATACACTCAAGAGCCTCCATAGTTTTTTGGGGCTAAATAGATACTATCACAAGTTTGTCAAGGATTACGAGAAGATTGTAGCTCTAATAATAGCTATGTTGAAAAAGGATGATTTTACTTGAACATAAACTACTGAGTATGCATTTGAAGCATTAAAACAAGCTATGTGTACTACACCTACTCTAACTATGCCAGATTTTACCAAGACCATCACTATTGAGAGTGATGCTTGTAGCAATAGACTGGGTGTTGTTTTCCTCCAAGAAGGATGCCCCATTGCATTCACTAACAAAGCCCTTTCTGCAAAAAATTTAATGCTATCTACTTATGACAAGGAAATGATGGCCATTTTACATGCAGTACAAAAGTGGTGGCCATACCTATTGGGTAATCATTTTTGCATAAAAATTGATCAATAGAGTTTGAAATATTTCCTAGAACAATGGGTTTCTACCCCATAACAATAGAAATGGGTTAGGAAACTCATGGGTTATGACTATGAGATAACTTATAAGAAAGGTAAAGAGAATATTGTGATGGGTGTTATTTCTCATACATTTGTGGATCAAGCTTCCCTTTCAGTTATTTCCATGCCTATTTTGAATTAGTTGGACATTGTATAATAGGGGTATGTTAATGACTCCTCATTATCTCAATTCATTAAATATTTGGCCACTGACACCTCAGCTCTACCACATTATTCTTAGGATGGTACTTATCTATGATATAAGGGTCATATGTTGCTTCCCTAGAGCATAGATCTATAATAGGATATATTCTATGAACTCCATGCTTCTCCATCCATAGGGTATTTAGGGTTTCTCAAAACTTATGAGTGGGCATCATGTAACTTCTTTTAGAAGGTAATGAAAAAGGTAATTCAATAGATGGTGGTTGAATGTGATACCTACCAATGCAACAAGTGTGAAACAAAACTCATCCCTAGGTTGCTCGAACCCTTGCCCATCCCTACTAGGATTTGGATAGACATTTATATGGATTTCATTGAGGGAATCCCTAAATCTAGAGGGAAAAAGATGATCTTGGTTGTGATTGATTGCCTCTCCAAATATATTCATTTTTTTGCCCTCAGCCATCATTATACCACCTCCACAGTTGCACAAATTTTCTTGGACCAACTTTTCTATCTTCATGGCATTCTTTCATCCATTATCTCAAATCATGATGCAGTGTTCACCAGCCATTTTTGGATAGGATTATTTCAATGTACCAACACTCAACTGAAGATGAGTTCTGGGTGTCATCCATAAACAAATGGCTAGACTAAAATTGTCAATAAATGCTTGGAAACTTTCTTTCATTTCTTCACCTCAGAACAATAACACCAGTGGGAAAAGTGGTTCCCTCTTATTTGATGGTGGTACAATACCTACTACCTTATTTTAATGAAAATGACTCCATATGAAGCAGTATATGGTTAAGCACCACCAGTGCTCCTTCCATACAACCTTAATAGTTCATCAATCCAAGCAGTCGACATGATTCTATGAACCCAAGATCAGATATTTAGTACCTTATGCAAAAATCTTCATATGGCACAAAATTGAGTGAAACAATAGGTAGATTAACACTATTTCAAGTTTACTTTTCTAGTAGGTGATATGGTTTTTCTTTGCATGTAACCCTATAAGTAATCCTCCCTCAAACTCAAAGGGAATCACAAGCTAGATCCCAAGTTCTATGGGCCCTATAAGGTTCTTTAGAAGATTGGGTTGGTTTCTTATAAGTTGGAGCTCCCACCTTCTTCTTGAGTTCACCTAGTATTTCAATTCTCTTATTTGAATAAATTTCTTGGCATAAACATTAAAGTTTAGAATATTTTACCTAAACTTGATAATGAAGGACCCATTCTTCTTGATCCAAAGGCAATCCTAGACATGTGCACATGCCAACTTCACTCTTGCTCCATCATCGAGGTTTTAATTTAATGGCATAAAATGAAACTAGAGGATGCAACATGGGAACCACTATTTTAGATTCAAAACCAATTCCCACATCTGAATATTTGAGCATAAATATTTTTCTAAGAGGGAGGGGATGTTATGAAACTATGATATTTCCTCTCTTTACTTTGTTTAGTAGTTATTATGGATGCATATGCTTTGTAAGTCATCTTGTGAGCATTTTGTTTTATCCCACATTCATTGGAAGTAGTAGTTTCTTATATTAGAAGTCATATATAAGTAAATGTTGAGGCCATTGAAGGAATCCACAAATTATTTATATTGAGTTTGCTCAAATGAGGTTTCCCCCTCGAAGTGATTTGCAATCAATATAATCCATTCAGTGCTTCTGCTCATTTTATAATTTTTTTATTTCATGCATTTTTGTTGACTTGTTGTAGGAGGATCCTCTCAAAATGAGGTCTACTTCACTAAGGGAAAATCCAATGGGGGTGTGGGATCTTGCTTCATGATGGAAAGCTCCAATGGTGAAATGGGTTTTTGCTTCAAGACAGGAAGCTCTAATAGGCAAAACAAGTGTTATGGTCATAATGACATTTTGGTCAAATAAATCCAAGTTAGTAAACTCATCTAAAAGGCTATAAAGGGATGATACATCACTACCAAGTGTCTCATCACTAGTCGATTTAGAATAATCAATCTCAAAATTCATGAGGTCACCCCTAGATGGTATAAATCTGAGACCATGATTTAAATTAGGTACACTAGCTGATAAAGGTTCCAGGATTCCTTGGGCTTATAGGCCAAGGTTGATTCCTATATAATCAAGATGATCCATGATCTGATTAAGGATTGGATATTTTGGATTCTAAAATCAATCAAAAATTCCATCAAAATATAACTAATCTCCTTCTATAAAATCCTCTTGATCTTGTTTCAGTGAAGTAGCAAGTACATATACCATATGTGCTTTTTGTTGATGTTTCTTCTATTTCTAGATCAAGGTGGGTCCATTTGGGTTTTTGGAAGGTTTTGGCTTACCAAATGTTTTGGGAGACTTTGGTACCATTGCAACATAGAAGGTTCCTTAAGACAACACATGTAAATTACCATGTCTTCAATCACAACCTACTTTGTAAGAGCTATGGGAAATGGATCAACCAAAGTAAAAGCCAAGTCACTAGGGTTGATATAATTAGATAGATATGGATGTAAAACTATTTCCTTGATCTTATTTATAATGAATTCAAAACCTAGATAATATTTATAATTGTATAACTCAGCCTCTAGATGTTTACAAGCTTGATAAGGTTGTTGATCGACGAGGATAGTAACCTTGATTCCATCATGGGGAAACTTAAGGCATTGATGTAAGGTGGATGGACTAGCCTATACTTCATGGATCCAAGGATGACCAAGAAGTAAGTTATAAAGTAGATCAATATCCATAATATGAAGTAATGTGTGGTGGGAAATAGACCCAACAATGATCAATAAATGTTAAGGTATGGATCTAAAATCTTCACCAATGAGCGAATGCAGAAGTTACTGGAGTCCACAGTTGCCGTCGACGGTCAGAGATCAACTGAAGGATGCCAACGTCAGTAGTAGATCAGCCGACATCGGTCACAGGTAGACTGGCAGGAACCAATGTCGGTCACCTGTGCATCCAGAAGCTATTTTCGTGTGAAGAACAGAATGTTTGCATGTTAGGATTAAGCGTTAGTCTTAAATCCGCATTTCTAATTTAAGTAGAACTTATTAGAGCCCTTGATTAAGAGGCATATCTAATCACTGTATATGCATGCTCATGAATCTCTAAAGTTATATATTAGGGATAGATCTTCATAGCTTGTAGAATAGAGAATATAGAACAGTACAAGAATTGTACATGCATATCAATCCAGGTTGTTGGAGTTAATTGTAATTGAGAGAGAGAACTCTTGAGGGAAAGAGATCTAGGAAGAGATCTGTACATCTGAGAGAGGTGTGAAAGAAAATAAGTTTCTTCAATTGTAATTCCTTCTGTAAAGAGTTTAATACAAGTTTTCAGGGTGGTTTCTTGTATCTCTTATTCTTGCCTTTTTCTGATTCTAGTTACTTATCTTTTTGGCTTAATTCTGCATTTAATTACTTTCATATAGTAATCAATTTTGTGACTGATCCCCAACAATAAATGAATTGTACCAGAAGAATCCCTCTCAGCATTATCATAAGCCTTTATGGTGATTATCTCTAACTAGATGTCCTTTACAATTTAGCCCAATCTCTGCACCAATTTGAGGGATATTATGTTCAACCCCAAACCATTTTCTATAATAACCCACTTGATCTTATGGTTTTCAATAATTACCTCAATATATAGTAGGTTGTTATGGTTCAGACCTAGGGTGGACTTTTTTTTATCAAACGTAAGCTAACGAAATGAAGACAAGTGTCCAACTATTATTTTGATTTGTTCATAATTTATATCTTTGGGAATAGTTGATTCTTATAAAGGGATATTCAAAATAGTTTTGTGGACTTTATATGTATGCAAGAGATCTAAAATGGAAATCTATATAGGGGTTTTGCTTAGTTAGTATAATAGACTATTACACTTCTCAACATTAGGATGAGTTGACTTTGCTTTGGCTGGTACAATATTAGGCTTCAGATCCAAAGGCACAATGTTCACATTGGGTTCTATGGAAGAAATGGATAAAGGGCCCTAGAGAGTAACTCATGAGCATCTAGTTGTGACTACATAATTTAGAGGTGGAAAGGAAATAATATAATCAAAATATGAAGGCAAAGGGACTTGGAGAGTGACTCATGAGCATCTAGTTTCATTGTTGCAATTTTGAGTTGATGAGGAGCCATTGTAATTAGAAGAAGGGTGTTGTCTAGAAATAGTAATCCATGTAAATGGAGTCATAAAATAATTGCATGAACTTGACATGGTATTACTAGAGGGAGAGGGTGTTAGCCCTATAATATTAGGTCTCGTACTATGAGGAACATGAGATGGTTCACAGGATTTGATAGTAACAATGGCTATGTGGGTTGTATAAATGTGTCTCACAATGTTTTCATATTTGTAAGGCATTTTTTTGTAATCCAAATTGTTAGTATGGTTATTATGATCCTGATTATGATCATGCTGATTACAATTTGTCCTTGATTCTAGTTCTAATTCTACCACTAGTTCTATCCTTGATTCTACTGATTATTCTTTAGTGGTGGTCAATTATGTTAAGGGAATGGATCTTGGTAAATTCCCATATCCTAATTAGTGCCTTGTGGGGCCAATTTTATCTCAACTTCACCACTCTCGATCAAATCTTCAATAAGATGCCATAATTGAATACACCAATATGCATTGTGGCCAACAACATGATGGAAGTTGTACCATTCATTCTCCTTGTACCAATCTAGTTTTGGTTGATCTTAAGGAAATGGCCTTAGTAATAAACATACAATTAGGTTAGCTGCTACAAGCTTTTGGAATACTATCTCAATAGGTTCTCCCAATTTTTTGAGGACTCTGTATTGATTGTGAAATATCCTCAATAGAGGGCATCTTTGAAAACATGGTGGTAGATTAGGTGGAGTTAATTTTACATTTGGGGCTGGTGGTGCATGTACCATTTGTATATGTCTTATTTTAGTCACACTATTTCCAACCACATTCTTGTTCTTATTAAAACCCTTAGGTCTCTTTTTTGCAGCTATTGGAATAGAGTATTAGGTCAAATTTGAAGTTTGACCTTGTGCAAAAATCTTGACAAGGCCATTGGAAATAAAAGCCTTCTCAATTTGCATCCCTTTGTCTATAATTTCCTTGAATGAGTTAGCATAAGCAAGTCATAGATTGTGCATGACCTCAAGATGTAAATTCTATGCAAATATGTCTACCAACTATTTATTTGGAAAATTATGTTAAAAGTGACCCACTAATGCTCTCTATATCTATAAATATGTAATGAATATTTCTCCATCACATTTTTTAGATTTTCATAAGTCAATAATGGTCAATTCATGTTCAATGTTGTATGAGAAATGGTTAAAAAACTTTTCAGATAAGTCGTTTCAATCTACAATCGATCCCTTGGGTAACTTAAGTAGCCAATCTAAAGCTTGTCCTGCTAAACTTCATGGAAACAAATGAAGTATGTAAATTATACTATAAGAAACCTCTTGGCATAACATTAATAATTCCTAAATGTGTTCACGAGGGTCACCCTTTCATTTGTATTTGTCAAATTTAGGTACCTCAAAATGAGACATAAAAGGGACTTGGAAAATAGATAAATTAAATGGATATGGGCATATCTTGTCAAATTTTTACTTTTTGACTCTGTTATTTATCTCCAATCATGTCAAAATCTCCTTCATAGAGTTCCACTCTTGCATGTTTGGTGCATTTATGGGTGGAACATAATTCTATTGGGGTGGAATGTGCCCCTATTGTTGTTATTGGGATGGTATGTGCCCTTGTTATTGCATGGATTTGATAGGGATGCACACCTTATGATCCTCAACTTGGTTTTGGTTCACTCCTTGAGTTGAGTAGGTAAGCGATCGATTCATAGGAATATATTCCTTGAATTAACCATGTTCTATTTATTTTGGGGAGTTCTTGGCCTGTTTTCTAAAGTAGTGTTGGTTTAGACGAACTAGCCAAATTGTTTTGTATAATTTATTCAATGTGTACTGAATGTTTTTGTCTTTAGTTTTGCAAAGGAATACGAGGTTCTTGATGATTAAAAAATGTGTGCTCTGTTTCTAATGGAGCATGTTATGAAACCTCTTGGGATTTGAATTATTTTATTGAGACATCTTAATCTATCATTATTGTGTTCTTAACTAGATTTTGCATTGGTTAAACAACATTTCCTTATTCCTTGGAAGCATCATTATGGATTAACATAGCTACTAAAGAGTTTGTCAAGTCCACGATAAGTTAGTTTGCATATCGCTAACTTATCTTCTTAATCTTGTTAATAAGATCTTGATCATTTGGTTTTGACTCTATAAGTATTTACTTATCCTGACTAGAAGAAGGTATGTTTATTTATGTAATGTTTATGAAAGCTTGCTCTCATTTTTGTTCTCCTTCTCTAAGGTATGCAATTATTCCATAGGAAAATGAGAGGGTAGTCTAGCACCAGATTCTATAAAACTTAGGAGGGATTCATCCTTGTCCTCTTGGGGTTGATAGTCTAAAAATTATTCCTTGGATCCTACTATTGTGGGAATGTCTTAAAGACCAAAGAATTGTCTTGACCATCATAATAATGCTCCTCCTCATAACTAGGGTTGTAAGGGACCCCACTACAAGTGTACATTTAAATCATGTCTAAAAAGGTTGCTCTATATGTTTGATAATATTTAGATAATGATTTGCAAATGTTTGAACAAGATATGTGTTTTGATCTTTTCTAAACAAGGTGACTAGGTACCAAAGAGACTATAATAAAAATGAGGGTGGTGTAGTACCACACATAATTAGAAGAATGTGATCACAAAATTACTCAACCTTGGGAAAAGTTGAAATTTTATGAATTAAAAGAGGGTATGATAACTCAATAATCCAAAGTGTAAACTAGTACACCAAAGCCTAGATTTAGAGATACGTCAATATCATAAAAACTAGTTCAACTTCGATGAGTTGCTACTAGGAAACTAGAAGAAAGCCCTTCAGATTAGGAAGGATACAAATAAATGAAGAAACTTAAGATGTGGAAACATGAAAGAATTCCTAAATATAAAACTAGAACCAAATGGGCAACAAAATGTTGCCACATGGTAATAGGAATGGTAGTATAAAATGTGTTCTATAACTTGAAGTGTGAGCAATAAACTTGATGACCCAAGTTCACAATGATGAGATGATAATGAGTCTATAAATGACCTTCAATCCAAATGGGAAATTGAACCCAAGCTACTCAAGTCAATTGTAAATGAGAAATTAAACCTAATTTAACACATAACCTAGTAACTTATAAAGGTGCAATTTCAAATTTGAACTATCAATAAATAACTTAAAGATAATTTGGGATTTAGTTTAGGCTCAAATGGGTAGCATAATTGCGCTAATTAGACAAGATAAAACACAATGTTTAAGATGACAAATTTGAACAAGGCAATGATGATTTGGATTTGACCAGCATAATGTCTCCTTGTTCAAGAAATTGGTGGATAATGTGTTTGGTTACAAGAAAATTTTGACTCAAATCAAGAACCAAATAAGTTAAGACCAAAATACAAATGCAACTAAGTAATCATCCTAATCTCTAAGCTAATAAGGTTTGATTTTTATTGTTGAAATCCATCTATATACATGCACTTGGGAAGAAATTAAGTGTTCATCTTGTTGACACCTGAAATCTTCACCCTAGAGTAAAAAACCAATCTATGGGAAGCTTCATAGGTGTGGGATCGATTGCATCATGTGAAGTGACCTTCAGGATTTTAGAAGTCGACTCTTCGTTGTGTTCCTAAAAAAGGTGGGGAGAAAAGATAAAGAGGGGAAATGCAAAAGAAATTTAGAAATTAAATCTAATCTAAGGTGATACACCAAAAAATCTAAAATACAAATATAGAGATTGCATAAAATGGCATAGATTTTAATGAAACTATAGATCATAAAGGAGCATATAGATCAGGCCATGGGAAGTAGCGTCATCTATTTGATGGGTGGGGCCTACTTTACATGGTGGTACTATCAAGAACTTAGCATAAAATAAAAGGTGCTTTGGAGGCAAAGGGAGAGACACGTGTTATGGGAGTGATTCTCCTCTCAAGGGACAAAAAAATTGGAGGCCAAAAGAGTGCCATGTTGCCACGTGGACTAAGCAGAAGGGAACTCAACTCAAATAAAAATTAAAAGAATGTTAATGGAAAAAAGGGGAAAAGAAAGAGCCCATCACCGATCAAACCCTAAAGAGGGAGAAAAACAAAATAAAGGCCACTGGCTCAAAATAATAAGTGTGGATTCAAATCCATAGTTTCTGGTGACTCATTGGGGCATCCACCTATGGACAAGAGAACCAAAACTCTAGTGTGTAGACTAGTCAGAAGCAAAAATTACAACGCATAAAAGGAATATGTGAGTTATAAATTTTAGAGCACCATATGCAAGGGGGCCCATTCCTCTTCTTTTATTTGGGTTTTCTTTGTGAGAGCCTCAGAGGATCTATCCAGATCAATCATATCTTTGAAATATATATTCCCTATACTATTGACCACTTCCAGTGTCTAGAATTCCAACGGGTGAGTGGGTGTAGGACCTTCTCAATTTTTTCAACATCATGAACCTAATAGAGAGCTACAAATACATTCTAGTCATTTTGATTTTGGTCAAATAGGGCTTTAACCTGGTCCTTAGGGAAGATGCTATTGTCAGCTAAGAAAGGAGAGGGTAGTCCCAATTGGACTATTTGTTTAATGTATCCCCTTTGTTCTTAGACTGTTTGCTATAAGGAATTAAGGAATGACTTACATTTGGTCATTACTTTGTGTTAGATCAAGAACTCCTTCACTTTGGTAACCACTTGCTTGCAATAAACTACCCCCACTTCTTGTAGTGTCTCGAGAGAGGCATTATATAACTTCTCTACGACACTTTATGCATCTATGACCTTGGGGGTGATGAAAGTTAGTACCTATTCAACTGATGAGCTCACTTAGGATATGAGCCTTTATGCATCTAAAATTAATGTGAGCATCATCTTCAACTTGGCTACCATGACCTTGATCCTTTCTCAATATGAATCATACAGATGTTGAATCAAGGGAAGGATAGCAGTGGTTGGCAGGTGGGAGGTGAGGTCATTCTTCAATTTTGTTATCTCTTGGTCCTTGACCAAAGAGTGATGGTTATCCTCAGAGAGCCTCTAATGAACCACGGCCAATTCTTCATTCTTTTCTTATAGCCAAATTTTAGTAGCCATTCATTTATTGAATTCAACCTGGAAGCTAGCCATAGTAACCTGACCTTGGAGGGCAGATTTCATTAGGTTCACCTCTGTATCCTTGGATTTAGCTTTCTCTAAGGTGGTCGACCGTAGCCTTAACCTTAACCATTTCTTGTTTTTGCTTCTCCAATTGCTAAGACACTTTTAGATAGTCTATGGTTACAAAATTTTGGGTCTCCTCCATGATCTCAACTTTGTTAGTGGGTCGAGCTTGGTTGAGGTTAAAGCCCACTATTTAGACTAAGTAATCTCTTGGAAGCATCATTCCTTGGGGTTTCGCTACTTGAGGGGTCAAGTGAGGGAACATGAGGGCTTGTTGTTTAGGGTCATAAAATGACCACATGTGAGACTGATCACCCTTCTTGGCTTGTTTTCCCCTTTTCTTCTCTATCCAGGCTACTCAAGATGCTATTACCACATCCACTTGTTGTAGATATTGTGTGGGTGCTTGGATTATTTTGTTGGTAAATGGAGTCCCTTCTGATAAAACAAAGGGAATGAAAAGTTGTTGATATTCCATGGTGGTTCTAATCCCTATGGATGTGAGTGAATGGATGGTAAGGGTAGAAGGGGACAAAGGTGGGAGCCCATGGGGAGGAGAAAATAGTGATTTTAATGAGAGAGAGGATGAGGTAGATGAGAATGATGGAGGAGTGAAGAAGGGCATGTAGGATTAAATGGATAAGATGGAGTAAAAGGAAAAAATATCAGATGCAATTTGGGAGGAAGAGGAGACTGGAGCCAAAGTGAAGCTTGATTGGCTGGTGAGAAGCACCACACCCTGGGGTAGAGTGAGGGGTATATTATGAGGAGTTCTAAGAGGCGTCAAACTTCTAGTTTGGGTGATCGATGTCACTACAATTGGTCTTTTAGGTATGGAAACATATGGGGAGGGAGAGGAAGAAGCAAAATTAGAGGAAAGAGGGTCTGTGAAATGAACCTTCTTTTGTAGAGGTGCCTTTGGAGGACTAGAAATAGGTGCCTCAGTCTACTTGATCTGGGATGACCCAACCATGAGGTGTTTGAAGGGAGCTTGCTGCTATTGTGAGGAGGTGACATAAGGAAAGATGGGTGGTGGCCACATTAATGACCCTAGGCCCATTGCACCTTCACTTTGCTTTATCCCTTTTTGGGGGGAATCTCCTTCCTCCTCTCCAAGGGTGTCTTCTTCTTTGTGCTCTTTTTCCACCTACACCTTGGGGGTGGATTCTTCATCAGATGTGATTTCCTCTAGATGTGCTTCATCCCAAAGTTTCTCAAAAGTTTCATTTGGGGTGTACTCATACATGCCAACATGTAGTTTATCATTCTCATGCCTAAACCTTAGGAAGGCAACCTTCTTATCTTCACTCCACCTACAATCATTTAGCCATTTATTCATAAGCTTTGACAGCTTCACGTTGGGGTCAAAAGCTTGGACCTTGGTATAGAAAGTCTCCTATGGTTTGGGAGCATCTTGAAAGATTTGGGCAAGGTCCATGTAATTCTAAGGAAGGTATTTTCTTGGAGACCTCCTTTATTCTAAATAGGGTCATACTTGGTGATTGGGGATGGTGATGGTTTTTAGCTTGGCTATGTGCCCTTCAAGGTCATAGTCTAATCGGTCATCCACTAGATCCAAACCAAGATTTTATAGCTTATCCATGAGGAGATGTCCTTGATTCCTCCTCATAACAATAATATCCCCTCTCATAATTGGGATGTTATATAGGTTCCTTTTCTTTTTTCATGTATCATAAGTGGAATCTACTGCATCAATTTTTTGAGCCAATTCGAGGGCCAAGGTCCTGTAATTCAATGTGTGCAGGAGCTCAAAGGGATCTAATAGGAAGCCATGCACTCAGATGAATGAGAAATCCACCCCCAAAAACTAGCCAGTGGGAACCTTGCCGCTCGCAAGCCAGTCCTACTAATGATTTGTCATTCTAGGAGCTCCCCTTTATGGGTTTAGGTCCATAAGGACTGGAGCCATAAAGTGTTATGAGAATTCATAATATTCCCTAATAATGGACAATATAGGAGTCCATACCATGATGGGGGTCACTATGTTTGGGAAAACCTTTGTATCAAAGGTTTTGATATGGAGAGAATGGGAGAAGAAATGGGAGTGTTGATGCAGCATGAGGTGTAGGAAGAAGGAAGGGTACCAGAAGGTACCTCTTGTTGAGAAGTTCTCAAGCTCATCCCTCATACTGGAAGTGATGGCTTTAGTGAAGTCCATTTTGAAATTTAGCCCCTATTTTTCCATGGTCAAAAGGTAAAGCGTGCCTAATTAAAAGTCATTGATGATGTCATCAGTTTTTATTCCAAAAATGAAAGCCAGCATGGATAGAGTCTGAGTTAAAATCTATGTGGGGAATGCAATTAGAGGCATGGGCAAGGGGTCATCTTTGTGACTTCTTCTTTGAGGAGGACCCCAAATAAATGCACTTGATTCTCAACCTCTGACTCCCAAACCTTTTAGAGGCTTTCCACATTGTAGATGAAGGTGTTAGGGTCCTCATAGAGTTATCTAGGCAATGGTTTTCTTGACAATGGTGTTGGTGTTGGTGCTGGTGACATATCTTTCCACATAAAGACTTAAAATATCTAGGCAAGGGTGTACATAAGGTACCATGTATCGGGATAGAGTGCCCTTCTATATTTTGAAATTGAAAGAGTTATATTCCCCCTGTCTGATCCTGTCAATCATTCAAATATAGGTGCCCTCTCACAGGCTCTTAGGATTTTATTACAAGACAGGGTCAGAGATGCCATTTGCGATGCCATTCACAAGGGTATGATCCTAGTGAGGACCTTTATTTAATAGCTTGGTGCCCAATATGTTTATTTTTGCTTGGGTCAGGGCTGATGAATATGATTTCCCTATGACATAAGGGGGAAGTTGGTCTCCTCCACTACTCGCATTGTGGTTCTTTTGCCTTGTCAGTTGTCTTCTACTATCAGATGTAGATGTAGTAGGCTCCATCGTTGCTTGCTTTGCTTCCAAGTCATATACTACTTTATTGCTCTGATGGTTCTTTGTTTGTCCTTCAATTTACAGGCTCTTCATCTCTTTCAATGAATTCTTGATGCTCTCTTTGAAATTCTTAAGTGTTGAGTGTTTGAAAATGGGTGGACCAAGTTGTATTTATGTATGAACCTTGCCAAGTGAAATCATTATGAGGATTTAAAAAATGGGTGCTTTTCATTAATGATGGAGGTGATGTGCATGCTCAAAAAACCATTTATGAGGGATTTTTGGTGATTGTATGGGGATTCATACAGAGTGGAGCATTCATCAATAATGTCAGGGTGATCTGGTAGATAACTATCTATCAAAGAATGTTCCAAAGATTTATAGGGAATATAGATCTGATGTATGGTGACTAGAATACCATTTTTGCTAATGGCACTTATTTAAAAATAAACAACAAAAAAGAAAAAACTAGGTAAAAAGGGAAGAAATAGAAAAGAAAGAATAGGAAGGGGAACTATCTAACTATATACAAGGAGTGGTCAAGGCCTAGTAGAAATGTTTTAAGTCAATCCCATTAATGGGAATCTCTAAGGCATTGCCTTCTAAGTTTTCTAATTCAAAAGCCCCCTTTTGTTTAACTCTGATGATGCAGAAAGTTCCCCTCCATAAGGAGTCAAATTTTGTGTGTTGTCCTAATTTTCTAGCTTGCTAATCATATTTCAGGACCAAATCCCCAAGTTTGAAACCTAGTTCTGATGTCTTCTTATCGAACCATCTCTTGACCACCAACTTCCAGATGATTTTTACATCATGAGTTTTTTCTCTTTATTTTTGGAGATTGAGTAATTCGGTGAGCCAAACTTCCATCAATCCATTTTATTCTATTTTGGTAGCTTTTAGGAGTTATCATGCAGGAATATCGAAGGATAGTGGCATGACTACTCCCTTTTCATATACTAGTTCATATGGGGAAGTTTTTAGTATTTGATTAAGAGTGTTGTGATCTACCCATACATTTGTCCTCATGTGAAGATGCCAATCCCATTGCTTGTCATTGCACATTGTTTTAATGAGCCAAATTAAATTTTTGTTTATAGATTCAGGTAACCCGTTCCCTTATGAATAGTAATTGGATGAATATTTTAGGAAAATGCCATTCCATAGTACAAATTCAAAGATCTTGGACCTGAGGAAGGATTTCACATTATCCAAAATGATCATCTTTAGGGAACTGAATCTGACTATGATCTCTTCATAAAAACTAAGGATTGCATTCTTAGTTACTTCTTTAGTAAGATTACTTCAGTCCACTTGGTGAAGTAATTGATAGCTATTAGTATCCACTTGTGGCATGCAATGGAGACTGGGTTGATCATATTGATGAAATCCAAGCCCTACTGAAAAAAGGGCTCATCGATCATAATCAGATTAGGAGGCATGGTGGAATACTTCCTCTTCCCAATTAAGAATTGACACTTTTGGCACTTTTTTACTGCTTGGTGGTAATCTACAAACATTATCGGCCAATAATATCCTATGCGCATAATTTTGGTCATAGTAGTCTTGGTTGAGAAATGGCCACCTGGGGGAGTGAAATCCATATCTTGGAGGATTTTCTTAGCTTGAGGTCCATCAACACATCAAAGAAGTTTTTTTTCAAAGTTTATATTAAAAAGGATTCCCTGGACCAACATCTAACTGGAACCTTGCAATCTATAAAAGTGTCTTTTATACACTAAGAGGATATCAGAATATCTATTGATCTACATAAAGAGTACCCTATCGACTATCTAGTACTCATTGGTTTCAAATTAATTAATGAGGGCCATTTCGATTATGCTCAGCTCCCTTTGTTGTATGTCTGTACATTGGGATAAGTATTTGTAGATTCCCCTTCTTCAGGCTACCTTTGTTAGCTTAACTTATACATGATACTCTAGGATCTTAGTGATCTAGTTGGCTCTCTTTTCTATGATTCTCTTTCCATGATATATTCATGTAGACTAGAATGTGCCACATGAATAATTACTTTATTACCTACCACTAGATGTCTAAACTTCTTAAAACTTTTGATGATGGTAAAGGCTTGTCTTTCTATGAATTTATACCTAGTTTCATATTCTTACAACATCCTTAAATAGAATGTGATGGGGCATTCCTCTCTGCTATCTTTTCCTTTATGAGTTAGTACTGTGGTGATGTTTTATTCACTCTCATAGACATACATGATGAAGGCTTTAGAGAAGTCAGGATTGGCAAGCATAAGCATAATGGATATTACATCTTTTATCCTTTTAAAGGTAGATCTTGCCTCAGGCATCCACTTGAAATTTTAATCTTTCTTTATCATCAGGGTGATCTACCAATCTCATGAAATTAGATATGAATCTACTGATGAAATTGATCGTCCTAAGGAAGGATTGGACTCCCTTTTTGTTTACTGGTAAGGCCAAGTTCTTAATGGCCTCTATTCTCTCTAGGTTGATAACAATCTCATCCTTGGAAACTATGTACCCAAGTAATTTCCCTAGGGGCACCCCAAAGATGCATTTATTGGGGATTAATGAAACCTTAAACTCTTGAAATCTTTAGATGGTCGAAATGATCTTCCCTCTTCTTTGAGAACACAGTGAGGTCATCTAGATAAATGAGAATAATCTCATTTATCAATCCCTTGAAATCTATGTCCATTACCCACTAGAAATTTGCCCTAAATTTTGAGAGGCTAAAAGGCATTTTTGCATATGCGAACGTCCCCCACTTGTTGGTGAAAGTGGTTTTATGTTGATCCTCTTCTTTGACCTAGACTTGGTTATATCCAAAGAATCCATCTACTAGGGAGAAAATTTCAGTGCCCACTACTATTTGGAGGATTTGTTCCATGAAAGGAAGGGGATAGTGATATTTCAAAGATGCTTTATTCAAATCTCAAAAATCCACACACTGTCAGATTTCTCCATTCTTCTTTCTTACAGGGACTAGATTAGACACCCAGGTTGAATGCTTAATTAGGTATATAATCTTTGAATTGATCAACTTTTGTAGCTCTTGAGCCATCAAAGATTCAATTTTAGGATTCACCAGCTGCTACTTTTGTCAGACTAGTTTGACTCCTTCCATTAGATTTATGGTGTGTTGTATGACCTTTTGATCATACCCTTTTAGGTCATCATACATCCATGTGATGACACCTTCATATCTATCACATAAAGATATCAATCTCTCTTTATCTTTTGGAGGGACCCTTTTCCCAACTTTTAGCTTTCTTTCATCACCAATGTCGAGTTTGTAATAATCACCCTTTTCTATGGCAAACTTGCATTTGTCATTTTTTGCATCTTCAGAATCAAACAAATTTTCTAGGGTGATGAGCCCTTTTCATAATTTCTTATTTCTTATTTGTATAATCTATCCTTCATAGGATTCCTCAATCTTTAACTGTATCTACTTCACAAATTCATGGGATTGTTGGAGGAACATAGCAATCTGGGCATCACTCTCGAATACCTACCAGTTGCATCATTATAGAGGATGTCAAGCCTAATGATCACCTTCACTATCTGCTTGTTGGTGAAAAGATCAACCACCAGGTCAAATTCGGAACCTATGGTTGTCATATTTTCAATGTCTTAGTTTTTAGCTCTTATGATAATCTAAATATTAAAAGCCTCAAAAGACTTGATCAGATCCCATACATAATGATGGTACGATCTCATGTGCACATTCTTTGCTATGATAACCCCTCTTACTTGCCTTACTACTAACTCAGAGTCACCATATGATTTTAGTTGTTTGACATTGGTTCATTTTATGAGATTGAGGCAATAGACTAAGGCTTCGTACTTAGCCTCATTATTTGTGTAGGAGAACTGAAAAAGGAAGGATCAAAGAATTTCTTTCCCAGAAGGAGATGTTAGCTGGATCCTGATTCTGGAGCCATTCTTGCATCTTATCCCATCAAAATGTAGGTTCTAAGACTCAGACTCTTCTTTAGGCCTCTTGTTTTGTTCTTCTTGTTCCTTTTCAATCCTAGGAATGGTTTGTTCTTCATCATGAATGACGTAGTTACCGAGGTCTACGACATCAAATTTTATGAATGGGTCATTATGAAGCTATTGATGAGGGCCTCTACCTCAGGATCTCTAGTGCCTTCAACACTCTTCTTTGAGCATTTATACATAATACATCTCCATTCTCATGAAGGTAGTGTGTGTTGCTTCAAAGTTTTCCATCACCTCATCAACTACATGCTCTAGGTAAAGGAGTTCAGATAATATCTTTAGTTTCAAACCATATTTAGTCCCTAGGATTAAATGATACCAATCAAGTGATAGATATCCATCGATCTTGGTAGTGAAATATCTAGATGGACATAACCCAAAGATAGGTGGTATATCTATCACTGTGATGTCTTGGGATACGATGATGTTTGGGTAGGAATATAACATGAGGGGCAAAGCTCTAATAATTCCTAAGGTCTAAGCCTTCTTCCTATCAAACTACATCACACCTTTGTTCAAGGGTTCATATTGCAATTGTAATGCATCAACTATTTATTTAGGAATTACCATAGTACTTACTCTTGAGTTTATCATAAAGTTCTGTAGCAACTTCTTGCCTATAATTAGAGTCAAGTAGAAGGGGGTGAGATTTTATTTGTTTACTTCTTCCTTGTTGTTGATGAATGTAGTAGCAATCTAGGACTAGGTGCTTGTGCTAGCCTCTTTTCCCTTCTCCCTCACGAACACTGTGCCTATTTTATTTGGTGTGGGCCTTTCCTTTTCTTATAAGGCTTATTTTAATAGGGTCTTCTATTCTGGGATGGATAAGACATCCCAGAGAGAGACATTAGTTGATTATTTTTTAGTTGTTCCACCACATTATATAAATCTGGGGATGGAATCTCAAGACCTTTCTACTTATTTTGTACCATCTTGTTGCACCTTGGATAGGCTATGGGTGGAGTTCAAAGTATCAGAGCCTTTTTAGTGATCTCTTTGGGCATTGTGGTAGTCTCTAGGTACTCGATTAGCCTTTTTATTGAGCATGTATAATAGTCTGATTGCACTTATGGGGTTCAATAAATAATGACTTCATTGGTGAAGGATGCATCTTCATCCTCTACCTAAGACAAGAGTGCATGATTAGAGACTATCTCCTCTTCCTACTCTAGGGATATACCCTACATCTGCATCATCATGACAGTGTCTTCAATCTTAGGATATTGATAAGCATAGGTCAAACCTTAGGTATTTCTTCATCATCGTTGCTCAGTGACCTTTTATTGTAAATTTCCCCAAGGAAAATTTGGGGTCCATGAGGTTCATTACAAGGGAAACACCATGAATTAGAATCATCCACAAGGTTATTTTGACTGACTACCAATTCTCTATTCACACTAGGTACTACTTTGTGCAAGGGATCTAGAATCATGACCATCTGGTTTACAAGTGACATTCGATGATTCATCCCTTAATTGTTTGGGGGCTAGTTATTTGATCTTTGATAATTCAGCGTTTGCCTTTCTTGGTATTGGTTTTATTGATAAGGGGGTCTCCTTTCTTGATAGTTTTATAGGTTGGTTTTGGAGGAGCAGCCTATTGTCTCTTGAGATTGATTATCTCTTTAGAAAAACTCCTTAAAATGCTCTTCATATCATTCATATTAGCAAACATGGAAGATATAGTAGGGGAATTCCTTTGAATGGGTAGATACACATATATAGAAGGAGGTGGGGTTCTTGAATTGCTTGGGATTTCTTCCTACAATGGCATTGATATTTCAAGAAAGATTGACATCAATGGATGAGGAGGGAGCCTCTCTACATCTATCAAGTTATTCTCTACTTTTACCATGATCTCATATGTATCTAGTAGTGTTTGTCATCCAAGTGATTGAATCATGATTGTGATGTCTGAATTGAGAGATTTTAGATAGAAGACTATGACCATACATACGAGAGGTTGAGCCATATATAAGATATTTTGCCAAGTTTTCTTGAATCTAGCATTGAAATCGACCATAGCCTCTTACAAGACCCTCTTGATGGTTATCAACTACTGCAAGAGAGAAGATCGGTCTACCTTTTCATTAAATCACTCAAAGAGACTATTGCCTAGGTTATCCCAAGTGGTAATGGAGTTGGCAAGTAAAAATATATACCAATCAAGGGCACATCCTTTGAAAGAGGCCACTAATAGCCTTAGGGATACATTCTACAAGTTGACATAGTATACTATGCACACATTCACCATGTCTTGAAGGTGTTCTATGACAGTCTTAAATTCTTCTCCTAAGAACTTGGGGAGTGCTTTCAAAGCATTTGAGGGTATAGGATCCCATTTAGCTGGAAGAGTTGGTGGGATAAGTAGGCTACCATTGTCCCATGACATAAAATTTCTTGGGGGTCCTGGTTGCAACATCCATTGTTGTTGTTGTTGTGTAGCAGAGGATCCTAGAGTTCTTTGACAAGTAGGAACATCTAAGGGTGGTACTAACAAATTTGGGTTTTTTGTGGTTTGTGACTTTGTTATAGGCTTGTGCCTCATAAAATCTGTCCTAAAAAATGATAAATATGACTTCTAATCATGTGATTGTGTGTTCTCCATCCCACCGGGCATGCCAAAAAAGATTATAACTATTAACACCTAAAATATTCACCCTAGATTAAACAATCAATCTATGGGAAGCTTCATAGGTGTGGGATTGATTGTGTCCTGTGAAGTGACCTCTAGGGTTTTAGAATCTGACTCTTCATTGTGTTCCTAAAAAAGGGGGGGGGGAAGATAAAGAGGGGAAACACAAAAGAACTTTAGAAAGTAAATCTAATCTGAGGTGATGCACCAAAAATTCAAAAATACAAACATAGAGATTGCATAAAATAGCATAGATTTTAATGAAACTATAGATCGTAAAGGAGCATCTAGCATGAATTAAGAGCCACAATATATAAAAATCCACACTGAAGAAGCAACATAAATGATATAATTAGTAGAGATAGTTTTTAACTCAAATGACATAAAACATTACATTCTCTTTATTATTGGATAGGGAAATGAATATAGAAGGCCACGAATGGCACATACAAAACATCCACTAACATCCATGAGATGCATCTATTAAATTCCTGAATAGGAAACTCTATATACTATTATCTTAATCTTTTGATGGTTTATCAAAAATAAGCAAAGTACATAGAAATACTAACAATTGGCCCCCTATGTAAAGGGGGAAAATTCAGATATATAGGCAAGGATGCTACATGAGATGATGATCTAGAGATTCCCTTGTTTATGCACATGATGTCACACAACTGAAAGAGGGTTTGGCCCATGAGTTCAGCCAACTCCATGCATCCCAAAAATGACGTGATTACCCCATTCTGTAACAAACCACTCATGCTTCAGAGAAACATGGTGATGCCACATGTCAACTTCTGGGGTTGTTGCCTATGTCATGCTTGATTTCCTTTGCTATATGTTGCTTTTAGATGATTAACATATTGGCCTCATTCCCTAAAATGGGCTCAAATATGATAAATGATTAGTGAAACATGTTTCTTAGGGAGAAACAACTTTCCATTCCTTTGGTGAGTGTTGGAATGCCATGTGTCAAGCTGGTACTTTTTCAAAGGGGATAAGAGATCCTTTGAGCTTGGGTGAGCGTGGAAGTTCCATGTGTCTAGCTCTGAGGCCATATGCCTACACTATTTGAAAATTCCTCCATAAAAATAAAAGGTCAAACTCTAGGCAAGACCTAAAATGTTTTAAAAGCTTTACCAAAAAGTGGGGACCTACCCCTGTCCAATGGCATGTCTCTAGTTATATGATGGATCTAACACTTCCTTGGATGAGCTTAGAGATGACACATATTACGTTGTGGGAAGAAAATTCATCTATTTGATGGGTGGGGCCCACTCCGCTTGGTGGTACCATTGAGAACTCAACATAAAATAAAAGGTGCCTTGGAGGCAAAGAGAGAGACACATGTCATGGGAGCACTTCTCCTCTCAAGGGATAGAAAAATTAGGGGCCAAAAGAGCACCATGTTGTCACATGGAATAAGTGGAAGGGAACTCAAATAAAAAAAAATTGAAGAACACCGATGAAAAAAAGGGGAAAGGAAAGAGCCCATCATTGATGAAACCTAGAAGAGGGAGAAAAATAAAATAAAGGCCATCAAATCAAAATAATAAGTATGGATCTGAATCCACACATCAAAAATAAAATCACATTAATTAGTAGTTTATTTCACACCCCCTTCTCCTAAGAGACAATATGATGACATGGACCTTCGGGTACACCCTACATCAACAATACTCTATGGTAAGTGGGGATTTCTAAAACTTAAAATTTACAACCATCTAGATGGTTCAAAGTGTGGTTAACATAAGAGATGAAACATGTCAATTGAGCTCATACTTATCAACTTATCATGTAAGGATCTATTACTTTGCATGATGATTCCATCCATGGACTACTTAGTGGAATCCCCTGGTTGACCAGACCTGACTCAGGCTTTCATTACAAAAGGAGATGTTATCTGCTCAACCCCCTAGCTCTTGTAATATGCATACCCTAATTTGTATACCTCATCATGGGGTGAAGTTGAAACACTATTGGGAGATGAATCCTCAGGTCAATGATTCCTTAGAGAACTCATGAGAGGTAATGACATCCCCTTCACAAGCCAAATTGTATGAAATAAAATATAAGTAAAAAAGATTTAGGGTTATTTTTAGATCACCCAAACCATATGGGTTTTGGGGAGAGCTTAAACAACTTCATTTTTATGCCTTGGACAAAGGCACAATTACAATAAAAAGGTGATTTTGATCACCCAAGTTCCCTATAGGGGATTGGGGAAGAGCATACACGCATAATTCTTTTTGCTCAAATAATCTAACAATCAAGTGATATATGATTTACATAAAACAACTTCAAGAAGTTTAACATCTTAAGTGAAAGTTGAGTTTTATAACACCAAATTTAAATGTGAAGTGAAGTTCTTGGGCCCTTGGCCTTAGTTTGCAAAAAATTTGAAAAAGATTCACAAAATCATTCAATCAAACCATCTAGTTCCTTTTAAACACTAAAGGGAAGGTTATTAATTCCTTTTTAAACACCAAAGGAAATGTGAAAAGACTTAATTATGCTCAAAATAAACACTTTTCCTTATAGGTCCTGCAAGAAAAATTAGAGAGTCTTGTTTAGCTTTGAACCATAATTTGAAATGAGACAAGCAACTTTGGATTTGTTGCTCTTGGGTTCTTTATTTTTTACACATAGAGATCAATGTTGGTCATTGTTTACCAATGCTAATTACTGCAAGACTGATGCCAATTAAAACTTAGCCATTGCCAATCAAAATTGACCGATAATAGTCACATGTGAACCCTTAGGCAAAAACATTATGCTCCAAAATACTTGTTAGATCAATTGTTAGGATAAAATGTCCAAAAGTAAACTTCTGGATTTGGTCACATGTGAACCCTTAGGATAATATCCAAAAGCGACTCCAAGCATGTTTTCCTCTGGATTTGGTGTTCTTGTCTTTATCAACAATGGATGCTAAGTTCCTCCATTATCTCAAGATCACCATGCATAATCTAGGCTCATGATATGAAATCATTAGTATTCTTATCATATGAAGTTATCCTATTGCAAATAAATCATTTATCAAACTACACAAATGACTTGAGAGAATCTTGAATTATAAGTTTACACAAGTTTAAGCTAAAAAATGTGAGTGAAAGGCCTTCTATTTATATAATTTTCAAATGGGTCAGGATCAACCATGACCATCCATCTGAAGATTGAGATATGTGGCCATGTATTAATCTAATATTTCATAATAAATCCATAAATATCCTCATAAATATTTGGGATGAAGAGGCATTAATTAGGCATGGGTGCCCATAAACTTGATATTTGTTGTATTTATAGTTTATAGATGCCACCTCATTGATCACATCATTAGGTGATACACATATTAAGAATCAATTTTCAATAAAAAAATATTCAATTTACTCCATGAAATTCTTACTTAAGCTCATAATTTGTTTTAATTTGCCTAAGTAAGAATAATCATTTTTAGTACAATTCTTTGAAAATTGGTGCAAAATTAATCAAAATGGTCAAAAAGTCATATTACTAGGTCATAATTTGACTCATAAGGAATTGGAAGGTGATATTAGATGCGTACAGACCATTATCCCATTTAGGATGTTGTCGATGCAAAATAACAAAGGCACGTGATGTGTGCTTACAAATTAGAAGAAAAGAGTGTTTCGAAGCACCAAAACGTGAAATCATAATTTTGACTCAAAATGTTTTAATAAAAAGTTAAGAATCACATAAAATGTATTGCCCCATTTAGGGATACATTGGCCTAAATCAGAACTTGTATATGATAATCTTGAAGCATTTAGTGCGTTTAAGTGATATTGGCCTAAATTGTGCATTTGAGTACAATTAGAGTAAGATTGAAAATTTCAAAACATAATGGTGTTAGGATATGGATGTCTACATAAGGAAGGAATACACCTATAAGTGATTAAACCATGTTTCCTTGTGATATGTTGGAGATTATGTTTCATTTAGAAGTATTAGAGATTATGTTTCCTACTAAAAGCCATTGGAAATTGGTGATGATTGATCCCTAATGGTAATGTAATAAGGTAAGGGCCATGTGTTGGTAAAATAAATGCCCCAACCCTCATGAAGAGGGAGTATTTATAGTTTGTTCAGTGACACTAAACCTAAACTATTCATTCAAAAATTACTATTTAAAAAAATATGTTGGATTTTATGGGTAGTTTTTTAATTTACTAGGGTTTTTTTCTCTATGCACACTACTATTTCTTTTTCCTTTTTTCCATCTTGTCACTCATGTTCCTTTATGGATCCTATGGGATAATAATATTTATTACTCATATAGGGAGCCTCACCTTAGGGTGAGCTTAGCCTATTTAATGGCCTCTTCTCCCCCATATCTATCTATTGAAGCAATGACGATAGATAGTGGAGCTTTGAGAAATGGTACCCCCACTCAAATTCCCAAGGAAGTTTGTACCTAAAGTCTTCCATGAAGTACTGAATCTTATCTTGATGTTATTTTTCCTCTTCTTGAGTTTTTAACTCTACTTGTCAATGGTTAGAGTAGTTTTGTTTAATAGTTTATTTTATTGATCACATTCCTTCTAAAGTATGCCTTAATCATGGGTTCTATCAGCTTGGGCTACTCACAGCATCAAACTTGAGAGCATCCAAAATATGACTAAAGGTTTATTTATTTTGCATTTTACTAACCATACCCATGCTAGAGTGATTATGAATAAATTCTCCACCTGGTTTATTCATAACTCCCTTATGGTTCGTTCTACTTGGAAAAGAGTTTTTATTGTATTAGAGCACACTACTCTTAAGGTCCCTATATGGGTTGATTTCTCGGTCTATCATTGTCCTGCTAGAATTTCATCCATCAAATCACATTATCTATAAGGTGAGTTATTTATCATGAACCTATTTGGTTCTATTTGTCTTGACCCCATAAAATGGACTATGTTGAAATTTATTTTTGATATCTAGGTCAGTGACTCTCGCCATTCCAAATGTGCCTTGTATATAAACTTTCCCAATAATTTATTTCATTATCAAGTTACCGATCACACGATCAAGGATTGTCTATTATATTTGCCTCATGACAAATCAACACCCAATCCTACTATTGATAATTCTAATAACAATAATGAATAAGGGTGGAAAACTATAGGTGTAAAAATAACCATAATAAAGGTTTTATCACCCATAATCCTACTAAGAGTTCCAAATCCTCTTCCAATTTTGTGCCACAAGAACCAATTTCAAATGATCAACCCATTAGGGAGTTTCTTGATGAAATCATCTAAGATTGATGTTTGATGAGAATCGAACACATGGACTCTAAAATTAAGAATACAAAAGTAAAGAGAGATAGAACTTTGTTGTTGAGAATGAAATCAAACATGAGCTGAAATTGAGACAATATGTATTCATAAATTGGTTAGATTACAACTACTCTGATTAGACTCACTAAATTATTAAAAATAATTTTGGGAAAGGTACATATATAGGTGGAATATAGGCATGACCCAACATCTTCATGGGTGCAGTATTATCTTCCCCAGTGACCTAATAAAACCTAAGCAAGCTAAATAATAACCTACACTAACACCCCCCATTAAGTGTAGGTTAGGTGGGTAGAAAAATTGGGTCCCAACAACTAGGCCTAATAGGGTACCTAAGTACAAAGCAACTATCATAA
Organism: Torreya grandis; assembly: GCA_037957365.1. Classification (NCBI taxonomy): domain Eukaryota; kingdom Viridiplantae; phylum Streptophyta; class Pinopsida; order Cupressales; family Taxaceae; genus Torreya; species Torreya grandis. The sequence goes on along the minus strand of JARHVA010003467.1, from coordinate 1,565,842 downwards.
AGTTGAGAAAATGAGAAAACCCATAGGAAAAGCTCCTCCCAAAAGATAAAAAAGAAGAGAGGGCTAAAAACCCCCACTAGAAGCTACAACTGCTTGTAGCTACCTTGTATCCTCAAAAGAAGCCCTCTATAAAGTGGCTGTGGATTAGAAATAGATGCAATGAAGAGTGGATCACCCTAGAATAGTGAATGTGTTTGCCAAGTGCCTGATGGATCTCCAACCAAGGTGTGGTTCCTATACAAGGAATTATACTCTTCATGCATATTAGATGAGTCAATTGTTCCATGTAATGATGGTGCATTATAAGCAGAGGAAAAGGAGGAATACATAATGTCCTGCAACTGTGTAATAGACTAACCAATATCTAATGAGTCCTAAATCAATGTACTAATCCATGCAATGCCTAAAGTGGATAAGAAGTAGGTGGATCAAGAAATAACTCCTTAATATTTGGAAGGTGACAAGGAAAATGTTAGAGGTGTGTCCCCATCATTACTATAGTCATCTGTACTATACGAGGAGTTATCATCATCAAAGATGTGCTCATGATTAAAAATGTCATCAAGATTAGGTGATTTTGATGAATAAGAATATAAAGGAGAGTCAGGGATAATGTGTGTGAAGATACACAATCAATTTTAATGATCGACTATTCCCACTACAATTGTAGTATCAATATGTAACTCTCTAACATACACTAAATCTTGAGTGAACTTGACTCACATTCCCATACCAAGACGTGTAATATGGTAGATTGATAGGAGATTATTTGAAACTAAGGGAATATTTAGAACATTATTGAATGTTCCACCACTCACTTTAATAGACCCTCTCCTAAAAACCTGTGTAGAAGTGTTGTCAACTATTTGAATAGTGGACATGTCACATGGTTCTAAGGAAGTGAACTCTACCTACGAAGAAGCCATGTGATGTGATGCACCAGAGTCAATAACCCATGGAGGATTTTGAGGTAAAAATGTAACTAGGGCCCTACCTGTTACTTTCTCCTTGCCATATTCTTTTGCCTTTTTCTTACCATTGCCATTTGCCTTGGAGGATTCTAGGGTTGATAAACTTAGGAACACCTATATTGTTATTCTCAAGGAGGCTAGTTAGGTGGTCAATCTACTTTTTCAAAAAAATTATTTCATCATGATTTATTGAGAAATACCCACATTTGATCATCTCTTTCTTATACTTAACACTAAAAGAGGAGGTCTCATTGGTTGATTTGAAGGCTGGAGGTTTTTGATCATTTTCCTCTTGATCCTTTTTGTTTTGTTTTGTCTCCTTGTTATTTGAAACCTTTGGTTTCCTATTTACAACAATTAGAGCATGCATTTTTTATGGTTTTAATGTACCCATATGTATTATCTTACTCATGAGTCAAGTCAACAATAAAATCATTGAAAGAGGGCATTTTCCAAGTGGCTCCAAGAGAACGTTTTGTGGCATGGAAAGTAGAGACAAACACAAAATAATCTGGACCTAGTTAGGTGAGTATAGAAAGAACCAATTGATCATATTTCTTATCTATTCCACATTATTTTAACTACAATCTCAAAGACTTAAACTTAGTGAAGAAATCTTATAGGATGTCAAAAAATTTAGGACTCAAACTAATGAACTCATTCTCCAATTCATGACCTCTCATCACATCTAGCTTTTCAATGAAATTTTATAGTGTGGTTCATACTTCATTAATATTTTTTACAGATTTAACATGAAAGAGAATATCAAAACATAAAAGGACACAACAATCCAAAAGATTGATCATAATGTTTAAACTATTTGAATTTTTTGCATCAATATTTAGTTTAGTCTTAGTGCCCATAGTTATGTGATGTAAACCCTTTCTCCTCAGAATGATTTGTATTTTAGATTTCCATTCATAATATTTAACAGGCATGAGAGGACTTATCAAATCAAGGTCCATAATGTAGAACTAAGTTTTTTGTAGAAATGAAAAACATGAATGAATAGAATCAAAAGAGACACATAACCCCCCCTAAAATTACCAATAATGACCCCCCTTAAGTTTGCAGGTAACACTGCATACTCAAGTGATGGACATCAGACTCAACTGAAAATGTGTCTATGAGTAATCTGTGTGATGATGTCAAAAAAGAATGACACACATGATACTACAAACAAACAAAGAGGGATGTCAAGCTTAGTCAATAATGTTCTATGAGGAGTACAAGTGCAATATGTGGAAAAATTAATGAAGGAGAAGTAGAAAGTTCTTTTGCCTGTGAGGGTGTTTGACCTCCTACCAAACTGGACCCCACCCTCCATCTTCGTCACACAAAAATATAAGGAAGTAACAAAATGATAATAAAATATGTCCTTATAATATCCCACAATACCTCCAGCATGTACTATTGTTTTTTATAAAAAAATCCCTTTTTATAATGTTAAGGGCCCTCCCTCCTTAAACAATTCCCACTAAATGATAATAATTTCCATAATTTTTAAAAATAATTATTTATATAGAAAAATTAACTTAATGGGATTTAACCCTTTAACCACCACTCAATGACAGTTTTAGCAAAAATAATTAGCCACTTGGGTTTTCAATTATTTCATATATAGATATGAAAAAACTTCTATTTATTTTTGATAAATCACGGATTTTTTTATTTTAAAAAAACCTTTACCATTGACCGAACCTGATGGCAGTTTTGGCAAAACATGACATGGCTTGCATGCAAGTGGTTTTGTCAAACCATAAGTTGGAGCACCATAATTTAGGAGACTTAGCATGCACATCAAGGAATTTATAAGATGGTTGAGGCGTGGACCAACTAACACACACTTTACTAGATATAGCATGTAGAAAATCTCATCTCCATGGTTTTAGCAGTCAAATCGTGGGCAACATAGGAGAGGAGACTAACAAATAGTCTTTGAATTTTCTAATTAGATCTGATGAAGACAAAATAACACTAACTCATTATAAGGTACTTTGGAAGGTTATTTTGGAGATCCAATGTGCATTTTAAGGCTTGATGGAGGAGAACGATGAGTGGAAGCATCTAAGTCATTAAACACATGGTTTTGGATCAACATTCAACCAATATACAAAGCATGTGTGGCATTTTCCAGATCTAGGATCACCATGTACAGGCCAAGGCTCAAAAAAGGTAGCTTGAATGATAATCAAAGCCAAATAGGTACTCGATAGAGCTAGTTGGAATGATGATTAAATCCAAATAAGCCATGTACCAAACATGGTAAGCTCAAGCATCGAAGTACAGGGAGCTAAAATATGTGCTCTCCCACACAATGGATAACTTGACCCTTGATAGAGAGGATGTCAATCAAAACTATATTATAGATCCAAATCACTCAAATAATTGACACAGGCCTTAGCAAATGTCATTTTGTAAGAAAACAAACACATGCAAATCTCAAAGACAATGTCATACGATAGTTAAAGGAGAATAAATTGTAGATGAATATGCATACCTGCAAGTTTCTTCTCAAAAATTTATATTAGAATACAAAATAGGCTACTCAATATTTCAACAAAATGATGTTCATTTCCAATATCCACTCTAATACCATGATGGAATCATCCAAAATCAATGACTAGAAAGAATTAAATTCACAAACTCTAGACTTATGAATGCAAAAGCAAAGAGAAAGATAAAAATGTCTTGAGAATGAAATCAAACATGAGCTGAAATTGAGATAACATATATTCAAAAATTGATCCGATTACAACTGCATTGATTGGATTCACCAGATTAATAAAAATAGTTTTGGGAAAGGTACATATATAGCTAGAAGATAGACATGATCCAACATCCTCATGCATGTGGGATTATTTTCCACAATGACCTAATAACACCTAAGCAACCTAAATAAAAGCCTACACTAGCATTTTCTATGATAACTTAACCTACTACGGAGCTTGTTTATATTGGAGTTAAAATTAAAAAAACCCATATTTTTATCACTCCCATGGCTACTAATGTTCTTTCTAATTTTCAAGTTTCTACCTAATGATATTCCTTGTCTTTCCCCTCACATGTTTCTCCCAGTCAAAGAGTAGGAAAACACCACCACGGTCCTTCACGATGGAAATCTCTAGTGTGATCTCACAACCCTCCTCATTGAGATGCAATGAAGGATGAATAATATGAGGTGGAATATGTAGATAAGTGGACATTTTATGCATTCCAACAATACACAATTCTTAAAAAATCAATATTAAAGCCCTCGAAGGCTTGGATGCTGAGGCTAAGTCTCTCAACACACATAATCTATGAATTGATTTTCATAGAATGTTTGAGGTATAAAAGACTCACATAGTAAATATGTTGTATAGGATTATCAGAAGAAATTTACTGAAATGGGCATTCTTTGCCTTCAAGAAGTTAAGGTGGCAGATTTCCTTCTCTGTGGTATCAATAAAGTTATCTGGATTGATAGCCTTATTTTGAAAAGTAATCATGATGTAGGTCGTGGAGGTTTAATTGTCTTTAAAGCTCCAAAATGGTGGTTGCATTACATGGATTCTGGTTCTAACCCCACCATCATGTTGTCTTGGTGATTCTTAATATCGACAACCACTCGTTTGGCATCATTAATGTTTACACCTCAAACGATGCTCACAAATTTATGGAGATGGATTACTAATGAACTCTTAGACACCCATTGGGAAATTATGGCAACTTTAATAAGGTAGAGTAACCCACTAACAAGATTGATCATCTATTGATGCATTGGACAATCGGCCAAGGGGAAGCTTGGATATTCATGTGCAATAAATTTAGGTTTTATGACCCCAATTCCACACATCAACCCATCTCTGAAGTTTGGTATACTTAGTCCAATCTTCGAGGTGGATCTGACCATGTGCTTAAACCTCTTGATCAAAATATGCTTTCCACCCAACCATACTTCTCCTTTGACAACATTTTTTGTTATCGATTGAAACTACATTATATTTTATCCTTTTCAATCATTTATCCATTTGTTTTTGCATCACTCAACTTTTCAAGTGGCCTAAAATAAAAATAAAAACACATTTTTTATGAATATTTTGCATTTAAAGCACATGCCCCCATGGCCCACATTCATAGAGTTTGGAAACTCATCCCTCAACCAACATAGCAACTATGTTGGATCTAGTGGTTTTCTAATGCTATCACATGCATAGCTTGACTTCTCTGAATGTATGGTTGATATCTGGAAAAGATAAGGTGGCACTCTTACTCTGCCACTTTTTCCAAGCTAAGTCGAGTGATGGTGGAACTTAAGATAACTCCTTTCTATGAGCCTCTACAATTTTAAGTGGTGAATCTTAGGCAATGTATTTAAATTGTAGACAATTTCAATGCTAGGGGGCTCAAATTAGAGCCCGATTGCACTGGGTTAAAGTGGGCGACAAGGTCTCCAAGGAATTCTATCACATGCTCAAAGCCCAACATGCTACTCAATAGATTAAATCCATTTAAGATTATAGGCAATGCCTTACTGAAGTATGATATATGATCCAAGTCTTCGTGTGGCACTACCAACAAGTTTTCAAAGCCCAAGAGCCATCCATTGAGCAACAACATGCTGTTGGCCAATGCATCTCAGTTGTTCCCTAAAGATAACTCCCATGCATAAAGTTTTTTGTGATAGAATGCTTTCCATTAAGGATCTTTAGGAAGCTGCCATGCAAATGGCCAATGACAAAGCTCTTGGATGTGATGGCTTTCCTTGTGAAGTTTATAAAAAAATGTGGAACACTATTGGGTAGGACCTATATCATGTCTACTTGGAAGCTTTCAATACCCATTCCTTGGGGATTGGCATCAATAAAGGCCACATTAAATTCATTCCCAAATAGGGAAATCCCAAACTAATTGGTAATTGGTGACCTATTACTTTACTCAATGTCTCATACAAGATCATTTTTAAAGTGATTGTGTTGCACCTTTGCCATCTATTACCCTTGATTGTCAGACCCGAGCAAACATGTTCCATTAAAAGTAGATAAACATTAGATAATATCATTGATATTTGGGAGGGTATGGAATGGGCTCAAATATCCAATTAAAAATCCATGTTCATCAAAATTGATTTTGAGAAAGCTTATGACCCTATCAAATGGCCTTTATTTTGGTGATGTTGAAAGCTTTACGGTTCGGCCTACTTTTATATAATTAGTACAAATATTTTTCGCATATGCTTCGGCATTCCTTTCCATCAATGGCATCAACTTCAAGTAATTTGGGCTCTTTAGATCCATTTGGCAAGGATGCGCATTAGAACCTGCATTATATGTGCTTATTGTTGAAGGCTTTAGAAATCTCTTAGCCAATGCTCAATCTCAAGGTCTGGTTTAAGGCATTTATTTACCTATAGAGGAACCCTCCCAACTCCTCAATGGTCATTTTATGAATGGTTCTTTTCTTACTCTTATTGAGGATGAAATTAATGTGGCCAATGCTATGTAATGTGTTGACACTTTCTACCTTACCTCTCGATTTTTTGTTTAATGGCAAAAGACGTAATGCTATATACAATCCTTCCTCCCTCTGCCTCTTTAGGTTAGTCAATATGATTGGAAATGGCTTTAGCATGATGAGATATTTAAATTTTTAGGCATCCCCTTTACATTCCAGGCTTTCTCTTTTGTCTTCTAGCAATATGTGGTGGATTAGGTTGCGAAAAAGATATCTTATTGGATAACCAAGCCCCTATCCCTTGAGAAGAATTTTCAAGTGTGTTCTAAGGTGCTTGTAGCCATTCATGTCTATTATTCTTCTTGTTGGGTGCCCTCTAAAAACTATGTCCAAAAGCTTGAAAAAATTATTAGAGATTTTCTTTGGGCTAGTTCTTCCTCCGATAAAGGTTTCCATAGGGCTACCTGGGAATTTTGTTGTCTCTCTAAGGAGGTTGGAGAGATGGGGTTGATTGACATTTTTCACCAAGTCTCAACTTTCTATGCCAAATGGATTATATATGCCATTGAGGGGAATGAGACATGCAAAGTGTTACTTTGATATTGTATTTTTAAGCGTGCTCCTTATGGTTGTGACACTTGGAAAGGGTTAGGATTTTCTAATATTCTCACTCTCTCTATCCCTATCAAAGTCGTTGGTTCCTTTGTGGTTAAAAGTATTCAGAAAGCTTGTAAAAATATAAAGCCTTGGTTGCCATGAAATGACAATGGATTTAGAGATGATCTTTCTATTAATCACCACCCCTTATGGTGGTTCCCTATTTTTAATTTCCATATTGTTCATTTTGTTAAAGTCCCTTGGATTCATGCAATAAAGTTTTTAGAAGAGGAATTTGAACTATGCAAGACTTGGTTTTCAAACAATCATAGTTTTGGCTCCCTTGGGTGGATGTGAAATCTAAATATAAATTGTCCTTTGTGGACAAGGAATCTTACGAAGAGATCATTGATGTCATCCCTGTAGATATGCTATACAAAATCTTTGTTACCTCTTCCCACCCTTGGTGGAAGGATTGGAAATGGTATGTTAACACCCATTTCTAGAATTACACTGCTTGTAAGGGCTATGAATGGTTATCCCCTCATCTTCCGATGGTTGACAAGCTCAATGCCATATGGGATATTCAATCTTCTTTATGCACTTGGGTAGATATTTCCAAGTTATTTGGTTTGCTTGTATTGAACCTAAGTTAGTCACTTTGCTTGGTGTTTACTTCACCAAGGAGTTCCGCTTGGGAGGCATCAGGTGTAAGTAAGGGTGATTCATCCATCATGCTCATTCTGCGGGCATTCAGAGACTATTATGCATCTATTTTGTTTTGCCCTAAGGCACAAAATGCGTGAAGTTGGATTCATGGTTTCTTCAATGCCTTCTGTCTAGAACCTTTTAGTTGGCATCATATCCTCCTTGGTGACAGTCCTATGATGCCATTGAAGTACACCTAAGTTTGGCATACTTTTAGAATGGAAAATTTGTTTTAGATATGGAAAAAATGCAATCTAGATTTTTATTCTAATGTTGTTGATTGCCACTTTTTTGTTTATAAGAAGTATATGGTTATATAGATAATGTTTTCTTGCAGATTCAAGTTCAGACTAATAAAGTTTCTATGGAGCTCGAGCATTTGTAGAGATTGTTGCCTCATTGAGGTAATGCTCCATGAAATGTGGCTCACATTCCACCTTCCCCTCCCAAGAAAACTCTGCCACAAGGCGATAGTAACAACCTGCAAGGAAGGCATCAACACAGTCATTCTTGTCATCGCACTCCTAGCCAAGCCCCACCACTCTCCCCCTAGCTTCTCATGGAGGGTGGGGCTCTTCGCCTCCACCTCTTTTACGCATACAAGGTTGGGCATCTGCCTTTGTGAGGCAACACGAATGGAATTCTCCACCAAGGAGTTTTCAAGGTGGTTGGCAATTGCCACAAGATAACAAGTTTCCAAGGCTTGCGCTGGCTATTTCCTTTTGCCGTTGTGATCATGTTGTAGATTTTAAGGACGAAGGAGAAATACCATTTTCATTGATGGCTAAGACCCCATTCCTAAGGGGGATGCCCTGACACCCCCTCTACTGGAGTTTTCGCTATTGTAACTTCAACTCTTGGTTCCCTTTTTTGAAGTTATAGATTTGATCTAGGCTCGACCTAATCTTTTATGCTTTGTTCCTAGAGTTTAACTAATTTGATAACGTTGTGACATGCTTTCATTAAAAAAAAAAAATTAATAAACTTTTTGTATATTCATTTTTATTTTTTTAATAAAATCATTTTTAATACAAATACTCCTAAAATTACTTTAAGAGCACCCTCTTAAAAAATACATAAATAGAAGGCCCCTTCCTATACATACTGAATGGTACATGTTAAGCATTACTACCGTCCACACACAGACTACCCTGTTCTTAATAATAACTATTGTACGCAAACACACTACGAATTCTGGAAAAGATTACTCTTTGCCCGCACTGGTGCAAGTTGCAACATGACAGCAATTGAAATTGAAAGCGGAAAGGAACCAGAAGCCTCAAAGTAGAAGAGAAAGACAATACCCTGTTTAGTCAAGGTAAAGGAGTTCCTCTCAAAAGACCACTATAGTCAATGAATTGAAGGGATGCCTCTACACGATCCGGTAGGAAGAATCTTCAGAAGAAGATGGTAATGATGCTTCAGGCGCGGGGGGTGACTTGAAAGGCATCGGAGGATTGCCCACATCACCACTTCCTTCCAACATTTGAACCACCCTGCTCATCGACGGTCTCTCTGTTGAGTTGTATTGAATGCACCACAGTCCCACTTTTGTCATTCTCCTTGCCTTTTCCTCATCTTCCAATCCTATTTCTGCTTTAACTCTTCCTCTCAACATCATCTCTAACTCCCCCTTCTCTAACAGTTTGAATGCCCACTCTGGAAAATACACTTGACTCGAACGGCTCACCAGCTCAATGTTCTTCCTTCCTCCAACCATTTCCAATAACAGCATTCCAAAGCTGTAAACATCTGATTTGTCCGTTACAGGCCCCAAATTTCCGGACCACACCTCTGGTGCAGCATATCCTGGCGTTCCTCTCGCTGCTGTCATTGACATGTGATCATTTCCCCTGCTACAGAGTTTTGCCAGACCAAAATCAGCTACTTTGGGTGTGAACTCCTCGTCCAGTAATATGTTGTGTGGTTTTATATCAAAATGAATGATGCGGCTGTGACACTCTTCGTGTAGATACGCAATTCCACGAGCCGTCCCCAAAGCAATTGAATACAGTTGGTCATGCCTAAGGATTCGTTCTTCCCCTCTCTCGGCAAATATAAACTTCTCCAGAGATCCATTCGCCATGTACTCATACACCAGTGCGCTTATAATTCCTTCGTAACAATACCCCATCAGGCGAACCAAATGAACATGATGAAGAGTTCCTATGGTTGCTACTTCATTTATAAATTGAGACTCGCTCTGCCTTGATTGGTCAAGAATTTTTACTGCCACCATATTACCGCTCCCAAGCATTCCTTTATAAACCACACCGAAACCTCCTTCCCCCAATTTATCTGCAAAGTTGTTAGTGATCTTCTTGAGATTGGAGTATGAATACCTGGCTGGCATTTGATGAGTATAATCTTGCAGGAATTTCTCCACTTTCGAGATAGAAGGTGCCATGACAAAACGAAGCTGGAGCTCCTTCGAAGAGGATGATCTTTTTCGATACATAATCACAAACAATAGCGCAACTGTGAGTAATAAACCGGTTCCAATGGCGGCACCTGAAATCAGATCAAAGGTTTTGAATCTCAGATGAACAATTTATATAGACACGCTAAGAATAAAGATAATCGGACTTGTCATAAGATGAGTAAAGACAGCTTTTGGAAACAAACTGCCTAAGAGTTTCTTTAAACCTTTCGATTATGCTCTGTGACTGTGATCCATCGTCACAATTCCTTGTTCACTGCCAACGGCAATGTTGATAAGAAATCTCTTACACATTTATTTTCAGAAGCTCTCTTTACTTACAAATTAAAAAACATTAATCTCCAAATGTAAACGACAGGAAAAAAAAAATTGAAAATCGAGTAAAAATCGCTACAAATTTATCCAAAATACAAAGAAAATGGTGCTTACCTAGAATAATAAGGGTGTTTGACTTGCGGCCTGCAACGCATCAACCACAATATCGTGATAAATTCTTATTGTAATAATTGCGTTTCCAAATTACGCATTAAACGTGAAAGTTCATTCACTTACAATTTAAATTTGGAGAATTAGGACTCTTACCGCTGGAGCAATTTTGTGAGTACGATACATATTCACAGTAGCAGAAAGACGATGTCTTGCGGGAAGCACAACTTCTGTAACCTGACTCGCAATTCTCACATATTTTGCTTGCAGTCCATGTTATTTCTAACCCTTCACCTACAATCTGATCCAGAGGATTTGTCAGGTTTATCGCCCTCACGGGAAGCTGAAATTCCGATTGACAGTGTATACTGGTTTCTGGAACACTGAGATTATAGTACCTAATTTCTTTACATTTTATATTTTCCATTGGCTGACCAGAATACACGTCAACGCATGTTCTCCCTAACGTTATATTCGTGTAACCTTGAGCAGCACTAAAATTAGTGCCATTGAAGAATTGCTCGTAGACATTTTCGGAGAGATCGCATTCATTTTCCAGTAATTGGTTGCCTAATATTTTCAGGGTATGGTTATAATACACCTCCAAGGGTTTGGGGTCAGAGTACTTTTTCGGTTCCAGTATGTAGTAGTGGTGTCCTCTGATCTGAAGCAGAGGCAGAGAACCTTTGCTTGTGTCATCACAGTAGAGCTGAAGGTCAGGGTCACCACAGCCGCTCTTCAATGTTCCGAAAGGGTAATCAAAAGTATAATCCCCGCATTTGAAAACCTCACATACCCCGTGACAATAAGAAGCGAGCAATGATGACATTGATATTGTGAAGAAGAGGAGGAAGCGGCGAAAAGGCAGAGGCATCTGAAGAGTTTCCATTTTCATGGAGAGCAAGTGAGAAGCAGGGGAACATCAAAATGAAGTTAATAACAATGGAAGTAATTGAAGGGAAAGGAAAGCGGGTAGAAATAGGAGGTAAGAGAGAAGATCGCCCACCGTCCATTCGTTGATTGGAGTGGGCGCTACCATCGGTTGCGGTCAATACACCTACATGACGCGTGTTTATTCAGAAGAAGCTATGATTTACTAAATTTCGTCTTATTTCACCCATAAATTTCCACAACAGCTAAATACTAATCCGATACAACTTTTTTTTATCACTATTAAAGTGTATTTAAATTTTAATTATCTTTATTGGTCGAGAAGTGTATTTTCAATTTTCTCTCCCAAAGTCATAAGTATTTTAAGTTTTATTTGTTGTAGCATGTTGGAAGTGGAAACAAGTATGTCGTTCACCTACTATATTAATGAAGTCCATAATAATTTGTAAGTTCTGCATACATTATATTAATTCAAGAAAAATAATTTAAGAAAACCTTTCAATAAATAGAAATGTAATTGTTTCAACTATCTGCAAAATAATTATTAATTAAATCTCTTTTGCTTGGCTCATTTTAATAAATCATTTGTTACACAATTGATAAAAGGTACTTGTAGCGGTATGGATTTGCAATAAGTGTATTGTTGTTGTTTGCTTTTGACAAACTTATGGGGAGAGCATCTTTTAGGGTTTGTCAACAAATGTTTCGACCCCGAACCAGTCCTTCGGGTGTAACGAGATGAAAGACCCAACTACTTAGTATAACATCTAACACAACCCAACAAAGTCCTATGAGAAATAAGCAATTAATTATTTTTAAAATAATGTACATAAATGAAGTCGCAATAAGCAAACACTAAATCGCATTATAACATGATGTAAACCAGAAATAATAAAGTAATATAAACAACATTTAAACATGGAGTGCTCTCAAACTATCAAAACCAACAGTCGATCTAACTCATAATCTCCTAGATGAACTTAAATCATACCTTACACCATAACTAGATGAAAGGTAAAATGCACCAAGCATTACAAGACCAAACAAAGAATTAAGAAGCATAAAGTATTGTTAACACCATCCTTGTCTTTAAACACACTAACCCTCAAACTTCGTATAATTTGGATGAGTGCACCTCTTGAAATATTGGCTTCTACAGTAATATGAAGGTGATAAATAAAATAAATTCAAAAATAACATATAATAAAAAAAAATATAGTAACAATGTTAGGAGAGAAATACCCATTACAAATTCAAAGCTACTAATAGAATGATATAAACACAAAACATTTCAAAAACCTCAAATTTGGTGATTTTTGTCAAACTGACATGCACCAGTTCCTCATATTTAGAGGTGTATTTAGGTTTTTCATCCTTGGAAACATGCGTATATTTCCCTGAGTTTACTTTCTCATTTTAGTGATGACATTGCCATGCTTACCAATAATGTTGTACCAAACTACTTTTAATGAACAAGAAACCTTGTTGAAATTGCACCATCTTTGTCAGTGCAAATACTAGTTTTTCCTTGCAACATAAGGATAACTTTGTCTGGGTATTTATATGAACTCTCACATTTTGTTCTTTACCTTATTTTTCCTATGCTAAAGAGCGTTGCTTTTGTGTACCATTTTTTAGCTGTAATAATAATTAAAGACTTTTCAAACAGACCTTTTTACTAATCCATATCAACATTAAAGACATCTATCCCATTGAAAAGGTCATTTGGTTGTCCAATGTAAAGCCAAAATAAACCACCCTAAAGAACCTACAAAAAACCAAACCCCAAACATTGGTAATTAGTTAAATTGGCAACAATTTTAACATTAATCATCAAACATGATTTAATTAATGCAATAAATACTTGGATAATTTAGTCTTTGGTGTAAGACCTACCATGAGAGCTACTATTATGCTACCGGTATTTTTTTATTCAATAACACTAATGGTGGAGTTGATAAAAAACAACACAACAATTTGAAGGAAATCATGCCAATGTGGAGGCTTCCCTTGCAACAAAACAACAAAGAATTACAAACACTTCTCTTAAGCATTGGATGGTATGTTTTCTTACATAATAACAATGCTTGATTTATCCCTGACTACCCCCTGTTCACATCTCTGCTATGTGTTAGAAACCTTTGTCAATTTGTCCATATTTATTCCAACTGCCAAATGCCCCTAATGTCATAACATTAGGTGTTTTTTTCTTGCTTTAGAAATTTTGGTCATAACATTACGTATATTATTACTATAATATATATTTGATTATGTGTATAATACATTAACTATAATATATTTATAATAATTATGAATATAATATATTTATTACATTATACTATATATAATCATATAAATAAATTATAATGCGTATAGACATTTTTCAATGGTTGTGGTGGGATGGAGTGTAATGGAGTGAGTTGTTCACCTTTATGTTTTACTTTAAATTTGATATTTATTTGATAGTCACATGTCAATTTCAACCTTGAATTTGACATTCATTTGATAGTCCCTTAGAAGTTCTTTCCTTTTGCTTCGAAAAGTCAATAGAAAAACTATAATATATTGGCTATGCATTTGAGTTTGGAGTTCTTTTTTTTATTGAAAATATGTCTTTGAGCCCAATACATTGATTTATCTAGATAGATGCTTTTATCCTGTATCCATTTTAAATTGGAGGAAAAGGTAATGAAATTATTTATAAATATGGTATGTAAAAAATCCAAAATAATAACCTCAAGATTGATATCTCTCAACATATTTCAAATAAATGTATTTAATATATATGTACTAGTTATATTACAACTATAAATATATATTGAAATAATAATATTGTGTGTGTGTGTGTGTCTAGCAATGTAATATGATTTTAAGATTCGAGTGTTATACATGTTTCATATAGCAATGCCTAAGTGTATTAATTAGAGGAATACATAGGCATGACTTAAAGTGCATTGCATAAACATGTGAACGATAAACCTAGGATGTAAGACTATGACTATCATCAACTTAAGTTTCAGTGAAAAAAATATTGCGTACCTAATTAAAACTAAAGAAACCTCGAATTAGGATAATAAATTTAAAGTAATTGTTTCTATAAATATTAAAATGTGTAGAATAAAACACACTAGTATTGAAAAAAAAACTTATGTCAAGTGTTTTTTTCAAATATTCTTTTCATGAGCTTCTGAGTTGCTCTTGCCAATTTAATTACATTTTTTTGCATTTATGATATATACTTTCTCACTATGAATAGTGTTTTTTTAAAATGTTATATGGTATGCTTTGTTATTAATATTATCAATAAATTGGAAATGATTTACATCTTGTAATGATTGCATTTTGCTTTGGACTTTAGCTATTGAAAAAGGTACTTAAAATTTACCTTATGTTTTGCCCTAATCTAGTTGTCCATTTGTAGCAAAGGTAAATATAATAAAAATAGATCGTACATGATAAAACATAATAAAATAGAAAAATGGAATAATTCAAATAAAATAATACCATAATAACTATTCAAACTATATAAAAATGTAACCAATAATAAATCATGCAAATTTGCATTGAATACTATCTAGCTTCATCATAAATAAATTATGCTAAAACTCCACTTTCAAGTTCTAATATCTTTGCTTTCCTTTAAAATGTAACCAAAAATAAACCATGTAAATTTCCACTGAATGTCATCTAGCTTCATCATAAATAAATTCTGCTAAAACTCCACTTGCAAGTCCCAATACCTTTGCTTTCCTTTTTTCATAATTAAGTCTGATAATAATTTGTGTTATATGAATTATGCATTCCAATTCAAGCACTGCATAGCATCTAGAAGTATTATTAAACGTTTTCTATTTAATTATATTAAATGCATTTTTAAGTCTACACTCTAAAATAATTTTTTAAATTTATAATGATTTCTATTAATTCAATATGTTACTATTTTGATGATGTAATAGATATTACTAATGTCATTAGTCATAAGTAAAGGAAACATTGTTTTCACTTGTTACTAAAATAACCTCCTACTTTCTTTGCTACATGTCTTATCAAGGTTGCATTGTACTATAAATCAAGTTGCTACATCACCAAACAAAAAAATATCTAAATTAAGATAATTATTTTGTTTTTTCCATTCATAATATCAATGCATTTGAATATTAAAAAACGTACAAAAAATAACAAAAAAAACTGAGCAAACCCATAGTTTTAAAGGAATATGAATAAATAACACAAAAAAAGAAAATGATATTGATGATGCTTTGGTCAAACACCATCTTTTCCAAGGTTAATCATTAAAATACAATGTCAGATATTGCTCATTTGAAACATTTTACATGCTATTAAAATTTTAATATACACCTTTAGAACTAAGAAATGTCACTATTGACCACTTCTTATATTATTACATTCAAGGAATACAAATACACTTATATCATACAAACTAGAATTAGATCTCGATGAGAGCTTCACAAATGAAATGGAATGCATGACACTGAAACATATTTTTGTAGAATGAGATTATCTACCTTGCATACCTCACTCAAAAATGAAAGTGGACTATGGGGTGATAACTTTTGCATGCATTGGATTTGTAGATGGCTAAATATATATGCATTTGGTCCTTCACAAGGAAAAATAACTACCTTTGATTAAACAAAAAATTTCAAATAATTCCACACTCGGTCATGTTCTATGACATAAATCCTATTTATGGCCATTATGAACCACTATATTTCAATAAAAATAGTGAGTACACTATCCCACTCTCATATACTTGACTATCAAGTACTTTCATAGATCTTGAATCCTATTGGGGAATCATTTTGTATGAAATGGAAATGTATGGCTTATGTTGGTTAAACCGAGACACATCTGAATGTGGTGTAAAGCTTATTCAATTACATTTTTAACTAACAAATTTGTATTTTGACATATAATTTATATGTCATTATCTTGCATAATAATTTTGCAATGTAATATTATGCCAAAAGAACAAGACACTCTTTGACTTGTAAACAAAGCTAGGAGATAATTTAATATAAAATAAAAGTAAAGTTATAATTTGGCAAGCATATATTTTTAACTTGGGCATGTCATCCAAATAAGGTTAATTTAAGGAGGTGAAATTTGATTATAATGGATTTCCATATTGAAAAATGTAAAATTCTAACTATGGTCAACAACTTTGAAATCTATAGAAAAGGTGTTGTTGACCAAATTTGACTTTTAGGTCAAATTAGGGCCCCTATAGGTAAAAACATGAGTTTTAGATGTTTTATGGGGGTTCTAATATATTTTCATGGGGTGTATTACATTTTATTTGATGTCATTTAATGTCATCATAGCCTTGGACTCAGTCGTATTAGTCAATTTATCATTTTGGGTCATTTAGTGGGATTTTAAGGGTCATAAATGCAAGTGACACATTTCCCAAGGTGTCTAGATGTTCATTTTTTCCTTTTAAGCATCCAAAAAGTTAGTTTAACTATCAGGTATGTTAGTTACATCAGAATATTGTAGGTTCCTTAACTAAAATTCAAGAAACAACTAGAAAAGAGAGTAAATGGCACTTGTACAACCCATGGGCAAGTGTGCCACGTGGGAAAGATCTTGGATGGCCTCTTCACCTTCCTGACACTCATTTATATGTTTGGTTTGATTTGGAAGTGTCATTTTAAGGCCAAAACCATTTTACTTATTTTTTACATTTCTAGACATGCAGAAGTGACAATAGTTTTTGGCAAGCTCAGTGGACTCTAAGTCCTAGAAGATTGTCCAAGATTGGTGCTTGTCTTGGCATAATTGTAGCTATAAGAACATCTACATTCAGTACCTAGTGACTTCACTAAATTTTTCATCTCTTTGGTTGCTGATCAGTCCCTAATTTCTATGCTAAAGTGACCACTAAGTCTACTGCTAAAGGTATATCCTTTGAGTTTGTGCAATTGCCTTTGTATTCTGTCAAAAGGTTTAGGTTTGTGAATACTCATCCTTATTCAAGAGAGTTGGTGTTTAATAAGTCCAATTTACTACTAAGTTCAACATCTAATACCCTTAGTCTACATTCTAATATGGCTAGAAACCAACCTTTTGTACCTTTCACTAGATCATCTCCTTTGAATCTTGCCCAATATGACCAAATTCCTAGAGTAGCCCTTACGAGTGTTCTATATTTTAGTGGAGAAGGTCCTATTACTCCCATTTAGCACATTAGAAACATATAATTTTTTTGTAATATCCATAATATCACTCAAGAGAATACTGTTATTAGGTTATTAGCATTGTCTTTCAAAGGGAAAGCTTTAGATTGGTATGAGACTCTACCTAAAAATTATGTTGCTTCATGGGATGAACTAGGAGATATATTTACTAAGAGGTTTGGAGAGAGGAGTGATCATTTATCACTAGCTGAGTAATTGACCACTATCAAGAGGGCACCATAAGAGTTTATGCAATATTTTAATACTAGATTCAAAAAGATATGGGATAAGATCCCAACCCTTGTGAGACCTACCCAAAATTATGCCATCTTATACTATCTAAAGGCATTGAATAGTGATGTATCCATGATGATCCAATCCATGGGTGGGAATACACTACCTGTTGCCTATGAGATAGACATTAATGCTGAGAATTGTCTTGTTTAAGTGGGGAAGATTGTTCCTAGACCACCAATACCATTGTTCCCTGATTTGCAGCCTCCTAATGAAGTTGCATTACCTACCTTGGCTCATTTACCTAGTAAAGAAAAGTCTGCCATTGCCCCCAATAATGAGATCCATGAAGTCAAGATTTTGTTCCAAAGTGTTACTAATGAATTGGTTGCCCTCAAAATGCAACAATTTTAATTTTATAGGCCATACCAATCCTACAATCAATTTGGGCAAATAAATAGGGTTCTTTTTCAAGGTAATAATCAAGGACAAGGTCAAATCACTCAAGCTAGACCTTACCAAAGTTATAATCCTAATTCCCCATCATCTTCCAAATCTCTTGTTCCCACTCAAAACAACTTTGTTCAAGAACAACCATGTTATCCCTCCTATGACCAAAATCAAGGCCAAGTTATATATGCTAATGAAATGCCTAGTCAAGACATGATAATGCAAGGTAATCAATCATCTCAAGTTTTCAATTTTGAGGTGCCAATGAAAAGTAGAATTCAAATTATAATGGAGAATGGAAAAACATAATCTGATTCTACTCTCATAAATCATTTTGAGGGAGAGTTTCGTGCCATTAATCATTTGGGAAATTCAAGCAACGTGAATGCTAGTGTGTCCTCTAACACTAGGTCTAAGAAGAGGGATGTTGAAAAGATTCAAGGAGCTAATCAAGGACCTGTCTTGAATCCTACATCATCTCGAATGGTGGGTGGGTCTAACACATCCCCTAAGGTTCAATAAAATAAAAAAAATTAGAATGTAAGGCCTACACCTACACATCCACATTCACAAGCTACACCACAAGGTACAAGTGCTTCCAAAGAGCCTTTCAAGGCGAGAATTACTTATATCAATGTTGTGGAATAGATGAATAAGTTACATATGAATATTTATTTATGGGATTCATTTAAAATACTGAGACAAAAATATATGCTTCAAAAGGAATTGCAAGGACTAGGTGAGTAAGTTGGATCAACTAAGAATGAAAATGTTGTCTTGGTGAATGAAACTCAACCCATTGATGAACAAGTGAATAAAAATGATAAGAATCCTATTTTTTACCTATATTTAATCATGGGTGATTTCTTAGTTCACAATTGTATCATAGATAGTGGGGCTAGTACTTCAATTATGCCTAAGTCTATAGTGGATAAACTAGGCCTCATGTATGAACCAATGGCTAAAGGAGTCCTACAATTAGATGGATCACCAAAAAAGACCTTGGGAGTAGTCAAGGATTTGAACTTGATTTTACATTCTTGTCTTAATTTTTCCATTACTCATGATGTGGTTATGGCAGATTTACCTCCATGCTTTGTTCTTTATTTGTCAAGATAATCTACAGCTAAGATAGGTGGATACTTGGCAGCCAATTGGTCCTATATGGTTTTTAGGATAGTATGATACCAAGGTGAAGATTGAATCAGAACCTATCCATCATAATCACTTAAAGCCTTACATGCCTAAAATGGAAAATGTAAATGATGTCATTATTGATGAGGAGGAACTTCACATAGATCAATCTCCAACATCTTCTATTGAAGGAGTTTCTAATTTGTATTTAGATGAATGGGGAGATGAAAATTATGAGAATGATACTTACCAATTCATAGATGAATCTAGTCTTGGAGTGTATTGAATTCATGAGGACTCTTTCATGCCAAACTTGGTGAAGCCAAGTTAAGACGTGGATGGTTTATGGAAGCTATTCTTCGATAGATCTAGAAGCAAAATTGGGGAAGGTGGTGGATCAATGTTGTTTTCCCCATCCAAAGAAAGGTACTATTCCATGTTTAGATTTTAATTATCTTGTAATTTTAATATGGTAGAATATGCGGCCCTCATTCATGGCCTTGAGTAGGCTAGGAAAAGGGATGTGAAAGAGTTACAAGAGTATGGTGATAGTGAGCTGATTGTGAATCAAGTAAGAGGCCAAAATGTGACTAAGAACTCATTGATTAAGTCCTATAAGAATAATGTTTGGGATATTGTGGAGGATTTCCAAGCTTTCAACATCCAATCCATCTCAAGAGAAGATAATAAACATGCTGATAGGTTGCAACAATTAGAGCTCAATTTGATGTTCCAAAGGGGATAAGAGAAGATAAGAACCAACCACATCTCAAGGTGATTGTAAGGTCCTCTATACCTAATAATGTCAATAATTAGCAAGTGTTTGATAGTGACCAAAAAATAACACTTTTTTATATAAGAGGAGGCTGAGTTTTCTTCCAAGAATCAGTCCAAACTACAACAACAATATGGAGGGCAGATTGTACAATTAAAGTCAAACAAGCTCCCTAAAGGCTTAGTCACGCTTGACAATATATTAAATTATGATGATCATTTGAAGAAAGATAATGTAAGCATGTATACTAAACAATAAAACTATGATAAAGTACAAATCTTCAAGGATAAGTTACTTTCACTTGGGAAGGTATGTACTAGTGAAGAAAAACATGCTTTGATTGAGTTATGCAAGGAGTTTTCTGATGTCTTTACAAGGGAATAGAGTGATTTGAATGGATTTGATCAAAAATTAGCTCAATATACCATAGATATATATGAGAATGATAAGCCTATCAAGCAAAATACAAAGGCCAATCAATCCTAAGATTGAGCCTCTCATGAAGAAGGAGCTTAATAAGTTGATTGAGTCCAAAATCATTTTTCCTATTAAGCATTCATCTTGGTTGGAAAACTTAGTTCCTATTAGGAAGAAGAATGGAGAAATCAGGTTATGTGTTGATTTTAGGGACTTGAATAAAGTTTCCTTGAAAGACCATTATCCTCTTCCTTCCATGGAGAAAATTTTGCAAGTTGTGGTAGGTAGTGAAAGGTTTTCTCTCCTTGATGGATATTCTGGGTATAATCAAATTTTGGTGAAATAAAGTGATCAATATAAGACAAGCTTTAATAACAAATGGGATAAATATGCTTATAGGAAAATTAATTTTGGTTTATCTAATAATGGATCTACATTTCAATGTGTAATGGATATGGCTTTTCAAGGACTAAGAAATGACATTGTGTTGATGTATCTTGATGATATCATAGTTTTTTTTAAGGATGCAAAGGATCACTTGAATGACCTTAGTTAGATTTTTGAGATATTTAGAGATTTTGGAATCTCTCTTAACCTAAATAATTTTGTGTTTTCTATCCATGAAGGAAAACTTTTAGGACACATTTTCTCAAAGAAGGGCCTATCCATATATCCTGAAAGGTTGAGTGTAATCTTGGCATTAGCTTTACCCAAACACAAGAAAGGTTTGAAAAGTTTCTTTGGGAAAATTAATTTCATAAGGATATTCATTCCTTATTTTTATAATTTAGTCAAGACACTAACCTATATACTAAGGAAAGATGAAGTGTTCACTTGGACAAGAAGAAGGAAGGAGAGTTTTAAAGAGATTAAAAAAGCCATTTCCCAAGCTCCAACTCTTGTAAGTCCTAATTTATCAAATGAATTCAACTTTTATACCTTTGGAAATGAGGAGGTAATATCTACCATGATTACTCAATCAAATGAAGAGAACTTGGAGCAACATTTTGCTTTCTTTAGTCAAGGTTTGGAAGGATATGAGGTAAGATATACCTATGTTGAGAAGCAAGTACTTTCAGTTGTTATAAGTATAAAAAAGTTTAGGCATATGCTATATAATAAAAAGATTCACATATTTGTACCTCATCCTAGTGTCAAAGACTTCCTTTTGAGTAGAGATTTGAATAAAAAAAGGGCTGGTTGGATCATAAAAGTATAGATTATGATGTTGAAATCAAGACAACCAAGCTTGTGAAATGAAAGCGATTATGTGAGCATCTTGCTTCAGATTTGAAAGAATAAAATGAGGATTTTTTAATAGTTCATGATGACCCTATGATAGTTTCACCTTCATCCATGAGAACTTGGACACAAGATATGATCCATTTTCTTCAAACCAGTGAGTGTCCACAAGGTCTAGATAGAGCTAAAAGAAGGTACTTTAGATTAGAATCTATTCCTTATGTGATTGTTGATGGAGTGTTGTTTAGGAAGGATTTCTTAGGTGTGTTATTGAGGTGTGTTGAATTAGATCAGGTTGAGAAAATATTGCTTGAGTTTCATGATAGACCAGCTAGTGGTCACTTTGCTCTAAGAACCACAGCTACTAAGATTATGAGAGCTGGATACTTTTGGCCTAGTTTGTTCAAAGACACCCATGATTGGATAAAAAAGTGTCAAAAATGTACTCTCTTTAATGGTAAACAAAAGCTTGCAGCCTTGCCTCTTCATCCAATACAAGTTGACCAACCTTTTATGCAATAGGGTCTAGATTTCATAGGCCTAATTAACCCACCTTCTAGTGTTGGTCATAAGTGGGTGTTGAATACTAAAAATTACTTTAAAAGATGGGTGGAGGCTGTATCTCTCAAGTAAGAAAATGAAAGTTCAATTCTAGACTTCTATGAAGGCATAGTGATAAGGTTTGGGGCCCCTTCAACAATAATTTTAGATAATGCATTAGCTTTCTTTGAAATGAAGACAAGTGAATGGACTTTGAAACATGGCATCTATCTTAGTACTTCATCCAAATATTATACAAAAGGGAATAGACAAGCTGAGTCTACCAATAAGAATTTAATCGGGATCATAAAGAGGACAATGGAGGAAAACCAAAGGACTTGGCACTCCAAGTTGAAGACAACTCTTTGGGCTGATAAAATTACCCCCAAGAGAGCAATTGAAAACTCACCATATAAAACTATTTATGGGAGAGAAGCTAGACTACCTATTTCACTTGAGCTACCAGCCTTGGATCTCACTTATTAGCTAGAGTTGATGGAGAATGAAAGCATGGAAGTTAGGTTGTGTGAGTTGATGGACCTTGAAGAGACAAGAGATCAAGCTATGTAAACTATGAGAACTCACCAAGATAAAACAAAGAGATAATTTGACAATAAATCCATGCCAAGAAGTTTTCAATAGGGAGACATTATTCTAAAGTGGGATGAAGATAGGGATAAACGTAGAAAACAAACACATAAAGTTTGATGCTTTATGGAGTGGCCCTTATGTTATCACCCAATGCAAACAACACAATGCTTTACAAATATCAAAATTAGATAGAGAAGAACTTCATATCCTAGTCAATGGGATATATATAAAAAATTGCTACTAAGTTTCTCCTCTTTCTTTGCACATAGTTTATTGTTTTTCCTAAAGTGCTTATGCACATGTGTGAGTCTTGTTTGTGTCTTGCTTTGTCTTGTGTTTGCTTAGTGTGTTGTGGTTATTTTATGTGTGTTTTAGGAAATTAATTGATACTTTTATTCAAAAAATTATTGACTCCCTTCACCCATGATAAGATAAGGCTACCGATCTAGTTAGTATAGCAGGCATATTACCCCTATGAGTCACCAATTTGTTGACCAAATTTGATTTTTAGGTCAAATTAGAGCCCCTATAGGTAAAAACACGAGTTTTAATTTTTTTAGGGCATATAATATATTTTAATGGGGTGTATTACATGTTATTTGATGTCATCCAAGCCTTGGTCTTAGTCATACTAGTCAATTTGTCATTTTGGCTCATTTAGTGGGCTTTTAAGGGTCACAAATGCAAGTGGCACATTTCCTAAGGTGTCAATATGTCAATTTTTTACTTATAAGCATATAATAAGTCATTTTAACTATAAATAATGTCAATTACATCAGAATATTTTAGGTTCCTTAACTAAAATTTAAGAAATAACTCAAAAAGAGAGTAAATGGCACTTGTATGGCCCATGGGGAAGTGTGCCACATGGGAGAAGATATTAACATTAATAACACTAATTTATACATTTTTTTCTTTATAAGTGCCATTTTGAGTCCAAAACCATTCTGCTTATTTTTTACATTTTTAGACATGTAGAAGTGACCTTTAGGTTTTTGCTTAGTACAGACAACTAAAGAGTTTTCAAGACAAATGATTTTGAGAGGTTGTAGGAAAATAAAATAAATTAATTTAAATATAATTTTTTTTATTAATGGTGGATTTTGCTTCATGAACCATCCTCATGAAGTTGACTATACTTTTCTAGTAGCTATTTTATGCACCCTATAGGTTTTGCTCAATTTTGGTCAAATTCGTATGAATAAATTAGTGATATTGACTCAAAGAGATGTTGTATACCGTATAATATGGTATCCATTATTAGTTTCATGTTTCATAATGTTTTGATGAGTAAATTAATCTATACTATAAGAGGGTGTCACCATATGTAGTCTCAGTCAAAGTTCTTCTAGTTACAAAGTGTTGTTTTCCTATATAAGTATCATATAATTGGAAAATTATGTTGCATAGGTCTCATGGTAATATAATCACCTCCTTATATGTTTTGGTTTCACCATGTCATCTTTTGGGTAGCTTGCAACCTTGTCTTTCTCCATTATCAACCCTTTACCCAAATTCACTTGTAGTCACATGTTTAAAGCTTATTCAACTTGTTAATGGGATGATAATCAAGGTATTTTAGTTGTCTGAGTGATCAAGAGTTTTAATGAGTTCATTGATATGTTTGGAAAAGGTGCAAGTGTGTTCACAAGCTCAATCACCATGCCAAAACAATCATGAGATATCTTGCCTGCCTTGTTCCAAGTGTTTGCAGGTGATTTTCACATTAGAAGGAATGTTTGAAATTGTCTTAGGATGCTCTTATTGTCAATCATGCATTTGGAAGGTTGAAAATAGGTTTGAACTGCCCATGAGGCCTTTTATCCATACCATTGTTCCATTTCATGCTCACTGACCACTTTCATCTCAATGCACATCTACAGTAGCCATTGATGACATCATGGTGATAGGTGTAAAGCCTAATATGGTTATAAACTATTAATATTGATACAAGTGTATTGGGATGATTGAGGAAAACATACAAGGTTTATATTCATGGATATTTTTCATATTGCTCATATTGCAACTCACTGCCTATGCACCAAAATATCCACCTATAGGTGGTTGAGCAAGGGTCTAAGGTATTTATATGGAGAGATTGAAATAACTTGACACCTCCTTAAAGTCTTGGTAAGGTCTCTAAGCCATGAAAAACTCATATAAGGTGTCAAAAGGTAAAGAAGAGGTGTGAAACCATGTTGAGAATATGAAGACTGTATTATGGGAAGTTGTCCCTAAAATGTCAAAATAGAGGTCAGGGAGCTTCTTGTGATTATCCTAAAACATGGAGGTAAAGGTATTAAATCATATAGCTTGGTAAATATTATATTCCTTAGTAGGGAGATGTTATGTGCCAAATATGAGGATCAAAATATGAAGATAAGATGGAAATAATGGGCCTCAAACATGTCCTCAAAAACATTGAAACACTCCATTGAAATCTACAAGTTTGAGGTTGCAAATGAATTTTGACACCCTAAGGAGTAACATTGGACAAATATTCATGACTAGTAGTTTCAACTGATGGAATTTTACACTAATGGATTTAAGGTTAGCAAGAAAATATTGAAACACTCTCATGCAACCTTTATGGTCACCTATAGGTGTCCTTATAATAGGGAATAGACACCTACAACAACCAAAAGCAAAGTTTCTCAGTCATGGCAAAAGGAACTCAATCAAGAGTCTAAAGAGAATGTAGGTGAGTCAAAAGTGATTACATATGTTTTATGACATAAGGGTGGGTTCAAGTAAATCATTTCATATCATAACCCAATCTTAAAGAGCAAATGACACCTATAGATAGGGTTTAGAGGCAGAGCATCTCAATATAAGACAATGACCTAGAAATTGATGCTAAAGTGGTGTTTGAAGGATTACAAAGAAGAATAATATTTCAAACACATGTTGTGAATTCAAGGTGGTTTAAAAGAGTCTTTTCACATCAAAACCTAGGTCTACAGAGTTTACACACACCTACAACAGTCAAACTCAAGGTTTCTTAGTCATCTTGGAAAAAACTTAGTCTAGTGAGTTGAAAGTGAATGTAGGATGCTTGGGAGGATAATAGGATGAATTAAACCTATAGGAACATTATAAATATCTATGATGATATTAATTATCTCTAGGTAAAGCATAATACCCTATAGGTAGGGGTAAACTCAGGGTGTCTCAGTTAGTAGATAGAAGAGACTCAATTTTGAGGATCAAAAGTGCATAGGTAGGGTTAAAGGGAGATAAAACCTAATGAATTAATGTATGAGTAACTCAATTAATATTTTTGTGATTTAATAATCTAAAAAAAATGGATAAACACACCTAAACAGGTCCATAAAACCCTTGTATACACCTACATCAAGGTGCAAGCTAGTGAAGGCAGGGTAAGACATAAACTTGTCTAGGGAGATGGAAAAGGGTTAAAAGTAATTAAAAACGGTTAATTATAGACAAAAATGTGTTTCCAAAAGACCCAAGCTCTTCCAAGGGTGATCATATACCTTCCTTACTTGGCCAAAGGGCAACAATCCATACCGTGGGCTAGGAAACCATGTTTGCTCAATAGATGAATATGAAGGATCCATATAAGAGAGGTGTATTGGGTGAATCCAAATATTAATAATAATTATTTGAGAATGAGAATTTTTTTTATAAAATATATAATCATTGGTTTATTTTGAAGAGGTCACTCTTAGGAGTATTTGAGGAAAAAGCAAGAAAATAGGCTTTTTAGAGGTCTTTGTTGGGCATTTTGAGATGGTTAGGCACATAAATCAAAGAATACAGCTAAAAAATATATTAAAAATAATAATAAATACTTATAAAAACTCCAAAAATAATCAATTTTCCTTGGGGATGAGGGATATACCTCACTTTTTTGTCTTAGAGGTCAATAAGTCTAGGAAAATCACGCTTTAGCAAAGCAAGCTAGTGAGTAAAAAATGGGCAAAGGGATTGATATGGAGATTTTGGAACCTCAAGAAACATATAATGAGGTGTATTGAAGGAAATAATATGCTAAATATCACTAATTTAGGATCAGTCCTCCCAAGATGACCTAAATACCCCCTACACATAGTCCAACTAGGCAAACTTTCACTAGGCCTAGTTAGTGAATGAGAGAAAAGGAAGAAGAGGAGTGCTTGGGAAGTTGTGTGGTGATAAAAAAAGTTTTAATGAAGCATTAATAATCATTTTATACCATAAAAATCATTAAATATCAGCTCAGGTAGCTCAAACTTGCAAACTACATGCTAAACCCTTTAGGTCTTCAAGGGACCAAGAACCAATTGGGGGTCCATATTCACTTCTAACTCTTGGAGGGATGCCTAGTTTATTGAGACATGTTGAGGAGGTGAAAATAGACATTTTTGAACTTTTAATATGTATAGGAACCTACAATAAAGCTAATCCTAACTCTAGGATAGTCCAAACATGCAAGAAAGGTAAAAATAAGCTCGATGAGGTGTCTTCAAGTGCTCATATCTTTTCTTAGTATTTTCATGAGAACCAAAGGAATTTGGAGAGGTTATTAGGGTGACTTAGCATAATTTTTTTGGAATTTAATTTTAGGTTCAATTTCAAAGTTTTATGAACAAAGCTTAAGACCAAAAATTGCCTAAAACCCTACTAAACCCTCAACCAGGACCTGATGGAGAAAACAAGCTTGGAAAGATATCCTAATGACATAGTTTAGAAATTAAATATATTTTAAAATATAGAATACTCCAACAGTATATCTCCCACCAATATGAGATATATATAATTGTACATATAGGGTGCAAAATAAGGTATTTTAAACCATTTTTTGAGTTTTTCATGTTCTAGGAGGTTTCAAAAGATGAAATAAAGTTTGGAGGAAGGATATATTTTTTGAAAAATAATAATGGTCATTTAATTACTAGGAAAATATTCTAAATGTTTAAACAATAGCCTTCATCTTAGCCAGTCAAAACTGGCATAGTGGACACAAGGGTGAGAAGGGTGAAAACTCCAAATGTGAGCCTTTTAAGGTGTACCTGAGCAATATAAGGACATTTATAGTATTTAAAAGTGTCATTAACTCCCTCCCATGTATTTTCATGTAAAACTGAAGCTAATTTTGAAGACAAGTGTGAGGGGTGACTGAAAAAAGAGTTTTTTTTAGACTATAAGCAGTGATGGCTTCCTTCTAAGGGTTTTTAGATGAGTAGGAATGAAAAAAATGAATGAATATGAATTCATGAAGGCCTTACCTATCATTACAATAATCATATCTATCCCTAGTCAATTGTGGGATGTTAAAATATGATCAAATTATGAAGACAATTTTCTGAGCCAAGACTGGGAGTTTTATGCCAATTTTCATAAGTTCAATGACTTGTATGGACACTTGGTCCTCCTGACATCACATTATTCATTCCATACATATTTATCATGTAATTTTAACCCCTTTTATTAAAATTACAAGTTTCCAAGTGACCTTTGGACTTCCCTTGTCTTATTCTTCTCTCAAAGGCTATAAATATTGCTCTTTTGGCTCTTTTTAGCAGCCTCCATTAGTTGATGGTGAAATCATGGCCAATTTTTTGATTTAATGTCTCTTGAAACAATAAAATAAGTGAATTTTCCTACTTACATGTTGTACAATTGAGTCTTATTACAATCTTCTTGGTCTTATCTAGTAGGTCATCTTTTCTATCATGTTATCCTTGATTGTTCACCAAATGTGTAGAAGAGTAATTATTGAAGGTCTTTGTTAGTGTTATATTTTAAGTGTATGTGTGTTTTATAAGTGTTTCATGATTTTATTACACAAAATAATCATCCATTACCCTCCTAAACATCAAAGTACCTCTTAAAACTAACATATGAAACATTGATGTGACAATCCATCTTGAGTTATGAGTTTTGTGTGAAAGAAACTTTGTTTAGCTCTAAATAATATAAGTTCAGTCAATAAGAGGAAATATAATATTTGTGCATCACCTTTAGTTTTCTTAGTTTATCTTCTTATCCCTTTTTATGCAAAGTTGATAGGTAAGAGAATGTTTCAAAGAGTGCATCAAGGGAACTAGCCCTTCTAGAGATTCATCTCAATAAATTATTACCCAAAACAAGGAATATGTTTCCATTATGCCACTTAGATGAGGAGAATTAGGCATCTCTTCAAGGGGTGTAAATCCAAGTGACAAGTGTATCATAATTACCTACAACCAAAACCCACTTTCAATATCATAAATTCTGAAACAAACATAATTCACATTTAAAATGAGTCATTAACAACCAAACATCAATATCAAATCACCATAATTATATATGATGAAAAAACCTAACCTTTAGTAGCACACTATTTAACCCTAAAATATAGATTAAGGGGAATCTATGGTTAAAGGGTTATATATGGCCTAGGGCACAAGGATGGTAGACTATCCTTAAATCAAACTAATTATTCATGAAACTCCAATAAAACATATATTAAATTTACTATGATAAAATGCTAAAGATAGAATGTGTAGCTATACTAGGTATTAAAATGATAAAGAAACCAATATACTTAGTTGATTTTGATACTAATACATATATGGATCTAGAATAGGTGGAAAGTGGAATAAATTTGGATTCTGGAACAATCTCCCAATTTTATAAATTTGACCTTTGTAACTATGGACATTTGTATCAACCTAGGATGATTATATCGACACTAATATCTAACTTAGATGCAAGAATTCAGTACATAATACCTACTAAAACTAGATGGAACCACTTGGATGCTTCTTAGTTCTATGTCACCTTTGCTATGGTGCATTTAGATATGGGTCATGGACTACCACTCATTTTCAAATAGAAAAAACCCTAGTTCTTCATATTCATAGTAACTATGGTAAAAATGGGTTAGTGGGCACATGGTGTCACACTAAACCAAAGAATCTTATGTCAATGAATTATACCTACATAACCAATACTATGAAGAGGGTCTAAAACTTATGTATTTATCCCTTAATGTTGTCTTATATGTGAATCATGCAATGTGTGATAGGCAAGTACAATAATGACCTAATTTGTAACTTATAAAATGTGGCTCATGGAATGATCCTTTAGTAATTCAAATCTATAGATGTGTTGTCCCTATGACTGATATGGAAATAGGATAAAATAGGGAATATTTCTCACTTGAGTGCTTAATTGAGTTATTTTTGGTCTATGCTAGGTGAGGTATGAATGATGATTGATCTTGTATTTATATCAACCCTTTGGATAATATATCACATTGAGGCACTTAGGCTAACCATTGGAATATATTTCATTTAAAAATTGAATGACTTTAGGGTGTTGGACATTTGCATTGGATAGGATACTTGCATCGACATAGGTGTCTAACTATGACGTAAGTGGCTAGGTAGTTGGAAAATAGTTGTAGGTCCAAAACTTGTAGAGATAGAAGATAAACAAGTTTATAATATTCAGGGCAAGATAGAAAGCATGAGTTATCAAAATAATATTGGATAGGCTAAGAGATAAGCAATTAGGCACATATAGATAGTATATGCAAGCCTTTTATAAATGGGAAAGGACTATAAGTTGAAGGTATATCCATGATATATATTTTCCAAGTGTATAAGATTGAGATGCTATATAATTTATAAATAGTGTCTACATTCCCCTTTTTAATCAAGTAATGAAATTATTGGTTTAAAGGAGAATAAATGCATACCTGAGTGTGTATAACACACCTTATCTTTGATTGAGTCCAACTTAAGTGATTTACTAATGAATAACCTAAAACCAAGAGAATGTTACAATATATAATCATTGCATATAATATGAAATTCAAAGTATTGAAATGATTGAAATTAAAAGAGAGTAAGTGTAGACACCAAAATAGTGTCAACCCCACTTGGTCCCTTTCTAACTTTAACATGCCTAACCTATACTTTATTAATTTAAAATACTTATTTTAAATTAATCATCCCCTTTATACACCTCACCTTGGATTCCTTGCCCTTAGACCATTTATCGCCCTATGACTAATCATAATTACCTAAGACCTATTCCAACTCCCCCACTAATCCTCGCACCTATTAAACCCGCCTTTGGACCGTTCAACAACGACAACCAAACTTGGCAGATGGAGGAATAGGAAAAAGGCTAAAAATATCATTTTTACCCATTCTCTAGCCACTGACGTCGGTCAACAGTCGATCGACACCGGTGGTATTGCCGACGTCAGTTGCTTAAAACTAAATTCTAACCTCGGATGCTAATTCTCTGGCTCCCAAATGCGAATTCTCTTGCTCCCGGGATCCGAATTCTCTTGCTCCTCGACTCCTTGCATATCAAAAGCAGGGTTTAGAATGAGGCATCAACATTCTATCATCACTCTCCAGGGTAATAAACTCTGTAGAATTCACTCCACACTAGATTGAAATGTTGCATGAGGTCTCCTACATTAGCCATAACAGGAACAAGTCTTCTACACTTCTGGTTCTCCACCAAGAGCTAAGTATTATTCTGGTTTATATTTCAATATTTTTAGAATGCATTGGTGATTAGTCCATTGAATATTCTTGAGTACTATTAATAGACAACCTGACTTTCTTCTCGGAGCCTTCCTCTCATTCTTATTCTCTTTCCACCCCTGTCCTCTACCTTAGCCCTTTTCTAGACCATATTCACTGCCCTACAACCCTGCACAAACCATTAAACTCTCAGACTCCTTCCAGACTCCTCTATCAACCAAAAACTTTCCCTAAAACCCATCCAAGGCCCATTGCCCCTATCGACATTGGCATCAAGGCCCATTTCCCCTACCGACGTCGACAGCCTAACCGACGTTGACAACATTGACCAACTGGCGATGATAGACTAACCGGCGTCAGTGACTGTGGAAGACTGATTGCAGGATTTAGGTACGCATTATCTATTTCTCCTTCTTTAAGTCTTTCATTATTTCTTTCCATTACGACATTATTTTTATCAACTAGTGGACTGTCATCCTTCCAAGAAGTCTTTGCACTTCTGGGACCGAGCATATCGCTTGGTAGTCCACCATATCTGTCTCTAACATTTTTCTTTGTTAAGTTTTCTTCTTATCTACAGGTGTCATCCTCCACAGCCAAAGAGGAGCTCCTTCAATGTCTGGATACAGTGCGCAACTTCATTTGGGTACGTACAAACCCCTGACCATTAACCCTTAGTTTCTTATTTCTTTTGAATGTAAATAAAAAAAATGAGTAGAAACATTTTGGCACGCCCAGTGGGACCCTGGAGTTTTCCTTGGGTTCATTTATTTTTCTTCTAAAGGCAAACTTTCATATAGTTGCATTAGGGAAATTTTCTCTTCTTGCATCCTTCTTCCATCTCTTTATTTAGGAAAGAAACCATAAGCAGGAGTTAAAAAGAATGTCTTTCTTTTCCTTCTTGTCACTTTTCCTTGCATCTTAGAGTAGTGAAAATTCATGCTCTTAAATCTCTTCTCAATTGTTTGCATCCAAACAAAACATTTCAATTTTGGGTTAAAAATCTATTGCATTTCATTCCTGCTTGAATGCATATTTAGCCCTCTCACTTAGTAATTAAAGTGCATTATGAATAAATCATAGTGCAAATATGTTACACTACTAGACCACAAGCACATCAAATTAAACATCTAAACATACCTGAGACAAGGCCCGACTAGGATTTCATCACCTAGCAGATACCTTACCCTTCCTGGTGATCCCACTTGGACTTCACTACCAAGGGGAGAACCCACTCTATTCTCTGGCAGAGTATAAACTCTAGGGGAAGTATATATTGGCTAAGCGACCCATCATGGCTCTGGGATTGTGAAGTGAGGGGAGCAAGCCCCTAACACCAAGCCATGTATGGAACCTAACACAGACTTTTGAGAACCAAAACATAACCTAAAACCAACCTTAGACTGCCTCTTTTAGGACCCATTCTAAAAGCCCAACTTCCCAAACACACTCTTCTAAGGCATAAGCCAACACGACTCTAAAATTTATTCTTAGGAATTTAATGTTTAGAGGCTGCTTGCCTTCATCTACTTTTCTATTTTTATCTAGTTTTTTGAGCTGGTAAGGATGCATTATATAGAGCTCCAAAAACAACTCAGAGCTTTCTTCTTTCTTCCAAAAACTTTCAATTTTCTGAGTTTCTGGAAATACACAGTAACTGACATCAGTTTTTCCATCGACGTCGACAACTATCTTCACCGACATCAGTTATCTGACTGACATCGGCAACTTACTCATCGACATCAATTTTTCTACCGACATCAGCCACTGTCAAAAAAAAAAATTCTTCTCAAATAGCAAGCTAAAAACCTGATCTTTTTACTATTAAAAACAAATTCTGGTTTTTTTAGGCTGAAACATACAGTTTTTAGAACCTAAATATATTTTTCCTTAGATGGTTTTGACACGTATTCAAACCAAAACTCTTGTTGACCATGCAAGGCAACAACCACTCCTGCCTTCGCCTTCTATATCAAGTCCCCAAATGGAGTATAATTCAGAAACTAAACGTACTCCTATCCAACCAACCCTGACTCAACCCCCTATTGTTCTTGAAGGGGACCAAGACTTTGAAAGGTTCCTTGACCTCAATGTCAAGGCTCTTCAGCACTATCTCACGAGAAGTCAAACGTGAGATCCTTCAGGTAACCCAATTTATGGGATGCCAACTTCCTTAGTTGAAACGGAAATCATATCAATAGCCTCCGTAACCCAACCCATGGTCACCCAGGCCATTGCCTCAACTAACAACCCGACCATGACCAATCTTCAAAGTGTGGCCTCTCCTTCAGTTTTGGGACCTACCTCCATTGGGGTTTATGTACCCCCTCAACCACAAACCATTCAACAAAGTTATACACCATTCCAGAACTTAATTGTCTCCATCCCACCTACTCTTGCACCCATAAATACAAGAGTGACTACCTATCCTTTAACAAGTGTCGCTGCTATTCAACCACCCTTGGTGACACCTAGTCAACTTGTGCCCTCCAATTTCATGGCACAAGCCCCCTTGACCTCAACATCAGTCCCTATGATGAACTACCAATACGTTGCACCTATAAAAATGCAACCAAGTACGTCATACGCCCCTCCTAACACCTTCCAAGTACCTTACAACCTAGGGGGTGCCCCATCTGCCAATCCATCAGCCGATCTAATCAAGATGTTGATGGATAAGATGTCTAACCTTGAGACATCCATTTCCAGTTCAAGCAATGTTCTTTCATATGAACAAATCTACAATGAACCCATTCACCCTTCGGTGCCCATTAGACCGTATCCTAACCAGTGGGAACTTCCAAAATTTACTCGTTTCCAGAGTAAAGAGGACCCACAACAACATCTACAAGTGTTTAGACACACTTGCTACCTTAGAGCACATGATGATGCATTATTACTTCGTACATTTCCCATGTCACTTTCTGGTGCCGCCCTTGACTGGTATAGCTCTATTACCAGTCACTCTCTTTTTACCTTTACTCAACTAGCCCAACTATTCCTTGACCACTTTTCAATCAACATCACTAAAAAGGTCTCCATTACAGACCTATATTCTATTAAACAATTCGACGATGAGTCAATAGCTGACTTTGTTGCATGTTAGAGAGGTCTGATCAACCAACTCTCCTTCTCATTACCTCAAACTAAGCTCATCGAGCTCTTTTCAAGAGCATGTGCCAAGCACATATCATCTACTTTGTGGGTCCAAACATTCTACACATTTGATGAAGCTTTCACCATGGCTAGGAAGCTTGAACTCCACGCTGTCAAAGAAGATAAGGTCAAATTGTGTAGTAACACAAAATCTAATGACCATTCTTCTTCCCACTCTAAGTCCAAGGGAGTGGAAAATGCTGTGGTACTTATGTCATCATCCTCTACCACAACCAACCAATCTGAGCCCTCTACATCACAATACTTCACAAGACAATTCCAACAATGAAATATACAGTGTCAATACACTCCAATAGGAGAATCATACGCTTCTGTGTTGGATAAATTAGTCAAGCAGGGGGTCCTCAATCTCCCTCAAATTCGACCACCTCAATTTGACCCCTCAAAAGCCATCCCTACATGGTATAGGGAAAATGACTTTTGTAAATATCATCGTGTCAAAGGTCATGACACAGACAACTGTAAAACCTTCAAAAACATTGTCCAAGACATGCTAGACAAGGGGGATCTTGTTTTGGATAACCCAAATGTGTCGGCTAACCACAACATAGATATCTTTAGACAACCATTCCCTAACCATCCCCCAAATCAGAATAACATTCAGACCATAGTCGATGACCTTCAAGAGCGTAATATACGCACGATCGACATGGTTTCTAACCAACCTCTCCCACAGTCTGAAGAGGTTAGTCCACCTATTTGTCCATCACAGGTTGAAGAGCCTTCTTCTCCTATTTGTCCACCTCAGGTAGAAGAGCCTTCTTCTCCTATTTGTCCACCACAAGTAGAAGAGCCTTCTTCTCCTATTTGTCCACCATGGGTAGAAGATATTTCTTCTCCTATTAGTCCTTCATCCACTCTTTCACACATATGAGAGTCTCCTTTAACTTCTCTCATATTAGAGGATGCCTTGATGGCACCAACGCTGGTGGCCTCACCCTCATCCTTCTTATCACCTAAACCCTCACAAGCAAACACCATGCCGCAAGAGATTAAATATCTCGGTGTTCACCCCATATTGCACCTCACTCACCCACAAGTGAAGGTAGACTTGAACCTTGACTCACACAATAGTAGTCCTCACACTAAACAAAAGAAGGCTACTAAACCATGTCGGAGAACTCCTCTCCCACCATCACCATTGCCCTCTATTTTTGGCCCACATCCATCCACCTTAATAGGAGCGCTCCCTACTCCAACACCTAACAAACATAAATCACCTCCATTACTACATTTACCTGACAAAAACATACCTCCTTCAAAACATTCAACACCTCTCACCATGAAAGTGCCATCTACACGTGTGGTCACACCACCAAACAAAAAGATGGTATGAAACACTCCTATAACAACTCCTAAATAGAAGTTGTCATCTCTTACTGCAACAAAGCGCATAGACCCATTAAAGGGTTCTTATGCTTCAATGTTATGCCAATTATTTTAGTCCTCTAGCATCATCCTCCCACCTCTTAAACCATACCAACCTCTCGAACCAAAACCATCTTGGTTCGACGACACTCAAATTTGTACGTATCATCGCACACCTAGACATGACACTAAGCGTTGCTGCACTCTTAAGATTGTCATTCATCAACACTTGAAAAAGGGCACTCTTCTCATTAAGGACCCCTTTGACACACTACTGACACCATACCATGTCTCCCAAACCTCTTCACCATCACACTCATCAACTATCAGATCAAAACCATCGTGGTTCGACGACACTAAATTTTGTGCATATCATCACACACCTAGACATGACACTGAGCATTGCTATGCTCTTAAAGCTGTTGTTCATCAACACCTAAAAAAGGACACCCTTTTCATTAAGGATCCTCTTGACCACTTTTTCAACAACCCATCGACACCATCACATGCCTCTCAAACCTCATCACCTAAATCGAGATCCCATCATCAGACTATGGTCTCTCTACCACCTTCAACCCCATTATTTGAAATCAACACCATCAATGTGGCCAATGGGTCATAAATCATAAAAAATAAAGGGAAAAAGAAAGCTTCTATTCCTTGGACATATCCTTTTATCAAACCCCCTCAACCATCAAAACCCAAGATTTCAATCTTGGGCACATCTCGACCAACTTTTTCGACACCAATTCATGACCCCATGGTGAAACAACTTCACCAAACCCCTGTGAAGACATCTTTGTATGACCTCATTCAAAGCTCTCCATAGCATCACAA
Organism: Torreya grandis; assembly: GCA_037957365.1. Taxonomy (NCBI): domain Eukaryota; kingdom Viridiplantae; phylum Streptophyta; class Pinopsida; order Cupressales; family Taxaceae; genus Torreya; species Torreya grandis. The sequence goes on along the minus strand of JARHVA010003467.1, from coordinate 1,528,913 downwards.
AGCTTTAATCAAAGCTTTACAGATAGTGGAGGTCCAACCTGAAGACCCCTAACCACTGGTTGCTTTAATCAAATCATTACCAACCATTACCTCTGTCACTGTCCCTAATTCTGAGATTCCAAACTCCAACCTGGAAGATCAGGATCTCACCCTCTTAAACTAAGCCTATCAGGCAAAAGCTTTGAAAGATGCATCATCACATCGCACTCCTTGACAAAAAGGAGCTTCATCATCTTCTCTCCATCCCATTTATCTAACTCATTGATTATCTGCAATGGGTATCAAACATTCTCCCTGTCACAAAAACAACTGGGGGAATTCAACTTTATACTGACTATCACAACCTCAACCAAACATCGACCAAACATCAACCAACCAAGCTTCGATCAACATGTGACCAATATGAAAATAAAAGTAAATGACGCAAGTTTTCTCCTAATTGGCTTGGACCTTATATCATAACGCACAAGTATGAATCAGGGACTTATCATCTGTCTTCTCTTGAAGGTCAGCCAGAACCTGAGCCCCTTAATGCCTTACATCTGTGACCATTCTATTGTTAATCCAGTAATCATTCACTTGATGTTTAACTTGAGCTCATCCCTTGAGCAACCCCTATCATCCTCATTCCTATTCCTTTCAACCCTTTTTCCCTACAAACATTAGTTAATCCTTTTTGCATTAATGCTTTGTCCTACTAAAAAGGGAAACCCTTAAACCTCTATAGGCTAGTCCATGACTAAAACTTTAGTCCACAAAACATATAAAATTGGGATGCCTATTCAAAGATCATAAAACTATAAATGTAGATTGCTCCCTCGAAGGATAGCTGCATAATTGCTGTAATTGATAGACTGCTCCCTTGTTGGACAGCTATTCAAAGACATTTGACCATACAAAGCAGCATATAGACCAATCCCTCAAAGGATGGCTATGCCTAAATTTTGCTACAAACAACACTCTCTTAGAAGCTTTCCACATTGATCAGCTTCACATATGACCACAAAACAAAACAACATCCCCACGTAGACTTCCCGCATTGATCAGTCTACCAAAAAAAAATAAAATTGACTGACAAACTATTAAGTCATGGACTTGCCTATAGTCATTCTCAGGGTCACCTATAAAAAGGGGAAAAGTTATCCTTGCTAAAAAGGGTTACGCTATCCTCACATCTCACATAATCATACCTATTACCCAAACATACTCAAGGGATTTTGAGCTCACTTAATGTCAAATGATTTGACTACTTCTCTAATACAAACCAATGGTCAACGACGCAATGCATGAATGGGGATTTTATTTGCAAAAACTCCTATCTATGCTACCATTATGGTCCCTGTCAATGAAAGAGCACAACACCTTTCACTTCTTACATACCTTTGTCACATCCAACCAAATCATTTTCCAAACCAAATCAAACCAAACCAAAACATTTTCTAACCATTAACATAGCGTCATGATTTATTTAATGCAAATATCAATTTGTGTTATATAAATTATCATAGCCCATTCACATTAGTTTCTATGAAAAAAAATACACATGGAAACTAACAACCAAACATGATTTATGTCAAGCATATACCATCACCAATATGGAAACTTGCTAAAGCATAAATATACTCATTTCATTTTTAGCATACACCATCACGGATGTGGAAAGTTGCTAAGGGATGAAAAACCACCTAACTTATGTTACAGAATACACCATCACATAATATGGAAAAGGCTGTAACATCATCATACACTCATCATTTCAAGCATGTACCATCAGACATATGGGAAGTGCTAAACCATTAACATGACCAAACCAACCATCAATCTCTTTGACCCTTCCTCCCTTTCAGGGATAATTACATTGGCTTGAGGCCCTTGAAATAAGGGCTATGTAGGCAGCACTCAGTTGACATAGAGTCTTCTAGGGTTAGCTCAGCCATTTGCCCATTCGTCTCCCTAATGACGTCGGCCATTCATTTGTTCATCTACCTGACGGACAAACCATTTCACCTTTAACCATGACTTAACCTAGTCAAACCCAATCCATAATCGACACTCTTCCTCCCTTTTGGGAGAACTACATTAGCCTGAGGCCCTTCAAACAGGGGCTATGTAGATAGCACTCAGTTGACATGGGGTCTTTTTAGGTTAGCTCAGCCATTCCTTTATCCGTCCATCTAATGGACCAACTATCTATACCAACCCAAAATCATGATCAAACAACCAACCCTGACACTGAAAGAAATCACCATAGATTTCTCATAGGGCACATTGGAGATCGCATACATCTCCCCATCCACAACAAACTACACTTGAGATGACTTATATCTCAGCCTGACTCGACCAATGACCTTGGAGATCATGACTATCTCCTCAGACCATGACCACTTCTGAGACAACTTTGCCTTGGTTATTTTGATTGCATATATGCTACCTCATGAATAGTTAGCAAATTGTACGCAACCCACATTATGACCCTCACACGTGTTGTCAGATCACGCTCTAGTTGATCCTCAATATTTGTGACATTTTCCTATTTTCTAGGAGCACTTCCTGAGCTTGAGATACTTGGAACATGATGACCATTGGAGCTACAGCTTTGATCATTTAACCCAATCAGCTACGACTAAATGTTGGGGACCAGTTATCTCAATTTTAGCACTCCTTGACCTTTGAATACAATAATTTAACCTATCTATCATGTGAAGTGGTATACGTGCAATCCTAATTATTACAGCGTTCACACTCCAACTTTACCACACTCATCCACTACCTATCAAATCGGCACCTGATATCAGGTTACCTTCCCTCGACTCCTGCTTCAAGGGGGAATACCTCATCCCATACTTGGGGCAACCTACACCTTATCTCATACCTGGGGAAACTTACTCCTATTTTTGTCTTGTAGTTCATCAGAACAACCAACAAAACAAAAAGGGGCAAATGTAGACACCAAAATAGTGTCAACCCCCCTTGGTCCCTTTCTAACTTTAACATGCCTAACCTATACTTTACTAATTTAAAATACTTATTTTAAATTAATCATCCCCTTTAGACACCTCACCTTGGATTTCTCGCCCTTAGACCATTTATCACCCTATGACTAATCATAATTACCTAAGACCTATTCCAACTCCCCCACTAATCCTCGCGCCTATTAAACCCACCTTTAGACCGTTCAGTAATGACAACCGAACTTGGCAGATGGAGGAATGGGCAAAAGGCTAAAAATAGCCTTTTTACCCATTCTCTAGCCATCGATGTCGGTCAATAGTCGACTGACGCTGGTGGTATCACCGATGTCAGTTGCTTAAAACTAAATTCTAACCTCGAATGCTAATTCTCTGGCTCCCCAATGTGAATTCTCTTACTCTTGAGATCCAAATTCTCTTGCTCCTCGACTCCTTGCATATCAAAAGCAGGGTTTAGGATGAGACATTAGCATTCTATCATCACTCTCCAGGCTAAGAAACTCTATAAAATTCACTCCACACCAGATTGAAATATTGCATGAGGTCTCCTACATCAGCCATAACGGGAACAAGTCTTCTACACTTCTGGTTCTCCACTAAGAGCTAAGTATTATTCTAGATTACAAGATTCAGGTACGCATTATCTATTTCTCCTTTTTTAAGTCTTTCATTATTTCTTTCCATTATGACATTCTTTTTATCAACTAGTGGACTGTCATCCCTCTAGGATGTCTTTGCACTTCTAGGACCAAGCATATCGCTTGGCAGTCCACCATTTATGTCTCTAACATTTTTATTTGTTACTTTTTCTTCTTATCTACAGGTGTCGTCCTCCATAGCCAAAGAGGAGCTCCTTCAATGTCTGGATATGGTGCGTAACTTCATCCGAGTATATATAAACCCCTGACCATTAACCCTTAGTTTCTTATTTCTTTTGAATGTAAATAGTAAAAATGAGTAGAAACATTCTGGCACGCCTGGTGGGACCCTAGAGTTTTCCTTGGGTTCATTTCTTTTTCTTCTAAAGGCAAACTTTCATATAGTTGCATTAGGGAAATTTTCTCTTCTTGGCAGATGGAGGAACGAGCAAAAGGCTAAAAATAGCCTTTTTACCCATTCTCTAGCCACCGACGTCGATCAACAGTCGACTGATGCCGGTGGTATCACCGACGTCAGTTGCTTAAAACTAAATTCTAACCCCAGATGCTAATTCTCTAGCTCCTGAATGTGAATTCTCTTGCTCTTGGGATCCAAATTCTCTTGCTCCTCGACTCCTTGGATATCAAAAATAGGGTTTAGGATGAGGCATCAACATTCTATCATAACTCTTCAGGCTAAGAAACTCTATAGAATTCACTCCACACCAGATTGAAATGTTGCATGAGGTCTCCTACATCAGCCATAACGGGAACAAGTCTTCTACACTTCTGGTTCTCCACCAAGAGCTAAGTATTATTTTGGTTTATATTTCAATATTTTTAGAATGCATTGCTGATTAGTCCATTGAATATTCTTCAGTATTGTTGATAGACAACCCAACTTTCTTCCTGGAGCCTTCCTCTCATTCTTATTCTCTTTCCACCCCTGTCCTCTACCTTAGCCCTTTTCTAGACCATATTCACTGCCTTGCAACCCTACACAAACCATTAAACTCTCAGACTCCTTCCAGACTCCTCTATCGACCACATACTTTCCCTAAAACCCATCCAAGGCCCATTGCCCCTACTGACATCAGCATCAAGGCACATTTCCCCTATCGACGTTGGTAGCCTAACCGGTGTCGGCAACATTGACCAACCGGCGATGACAGACTAACCGGCATTGGTGACTGTGGAAGACTGATTACAGGATTCAGGTATGCATTATTTATTTCTCCTTCTTTAAGTCTTTCATTATTTCTTTCCATTATGACATTCTTTTTATCAACTAGTGGACTGTCATCCTTCCAGGAAGTCTTTGCGCTTCTGGGACCGAGCATATCGCTTGGCAGTCCACCATATCTATCTCTAACATTTTTCTTTGTTAAATTTTCTTCTTATCTACAAGTGTCATCCTCCACAGCCAAAGAGGAGCTCCTTCAACGTCTAGATACAGTGCGCAGCTTCATTTGGGTACGTACAAACCCCTGACCATTAACCCTTAGTTTCTTATTTCTTCTGAATGTAAATAGCAAAAACGAGTAGAAACAGTAAGATTTAGGAGTATACTTGTGTATTGATGAAACCATCTTACCTTTTGGAAATTTGATTTGAAATATATATCATTATGAATCTTTGAAACTGAGATTAAGATAAATATAAAATTTGGAAATTGCATGTATCTAAAGAGATAGAGAGATACTAGAGGACACATTTCCCCATCCTTGGATAAAAGATGAGTTACCACCTGACAGTTGAGATTAACTCAATCATGCAACCCAATCATACTTATAACATAGTGAGTGTGAATGAATCCAGTCAAATCACACTATAAAACTAGTGAGGATAGATGATATAATCAAATCCAACCTATAAAATTTTCAATGTTGAGTGATTTTATCACCTCAACCATACCAAAAAGTGAACCAACTATTGCATTAGATTGGCTCAATACAATCCATTACAATCCAACTTGGTGGGTGGTGATTGTCTCTAAAAGTGTTTGCAATCTAAAATTGATTTGATTTTGCAATATTAGGTGCACATTGCATATCATATACACTTTAGATATGTCTCATGTTGAAACCATGTATAACAATGGTACCAATGTATATAATTATGCCACAAATGTGTATTTGAATCATGTAACTATGAATTTTAGCCAATTTTAAATTATGTAAGTGTGGAGAACATGTTTCCAAAACTTTCCCCCACTATAATCTGAAACTAAAAAATGTTGTTAGTACCAATGTGGATGACATGTTTCTAAAACATGACCACACTATAATCTGCTTATGTTGTATATTGAATAATTTTGGATAACATGTTTCCAAAACATACCCCAATAAATCTGAAACTATGAAAAATACAAAGAACATGTTTCCATAACATGTCCCCACTGCAATTTGAATCTATGAAGCAATGTGGAAGTCATGCCTCTATGGTATGCCCCAACTAATATGCTTCCCATTTTGAGATGAGGGTAAGCACCAATTGGTAGTTACCTTGTTCGTAAAAAAGATAAGATAACCATGTAAATTATAAATGTACCATGTAGTATATAGATGGAACATGTTAAAGTTTTGGATAATGATTTTGAATATGACTCGATCACTAGACTATGGACTATCTTAAGTTTGAGTGAAATACTACATGATGGTATCTCATAATATTTTAATCTTGCTAATTTATGCCAAACAATGATTTTGGGCTCAATAAAACATGAGATAATTTTTAGTGCATTGTCATTTTTAAAGTTGAATTTAAGGAACAAGATTGACAAGAATTTGGAGACTTGCTTGAGGCTCTATAAAACTAGATACAATGTCCTCAATTTTCTATTTGATAGAGCTATAGTAATTTGACAGTCTATATCTGAAAGAAGAGGATTGAAAAATAAGTATTCAAATGCACTATACTCAGAGAGTTTTGTAGTATTAGATCTGAGTCCAATAAATTTTGAAGAGAATACAAATAAAAACTATCAAGAATAAAATAAAGAAAATTGGCAAGTTGAAATTTGAAGTTTAGGCATCTAAAATTTGAGGTTGATTGAGGAAAGATAATATATTTTGTGATCCCCAATAATTTTCCATGGATTCATGCATCCAAATTACATTTTGATAATTAATATTGGGTAACTCTAATTTTGATAAAAAAAATCCTAATACTTGATTAGAAAAATGTGTATTTTAAAGTTTTATTTGATTAAGAGAACATGTCTATAACAGTTGTAAACTCTATTATAGAGATGCATAAGTATATTTTGGTGTTTCCTTGTTATTTTATACCAAGTACATGTATTTTTGTGTTATGTTTAATTAAAATAACATGTTTATAATAGTTTAAAACTCTATTATAGATATGCATAAGTATGCTATGGTGTTTCCTTGTTATTTTATGCCAAACTTGTTTGAGATGTCTATAGTGTAATGAACTGTAAATATATATATTGGAGCAAGAACTTCAATTCTACCAATAGCTTGCATAAATGACTATAAATTTTGAGAAAACCATCACATATGTATTCAAGCAACTTCCATTAATCCCACAAGTGATGTGTTGGACCAACATTAAATTTTGACTTGGCCTTTTAATATATCATAGCCAATTCACTAAAAAGTCAAGCAATATCTTAACCTCAATCCTCGTAGTTTTAATTTCACTTGCACCATCCTCAATGCTAGAAATAAAATCTACACTAGGTCTGAGAATTTGGGATGTGAAGTCATTTATGTCATTAACCTCTTTTAACATTTCCTAGTTTTTTAAGCCTTGAAGACATAGTAATTTTTACTTACAAGTTTATATTTATAGTTTTAGTTATTTATTATTAAGTTTTTAAGTCATTAAAACCATATAGAAGGAAGAAAATATTTTTTTAACTCATTTTTATAAATGTCTTAAGGACCACTTGTGACTTAGGATATAATAAGCTTAAAGTAATAATTATATTTTAGTTAGCATGGTTTGTTAATTGAAATATATATTTTTTAAAAGGCTATTATTGATTATGAATATGGTTAAGATATTTTGGTGGACCTTATTATATAGATTATAATTTTAAAACTATGAAAATATTTTAAATATTTTTTTTCAGTTATGTCATCCTCACTTTTCATGTCTTGTCATATGGCCCCATAGTCGATTTATACTCTATACTATAATTTTTCATCACATTTTTTCTATACTCAATTTATTATATTATATGATTGGTATTTTGGGATATTTATAGATGTTTGTACTCAATTTATACTCAGTAATACACATGATATTATTGTATATACTATGCAAAAAGAGTCATAGAGAACCATATTTTGGGACATAAAGGATAAAAAAAACAATATTATTGATTTCAACCTCTCCCTTAGGATTATTTGGAATCTTGATCATGTTACATACATTTATTTACTGATTTTGGCAAGGTTGAAACATAATCCACTTGTTGGAAGACTTGTTGACTTGCTCTACTAGCCTTCATAATTATTGTATATAGCCCTAATCAATAAGATACAAATGAATCAACTATGAGGCTCACATTTTAAAAACACAGTTATCCATAGAAACTATAGAGAGATTTTCATATTGTATCTTGTTTTTAAATGTTTAAGGTAATAATTATATTTTAGTTGGCATGGTTTGTTAATTGAGATAAAAAATATTTGAAAGGCCATTATTGATTATGGATATGGTTAAGACATTTTGGCAGACCTTATGATATAGTTTATAATTTTAAAACTATGAAAAAGTTTTGAATATTTTTTGCAGTTATGTCATCCTTGCTGCCCCATAGTCGGTTTATATTCTATACTCTAATATTTTGTCACAATTTTTTCTATACTCAGTTTATTATATTATTTGGTTGGTCTTTTGAGAGACTTACATAGGTCTGTACTCAATTTATACTATGTATTGCACATGATCCTATCGTATATAATGCATAAAAAAAGTCCTGGAGAACTATATTTTTTGGACATAAAGGATATCAAAAAATATTATTGGTTTTAACCTCTCCATTAGGCTCATCTAGAATCTTGATCATGTTCCATACATTTATTTATTAATTTTGGCAAGGCTAAAACATGATCCACTAGCTTGAAGACTTATTGACCTTCTCTAGCAACCTTCACATCTATTTTATATAATGTTAATAAAGAATATATAAATAAATTGACTATGTCATTCACATTTTGAAAACAAAACCAATCATAGAAATTATAGAGAAGTTTTCATACTATATATGTTTAAAATGTATAAGGTAATAATTATATTTTGGTTGGTATGGTTTGTTAATTGAAATAAAAAAAATTTGAAAGGCCATTATTGATTATGGATATGATTAAGACATTTTGGCAAGCTTTATTATATTATAATTTTAAAAAAAATAATCAAATAATTTTTTTTTTAATAATCTTTTCAGTTATCTCATCCTCGCTTTTCATAGTTGTCTTGCCCTATGGATCCATAGTCAATTTATACTCTATAATTTGATTTTTTGTCACAATTTTTGCTATAGTCAATTTATTATATTATCTGGTTGGTATTTTGAGAGAATTACAAAGGTCTTTACTCAATTTATACTTAGCATTGCACATTATCTTACTGTATGAACTACATAAAAAGAGTTTTGAATAACCATATTTTTTGGACATAAAGGATAACAATTTATTTTTTTATTGATTTCAACCTCTTCCTCAGGCTCATCTAGAATATTGATCATGTTATATACATTTATTTATTGATTTTGGCAAGGTTGAAACATGATCCATTAGTTGGAGGACTTTTTGACTTACTCTGGCAACCTTCACAATTATTGTATACATGGCTAATAAACAAGATATAAATGAATTGAATATGAGGCTCACGTTTTGAAAACACAACTAGCCATGAAAAATACAAAGAGGTTTCCATACTGTAAATGTTTTTAAATGATTAAGATAATAATTATATTTTGGTTGGCATGGTTTATTTTTTGAAATAAAAAATATTTTAAAGGCCATTATTGATTATGGATATGGTTTAGACATTTTGGCAGACCTTATTATATATTTTATAATTTTAAAACTACGAATATGTTTTGAATAATTTTTTTCAGTCATGTCATCCTTGATTTTTATAGTTGTTTTTACTTATGGCCCCATAGTTGGTTTACACTCTATACTCTGAGTTTTTTCATAATTTTTGCTCTAATCAATTTATTATATTATCTAGTTGGTCTTTTGAGAGACTTACAAAGGTTTGTACTCAATTTATACTAAGTAATACACATGATCTTACTATATGTGCTACACAAAAAGAGTCATGGAGAACCATAAAAAAATTTATTAATTTCAACGTCTCTTAGGCTCATCTTGAATCTTAATCATGTTACATACTGTAATTTACTAATTTTGGCAAGGTTGAAATATGATCCACTAGTTGGAAGACTTCTTAACTTGTTCTAGTAACCTTCACAGTTGTTGTATATAGCCCTAATAAATAATATATAAGATGAATTGACTGGGAGGCTCACATTTTGAAAACACAAACAACCATACAAAATGTAGGGAGGTTTTAATAATATATCTTATTTTTAAATTTTTAAGATAATAATTATATTTTGGTTGGCATTGTTTGTTAATTGAAATAAAAATATATTTGAAAGGTCATTATGTATTATGGATATGGTTAAGACATTTTGGGAGACCTTAATATATGTTTATAATTGTAAAACTATGAAAATATTTTGAATGTTTTTTTCCGTTATGTCATCCTTTCTTTTCATAGTTGTCTTGCCTTATGGCCCCATAATTGGTTTATACTATATAATCTAATGTTTTGTCATAATTTTTACTATAATTAGTTTATTATATTATTTATTTGGTCTTTTGAGAGACTTACAGAGGTCTTACTCAATTTATACTAAGTACTACACATGATCTTACTATATGTACTCCACAAAAAGAGTCCCGAAGAACCATATTTTTGGGACATAAAGATAATAAAAAAAAATATTATTGACTTCAACCTCTCCCTCATGATCATATGGAATATTGATCATGTTATATACATTTATTTATTTATTGATTTTGACTAGGTTGAAACATGATCCACTAGTTGAAAGACTCATTGACTTGGTCTAATATCTTTCACAACTTTTGTATACATCCCTAATAAAGAAGATACGAATGAAGTGACTGTGAGGCTCACATTTTGAAAACATGGCTATCCATATAAACTATAGAGAGGTTTTCAAACTATATTTTATTTTTAAATGTTTAAGGTAATAATTATATTTTGGTTGGCATGGTTTGTTAATTAAAATAAAAAATATATTTGAAAGACCATTATTGATTATAGATATGGTTAAGACATTTTTAGCAAACCTTATTATATAGTTTATAATTTTAAAACTATGAAAATATTTTGAATATTTTTTTAGTTATATCATCTTCACTTTTCATAATTGTCTTTTCCCATGATCCCATAGTCGGTTTATACTCTATACTCTGATTTTTTGTCATAATTTTTTCTATACTCAATTTATTATATTATTTGGTTGGTATTTTGAGACTTATAGAATTTTGTATTGAATTTATACTGAGTACTCCACATGATCTTACCATATGTAAACACAAAAATAGTCTTAGAGAACCATATTTTTGGGACATAAATGATAACAAAAAAATCATTATTGATTTCAACCTCTCCCTCAGGTTCATCTTGAATATTTCATGTTACATATATTTATTTACTATTTTGGACAAGGATGAAACATGATCCATTAGTTGGAAGACTTGTTGACTTGATCTGGAAACATTCACAATTGTTATATACAACCCTAATAAAGAAGATACATATGAATCAACTATGAGGCTCATGTTTTAAGAACACAACCTACCATAAAAACTATAGAGAGCTTTTTATATTGTATTTTGTTTATAAATGTTTAAGGTAATTATTATATTTTAGTTGGCATGCTTTGTTAATTGAAATAAAAGAATATTTGAAAGGCCATTATTGATTATGGATATGGTTAAGACATTTTGGCAGACCTTATTATATAGTTTATAATTTTAAAAATATGAAAATGTTTTAAATATATATTTTTAGTTATGTCATCCTCACCTTTCATAATTGTTTTTCCCTATGAACCTATAGTCATTTTATACTCTATACTCTAATTTTTTGTCACAAGTTTTGATATACTCAATTTATTATATTATCTGTTTGGTCCTTTGAGAGACTTACAAAGGTCTATACTCAATTTATATGATTCCACCTAAGTAATTTCTTAAAGCATTTTGTCTTAATTGTAAATTCATCATCAAATTAAGAATTTCACATTAGAACACTAGATATCCATGTCAAAGTCTATGATCTTTAAAAATCCTAAAAAATCCTTACTAATTAAAGTTGGATATGCCTAATCCATGTGTCTTGGAATTACTTTATGAATTTATAATCCTCATATTATATCATATTTACATAGTAGAACAAATAATCTCAATTAAGGCATGGATTATATATCTATAATAGAGTTTTAGCTCTTTTTTACATTCAAGATAACAAATTTGCAAAATTTAGCAGTGATAAAAATGATGCCTCAAGAGTCAAAACTATGCCCATTAGATACATTATGTTAATGGTCATTGAATTCAATAAATGGAAAAGATTTGAAGTTTTGAAAGCACATCATATAATGACCAGGTTGGTTTGATTAAATTACAATTTTCATAGTTTTCATTCCCTATGGGCCCATAGTCAGTTTATTATTTATACTCTATACTCTAATTTTTTTATCACAATTTTTGCTATACTTAGTTTATTATATTATATAGTTTTTATTTATCACATATTTATTTTAAAAAAATAAGAGACTGATTTCCTCTAAGAAATAATGTCATGTAAGATAATTCTTTTTAAAAATGCATAGAAAACAAATTGAATAAACATAACAAAGCCTCATGATCATATTGTATATTGTTTTTAAATGTTTAAGGTAATAATTATATTTTGGTTGATATGGTTTGTTAATTAAAATAAAATATATTTGAAAGGCCAATATGGATATGGTTAAGTCATTTTGGCAGACCTTATTGTATAATTTATAATTTTAAAATTATGAAAATATTTTGAATATTTTTTCAGTTATGTCATCATCACTTTTCATAGTTGTATTGCCTATGATTGCATAGTCAGTTTATAATCTATACTTCGATTTTTTGTCATAATTTTTTCTATACTCAGTTTATTATATTATTTGGTTGGTATTTTTAGGGACTTATAAAGGTTTGTACTCAATTTATACTAATTCATATGGACATCAAATTTATTCCTTAAAAAGGAGGAAAAATTAATCATTAAAAAGAAGGAATCATAAATAAGATCTCAACTTTAGACTTCTCATCCTCTAACCTCTTTCTCCATTGGTTTTTAATTAACATAAATTACCTCTTATAAAATAAATCTACATAAGTACTTCAAATTGCTTAAAATTCTAGAACCATGAAACCCTACAACTTAAATTCATATAACTTCATTTCTATTAAATTTGTATTCCTTTGTGGTCACGGGAATGGTGCAGTGAGAAATAGTTACAAGAGGAGGCCAAAGAGGAGTTTAAGCAACCAAAAATGAAGTAAAATCCAAGTAAAACATACAAGACATATATATATGTAAATGTTTTCACACTTTTAATGAATTTTATCTATCTTTTAATGGATTTGAACTATTATCATGTTATTTTTTCCATCAGATCTTTAATTTCAGTTGTAGACACCAAAATTATGTTACCCACGTGCATAACTCCCTGTGTTGAAACCCCTCTTGAGACCCTTTCATTAATTATCCTTCCTAACCCATGATTTTACCCCTCACACATTTAATTAATTTAAAATATTTAATTGAGTTAAATTAAAAACTATTTATGCCACCTTACTAGACCACCTCATCCTAAGACTAATTCTTACCCTCTGAGTCACCTCAAGACTTAGTCCCCTAATCCTAACTACCCATGACTTTTTCTCACCCCAAAAATAAATTCTTAACTAACTACATCCTTCTTAACCTCACATTTCTATCATTTCCTAATTGATACCACACTTGGCATAAGAAAGAACATAAAATAGGATAAAAATCACCTTTTTACCTATTATCATGCCATCGACATCGGTCAACCCATGACTGACATCAATAGGATCACCAACATTGGTTACTTAAGCCAAATTCTAATCTGGTTTTTAGGTCAGCAAAAATCATAAAAACTTAGTTATTCGCATACAAGCTTTAACATTCAACATTCTATATCTAGGCTTACCTTCACTCTACACAAATTAGTCTAGATTAGGAATTAATTTATTGCATAGAGCTTGGATTATTTTGAGCCAGTATACACTTGTCTTTATGTTCACCTATTATTTCAACATGCCTCATCAGAGCCATCTATTTGGCACCCATGGTTCATCCATTTCATCAGCTAAGTATATCTCTATGTTTTGATAATTCTTTTAACAACCATTTTATAATTACGTCACATTATATCATTTATTATTTTAAGAACATCCTGACTCTCCTTGTGGAGGAGTTGTAAAAATCCTTCACCTATTTTCCTCTGCTCTAAACATACCAACCTTCTATCTAGACCCCCTTGAGTCTTACACACTCCCTTAAAACTCTTCCCAACCTCATAAACCTGACCAACATCCACCTCCTAGATTATAAAAGTCTCTTACAACCCCCTGAGAACCTATTGCCCTTACCAACATTGTTTAGATAACTTACATTAGTCATATAATCAACATCAACCATATCTCCTTACTGACATCGATAGCCTAACTGACGTTGATGATTGGGCATTTCCACTAACCTCCCTAAGCCTACCCAAACAACCTAAAAATAAATAAAAAACTCACATTACCTACATTGTTTCACTCTTTACTACACTTAGACTATAAGAATGGCATGAATATCTCTCTCTTATTCTCTCTTTAATTTTGTTATTCATTACCAATTTTGTTTCAAAAAGTGGACTGTCATCCCTAAGGAAGTTTGACACTTCCAAGAATAAGCACGTAGTTTGGTAGCCCACTCATCTATCTACTAAAAAATATTTTGGTGGTAGTGCTTTCTCATTTGTAGGTAGTCCCCCCTAGCCAAAGAGGAGTGCTCAACACCATCTGAATACAACGTGCAACCAATTTAGGTTTTATCTAATCTCTAATCTCTAATCCCTACCCTTCATCTCTATTTCTCCTTAAACATCAAATAGATTCAAAATTTAGTGAAACAACAATGTGAAAACCTTATTTTATATTATATTAAAACCCTTAATACTAGACACAATTTGGTTATCATGTGTGATTGTTTGTTTACTAATGAGATCAATAAGATTTTTATGTTTGTTTTGGAGTGTTTGTTTAGTAATGAGATCAACAAGACCTCAAAAATCTTATGAATGTGTGTCTGGGCATTGATGTGGTGATGACCATTTTTTAGAGTCACACACACCTACTTAGGGTTTAAGTTTGGGATGGGTCTGTAGTAGTTCTTATTTGTGATGTGTCTCATGTCCTCCTTACTTGGATTTATTCATTCATTCAAGTGTTTGAAATGGTTGGACTACCCCCAATTTCACAAGGCAAAGTAAAATAGTTGTTTTGAAAAACTAAAGGTATCCATTGATCATAATCATTATTCCACCTCCAACATATTTACCCCGTTAATATGTTTGGGGAAAGGGCTTTAAATATGGATTTTTCACCAGTATTTCTTGATTTGAAAATGACATATATTTATAATTTTTTAGAAATATCTAATAGAAATTTCTAGTTAATTATGATCTAAGTTATGAACTATATAAAGCTTAGAAGCCTAAAATGGCATTTGATAAATGCACAAACTCATGTGGAGACTCTAGTGATATATTAATAAAATTTGGATATAGAATCTCATCAAATACCTATATGTCATCATCATAATTATCATTTTACATGTTTATGTCAATTGGATTTTTTTTCTCTTTCTAAAACTTTATGCATATGAATTGCATTTTATTCAAATTTTAACAAGGGCTCATAATCTGTCTGATGAGATAATTCCTTCTCACTTGTCTTTGAGTTATTTACATTTTGGTGATCATTATTTCCTTTGTGTTGAATCTTGATTATATGTCCTTCATAAAGAAAATCTATGTAACTTTTTTTAGTGTCAATTATAGCATGCATATATTGTAACCATTTTTGTCCAAATGTAGTCCACAATTGGTCACCAAGACGTATTAAAAATATTAGTCTATCAAAAACCTTAGGCCAACAAGTAACTAGTAATGTAATATGGCCAATTAATCCTCTACAATGTATATTATGTTGTAATTCATATGTGTTATGATCCAATTATTACATGTGTTTGTGTTGGAGTTGGTGTGTTCACACCATAAAATGTTAAGCAATATTTAGGGAGATTATTTTTTGTTATGAGTAACAACTCATTATAGACATAAACTATTTTGTCTGTGCTACTTTTTTTAATTGTAACTAATGTTTGTTTCTCTCCAATAAATTACTTTGGTAAAAAAAAATTCCAAGTTATATAATCATGGAATCCCTATTCTATTTTAGGTAGATTTTAAATCATGTATGAGGTATACATGTATGTTTTATGCATGGTTGTGTGTATTTTTCATTGTGGTAATGTATTTCATAAGTGATCATGTGGATGATAAGCATTGATTTCTCTGAGATGGTATCATAACTTTCTTCTCAGCCATTTCTCAATAAAAATTACTTGTCATACGAAGATGCTATTAGCATTGGGTAATACATTTTTTTAAATGTTTGAATAATGAACTTAAGTAGTCTCTACTTGTTGGACACTTATACAACTCAATATTCAGATTTCTCATTGCAATTTATTTAGAACTACGTACTATTTTCTAATTCAGGCCACATTAGAAGGTGATCACTTTTCATATGCATTGACCTAGCCATTTTAGGGTATAATTTGAATGTTTTTTGTGTTTTGATGTTTGAGATTGAAAATAGTAACATTAAATAGTTTGTATTCATAGTGGCCTCCAAATTTAGATCGATGATCTCACTTTACAGGTGTATGGAAGTCTAGTTTTGGTTGATAGAGTTGTATTGATATTAGTTAATGTGAATAAAAGTCTTTGTCAATGTTTGAATTATTTGTGTAGTAGATATTACACACTACTCATTGTCCTCCTAAACCATGGAGTGCCCTCACAATTTAATGCTATTTTTAAACACATAAATTAACATTTATTATTAAAACAATGACTTTTAACCATTCTTAGTACACACTTAGCTCATGCCCAATCCATGGTCTTTAACTACCCTTCATTCACTTCTATGCAAGTGATATTTACATTTAAAACAAATTATAGTTATAAATATCCTTATTCACTATTTTAAGCAACCTAAACTCATTATTAAGTTGTTCCACACTCCCAATTTAGTTATCTTTGCTCCTCAGATAAGGTCACTCATTTAGGACTATCTCGCTCATTGGTCGTGCCTAAATACTTAGGTCATGTTGTCTCACTAAATAATAATTATTTTATAAAATTTAAAATCACCTAATGGGTCGTCCCACATGTTTCACAAGTCCCATTCAAAGGAATTAAAAAATTATCACTATAAAACCACATTTTATAACCTTTGTTCACTTAAGGCTTATATGATTGAAAAATACCAAAATATTTAATTGCACATTGAGAGGAAAGCACCTATTCTTACTAATTTTGAGTACACATAGTGCTATTATCCCATATCTTAGTTTACATACACCTACAAAGTTACAAGTCATTATCGAATCACTTAATCATAGTAATATTGCACCAACATCTAGCATTACACTAGTATTTCACTCACACCACTATAGAATGAGATAATTACATAGAGTTTTATCCCTCTTCAGAGTTTGGTATGTAGGTATCACTTAGTACATGGGGTGTTGAGGTCAAACAAAACTTCAACCACTAACCTATTTTTCCATTTATTATGTTTGCTCTTCATGGACTATTAAGATATGGTTCTAAGAGATGGAAAATGCATCTAGTGGCTTTCATATTGAATCACATATATCTAATCATGCACACATAACCCATAGGCGAAGGTGCATAAGCCCATTTTTACATAATGTTTAAAAACACTACAAGACCCCAGTTCTCCCTATAGACAATTATGTATGTTGGCCTTATTTGAATAGTGTGACCTTATCCCATGTAGATGTGAAGCCCTGATCATGATTTATAGTGGCCTCACTCATATTCTCAATCGATCACACAATCATAGTCATAGTCTTACATTGTTTGATTTCTAGTTAAGTTGTTATTATTTAATTTTTTCCCTTTTTGGCATATTTCTAAATATAATAAGTTCTAGATCACTTTATGTGATTTATTATATATTTCATACATTCATATTTTATGTAAAAAGTTATATGATTAAGATTAACACTCTATTAATCCAAAATTTGATAAAATATATTTTTGAACTTATCACTTGATTGAATATTACAAAACCTAGTTTTGCTTAGGGTTTCTTTCTATTTTTAGCATTTTTGGTAAGGTTTCAAATTTTTTATTTTATGATTTTAATACCAATAATGATAATCTATCTATTATTTTTGGTTCAACGTTTTTTAGTCTCATTTATATGTTTTTTGCTTATAACATGTAAAATATTTCAATTTTATGTAAGTTTGATGCATGATTTAATGGCAAAGATAAAATATTATATCAATCAAGAGATTAATAATGAATAGTTAAATGATGATTATTATTGCATGGATCATTTTGAGTTGCCACTTGTTAAATTACTAGACATTGGATGGAATTGATGGTTACTTTTTTTCTCCCTCCCCTAGACCTCACAACTATATTAGCTCATATCCTACCTTTACTATTTGCTCTAGTCTTATAGTATATCTTGTGGCCTGAGTTGTTGTCACTAGATGAGGTCAGGTACCTCATTAGGAAAGACAATAGGAACAAAGTCAAGCAATCCATCCTCATACCCAACCAAATCCAATAGGACCAATTACTCAATCTAGAGGGTATGATATTATGGACCAATTAAAGAATACACCAACTAAGATTTATATGTTAGAATTACTTCAGAAATCTATTATTTTCAAAGATATTTTATATCAAAAATTGAATCAGATACATATGCCTTATGATATATATCCTTCTTATTTTATATTTGTCATAAATACTTATAAGGATATTGAGTATGGGAAATGAGGATTGGCTTACATAGTCTATTATTGATCATAATCTTCCTTTGTTTATACAAGCTCAAATTAAGAGTACAACAATAAAAAGGGTTTTGATTGATAATAGTTTAGGATTGAATATTTTCAACCTTACATTCTTATATAAAATGGGTATTAACATGGATACCATTAAAAATACATATAATAATATCAAATTATCTGATGATGTACCTCACCAAGCATTGGTTTCCATCACTTTGGATATCAAGGTAGGGCCCAAAATATTATATACTCAATTTCAAGTAATGCTTAATTATTTGCACTATAAATTACTATTGGGTAGTCCACGAATACATGAAATGGAAGTTTTACCTTATAATTTACATCAATATATTAAATTTTTACATGATGGATGGGTAAGTGCACAAAGTTGGGGGATAAAAAGTGGTCTTCCTGTGGACATGATTTTTCAAAAATTTAAAAAATTTAAATTTGTGTAGATAATTTGAGATATCTACACTCCAAATTTGAAGATGGTGTTAAAACATCAAATGTAGAATTTCGAGTCTAGTTTCCAAAACATTATTTTAAAAAAAAATGGTTAAGTATAACTAGGTCAAACATCTAAAATTTTAAGAGGAACTCCTATTTTTTCCAAAAAACATAATAGATAGACGCCCATGACGTGCACCATTTTCAAGCTGCATTTAAAATTATTTGAAACCCTTTGGAGAAAATTTAGATAAAATATTTTAGTACGTCACCTATATTTTTTTTAATTTTTTAATGAATACTTTTTAATGAATTTTTCAAGTAAATATATCCTAAAAATTGACAAATAAATAGTCATCCGTGAGTCACACCTTACTACCTAAAAAAAATGAAAATAATTTTTTTTGAATGTGTGTATAATTATGGGTACTACGTCACCATATAATTTGTTTTTCACTTAGAGAAATGAAAGATAAATTAAATGAACATGTATAGGCATGTATGTTTGTGGCATGTAGTGGCCTAAAAAGGCAAGTTATAAATAAATATATTTTGAAATCTTAAATTACTCTAAAAATTATAAGAATCATATTTTTTGAAATAGAGAGTGTGCTTGTCACAATGGTATCAAGTTTTTGAATTTTCACTTTGAAATTCTTAGTGTATTTGGAAATCAAAGTTTAAGTTTTTTGTTTATTTTCATACCTTTCAAAACTCAGATGTACATTGACAGTCCAAGCCTTTGGCTCAGGAATCCAAGCCATT
Organism: Torreya grandis; assembly: GCA_037957365.1. Classification (NCBI taxonomy): domain Eukaryota; kingdom Viridiplantae; phylum Streptophyta; class Pinopsida; order Cupressales; family Taxaceae; genus Torreya; species Torreya grandis. The sequence continues at coordinate 1,508,830 of JARHVA010003467.1, read as the reverse complement.
CCCGAGCCAAAAGACATGAAAATTGAATTCAAATTTAAATACCATGATCATGTTAATAATGTATTCATGGTATTTAATAATTTTATCATGTTAATAATGTGATCACATTATATATTCTCAACATCTTAAAACCTGAATAGGAGCCATTAGGCCTAGTAGTCTTAAGATCAAATATTGGGTTTAGATTAAGATTTTTTTGGGGGACCAATGTTCTTGTCAAGGATTGATAGCATTGAATGATAATTGGAGATGTATTAACCTATGAATCAATTTATTGTTCCTTTGATCCTAATATGGTGTGCAATCAGGCCAATAGATCCCAAATTGACAGAGATGGACATATTTTCTTGGATGGAGCTTGGTTGGCCCCAATTACAGAATAAAATAAACTAAATACATGGTTTATTATAATATGGTATGTAATTAGAGACCTAATTGACATCATATGGGCATAATTCCCTTTTTAGGGCTCATTTAACCCCGATTGTGTGTTAGATTAAAGTAAATATTCAATTAGTTTAATATGGTGTGCTATCAAAGTCCTAATTGACATTATATTGAAGGAATTATTTACACAAGGACCAATTAATATTAATTAAAAATTATACTAAATAAAATAATTGATTGGTTAAATATGATGTGCAATTAGGGGAAAATATTCATAATGGACAAACTAGATGGACACAATTCATTGTATGGGGTGAAAAATGACTCGATTGATATTTTAGGTGGAAGCAGTTAATTACATAGGACTTAGTTGTCCTCAATTATGTATAGTATTGAAAAAATATCAATTTATTTAACATGGTGTAATTAGAGTCCCAAATGACATTAGATGGAATTAATTCCTTGCTTGGGGGTTGAGTGGCCCCAATTGCATATCATATTGAACCTAAATACTCAATTAGTTTAATATGGTGTGCAATTGGGGATAATGAAACCCAATTGGAATATTATATGGAAAAAATTACTTTCATGGGGATCAATTGGTCCCAATTATGTATAAGATAAAACCAAATACATGATTAGCTGGATATAGTTTACAATAAGGGCCAACCAAGTTATAACTGACATTAGATATATCCAGTTGCTTGCATGAGCCTTGGTTGGCCATATTTGCATATTAAACTAAACTAAATACTTGGTTGATTCAATATGCTATGTATTTGGGACCAACATAGCCCCTTATTGATAGTAGAAGGATGAAATTTCTTACACAAGGCTTGTTTGGACTAAATTTCATAGATCATATTGAACCAAATATTCTTTCAGTTGAATTTGGTGCACAATCAGAATCCTAATTGTTATTAAGATGGATGTAATTCCTTATAGAGGGTTTAATTGGTCATGATTTCATATCAAATTCATGATAACACTCAATTATTTGACTAAGGTGTGCAATTAGAACCTAAATTAAAATTATGTTGACACAATTCCTTGGGTAAGCCTTGATTGGCCCCAATTATGTAATATCTAGAACCAAATACTCAATTGGTTTAATATGGTATGCAATCAAGGCCAAGTAAGATCCAATTTTCATTATATATGAATGTAATTCCTTGCACATAGCTCCTTTGGACCTAATTACATATCAAATTGAAATAAAAATTATTTTTTTAATATGGTGAGCATTTAGATCCCAATTGATATCATATAGATGAAATTACTTACATTGAGGCTTAGTAGGCCTCTGGGATCAATTTAACCCCAACTAACATCCTTTATATATATTAATAAATAGGTTTACAGGGATGAACTTGGTTAAAATTGCATCAGTCATTACCATAATTGACTTTGTAGGCTCAATCTATGATGATGTGGGGGATAATTGATCCCAAATTCACATTTTTTACTCACAGATCTATGTTCAAGGATCTCAAAATTTCCCCAATCACCATCATGATTGTACCTTATATACCTTAAAACCTATACCCTAAGCCCTAATCTCTAATTTTCCTAATCCTTAAACTCTATTTACCATAAATATAAACTCTTTAAACCTTGAACCAATCATTTTTTCTCAAATTAACATCATTTAGACTAAGAATTAAGTTCTTAGGGCTCAATTTGGCCTAAATCACATGACTGATTGCCCCATTTGACTAATTCACTCAATCTAAATGATGACATCCATGGTATAATGACAACCCAAAAACACATTTTATAGTAAAAAAATGGGTCTAAGTAATTCAAATTATCCTTAATTATCTTTGCGATTGAGGCTATGTACCCTAAACCATGTATATGAATTAAAACCTAAAAGTTGTAAACCGTAAACCCTAAACATTATACCCTAAATTGTAAACCATTTACTTTCTAGGTATTTACCAACTTCAATTTAGTCCCAATTAACATCCTTTGTAGTAAGAGTCCATTTTGAACACATGGCATATCTAGTGATTAGACATTAATGTATAGGTACTTAAACCTAACCCTATGCCCTAACCCTAATGATCCCTAAAACATAAATTGTAATATTTATTCCCTAATGACCACTATATGCCACAAACATACATGCCTTATGATATAACTAATTTTATCATGAGATGTCATAAAATGCACTTTTTAAACCTATGGCTAAAGCTTTTGGAGCACCAATCTAGCTGTGCATATATTCATTAAATTGGGGCTATTTCAAACCCATTTAACCTAATTAACCAAAGAGGAGGAGAGCTAGTTGATTATTTTAATCGAGGAGGCATTTGAGGTGAATTTTAACCCCTTTAATAACAAGATATGATTTGGGGCATAATCAAAAGATTGATCTTCTATCATGAATTGATCCAATTAGTCAATTTGTGTAAATTTCCCTACATGATTTGGGTAAAATTGAGCCCTTAAACCAAATTTATGGCTCAATATATTATATAAAATGTATGTAACATGTACATGGCATTATTGACCCTAATTGTATTAGAAATACAAACATGAAGGTAATCAAGTCATAAATAGGTGTCACAAGCAACTTGCATGTTCTTTAATTACCTTAGTGATTGGAACCTATATCCAATATATTAAACCTTAAATTGCCTTATACCATTTAACTTTAAGCCCAAACCCTATACCATTTACATTAAACCCTAAGCCATAAGCCCTAAGCCACAAACCCTAAACTAATAAATTTAGCCCCAATAACATCTTCTATATATATATATATATAATAAGAATTAGGTTCACAGGGATGGTCTTGGTTAAAATTACATCACTCATTACCACAATTGACTTCATATGCTCAATATATGATGACATCATGGATAATTGATCGCAAATTCATATTATGTAATCACAAATATAGGTTCAAGGCTCCTAGATTTTCCCCAATCGCCTCCATGATTATATAAATATACCCTAAAACCTATACCCTAAGCCCTAATCCTTAAATTTCTTAATCCATATTTACTCTAAAAGATAAATATAAACTCTTTAAACCTTGAACCAATTATTTTATCCTAAATTAACATCATTTCTAGACTAAGAATTAAGTTCACGGGACTCAGTTTGGCCTAAATCACATGACTAATTGCCCCATTTGACTAATTCACTCAATCTACATGATGACATCCAGGGTATAATGACAACCCCAAAACACATTTTATTATTAAAAAATTACTATTATTTTTGGGGGCTTTGATATGCTCAGAGCTTCTTTCTCCAAGTATTAAGATAAGAAAAAAATGACTTAAGAAATAATACCATGGCATTTAATTCACTTTGGCAAACATATTGGCTGACCACTCAAAAAATTAAAATCACAAGTGATATGACATTTAATTCACTTTGGGATACATGCCTGAAAACATTTTTGTGCCATGTATGTCATAAAAGTGTGCTACCTACTATTTTATTAAATGTACACATTATTTCAATTTATGGGGAGTCATTTCCCTTCCATTGTAATGTCAATTCAAAACTATGAGATTTAACACAAAGAGAGATGCGAGTATCCATAAATCCAAGCCATTTTAGGGGAAAGGTCCCAGTAGTAATGCACCTTCACTTTGGACCTTAATTGTAATCCCTAATCCCTAATCCCTAATCCATAAACCCTATACACTAATGCGTTAATCCCCAATCCATAATACTTTATCTATATTAAGTATAACATGATCACATTATTTAATAATGCGATCACATTGTTATTAACATAGGCAACACTCAGTCCTCATTGCTAATTTCCAACCCCAAAGTTCATATCAATAATAATGTGATCATGTTATGTAATAACATGATCACATTATTATCGATATGAACTTCTCGATGGGTTGGATGGGCTGGGACCTTATAGAAAACATAATGTGATCACATTATATAACATGATCACATTATATAACATGATTGTGTTATTATTATTTTAATGATAAGCTCACTTATCAATGATTATTTTTAGCCCAAATTGAGACTTCTATCCTCACAAACATTCTATACATACTTTTTTGAGATCTATGTACCTGTACCTAACCCCACCTTTGAAAATTTGTCAATTATCCCTTTGGATGGGTTCCAAAGCACATTTAAAGAGGAAGAAGTTGTTGAAGAACAAAACACCAGAGGAATTAGAATATTTCAAAGAGAAACACAAGCTACTAATGCAAAAAGTTTATGGTAAACAAGGTACAAACCCTAATCCTAATGACCCAAATGCCATAGATAATGAGCCAATTAACGATAATGAATTAAGAAATGATGAAATTGACTATAATCAAATGAATAATGTTGAAATTGACCATAATTAAATGAATAATAATGAAATTAACCATAATGAAATGAATAATAATGAAATTGAAAATAATGAATTAGTTAATGTTGGAAGTTCACATTCAAAGTTCTATGTTTTTGATTTTGTTGATGATAAGTCTATGTAGGATGCTTTACCCCCAATGAATGAATAAAATTTGATGGAAATAAATAATGGTGAAATTAACCATCAAGAAAATTTAATGGAAACATATAATGAATAAATTGACAATGAAGAATTTAATGTCATCCCACCTCTAAACAATGAAAGTAATAACGGTTTTGAAACACCCTTTCAAAAAATTCCACCATTACCAACACCTCCAAGAATTATGTATAGAAAAAACAAGTACTTAATTGAAGTCGATGAATATATTTTAAAACCAATGCATAACAAAATGTCTAATCACCATTCAAGAAGACTAGCTCAATAAATTTTGGATACTTTCTTTCATAATTTGGAGTATGATAGTCAAAGATGTCAATTATTTGCTTCATTGATAAAATTGATTAAGATGAGACCTATAATATACACATTAGGACTAATAACATCTAACATAGATGATGAAAATGATGAAATTGTTGAAAATATACATGATGTATTTCATATTGTAGGCCTAAGATCACGCAACAAAGATTGTAATGCTACCCAACGTATAATGACAATTATGCAGTAAGTTTTGAAATAGTGAAAAAAAGATTGATTTAAAAAACAAGCCAAACACTTGATATAAACAAAAAAAAATTAATGAAATCAATTTCAAGACGTGAAAGACTTAATGAACATAATACCAATGAGCTCTAGACATTATCTGCTAGAATTCCATGAAACTACAAGGCTATAGTTGATACTCTCAAAGAGTTAATTGCTCAATTTTGAAAAGATAATGCACGAGTTTTGCCCAATTTAGAGTTGGTTTTTGTAACCGTGAGCCAAATATAAAATGTTTATTAGATATGAATTAAACACAATTGTACTCTAAATTTTTGGAAAAACATCCACAAATTTATATTTATCAAAGATATTTTGAGATAACAAAACCTTTTTATGTTAAAATAAATCACACATGCACCACTTGTTTTTATAGGCACATGTTGAATTTTCAATGCACTATGATGTTTTTCACCATATTTTTTGTAATTTGCATAGTAAAATTTTTTAGGAGTTTAGAATTTAATTGACATAAAAATAAGTTAGGGAATTTATTCCAATTATCTTCTATAAAAGACTAGATGGGCAATTATTTTACAATAAATCATGTTTAAATGGAAATTATAGCATTTGTGGTGGATTGTCAAATTTAAAAAAATGTGTCCATGAGGAGATTAAAAGTGTAATTGGATAGGAATTAGTTCGTTTAAGAAAATATAAATTAGTGACTTATCAATTAAAAGATGGCAAACAATATAAAAGGTGTGAGCTTGTTACAAAAAAGATATTTGTTTCAGAATTTTTGGTCAAATTTAGGGAGAAGATTTTTTATGACTATGAAAAGAACACTCATAGGGTTAGATGGTTGGATGAAAATTTAAAGATATGAAAGGATACATTACCACTTGGTTCCATTCTTTCAGTATTTTATTTTGTAGAGAATTACACATTTAAACCCCAAATGGAATTTCAATCGCAGTATTAAAAATCATCACAAGTTGCCATATTCATGCATGCACCTAATAGTATATAGAAACAACAAAAAATATTAAGTACCATTTATATATCAGTGATGATATATGACACTATTTAGAGTATGTGCAAAGTTGTTTTTATAAGTTCTATGAATAGTTGAGTTAGAGGAACATTACTTTCAATCAACATTACATTTTGTCAAATAATTGAACATCACAATTCAAAAATGCATGGATGTTTTATTGGTTGATAAGGATGCACATTCCATAGGTGTAGAACACATTTGGATTTTCACCAAGGCTGGCCATGGAAAAGGGGAGCATGATGGTGATGAAACATGTGTAAAAGGATCTATTGCAAGGGAGGAGTTAAAATTTGAAGAGGGTGTTCATTTGACAGATGCAAAAACTATGGTTGAATGGTTTAATGAGAACATGTGTCATGGTGCTCAACCAAATTATACTATTCATAGACATTTTTGGTTAATTGAATAAGAACACTTAGCAAAGTATGAGGATTGTATGACTTTAATGGGTTCAAGTGACCTCTACTCATTTCATAGCTCAAATACAAGTTCTTAGACTATTCATACGAGACACTTGGCATGTTTCTATTCTGCATGCATGGAATCTATTTATAATGAGTGTGAGTTATAATAGTGGGTGGATGATTGGATTTCCAAACCTCTAATTTTAATCAACACATATCAAGTTTTAACAACATTGTAACTTACAGATTCATCGTCATATGAATTTGACCATGTATCCGATCTAGTGTAGCTAGGTATAATATTTTTCATTATGTAAAATTTATTATTATTATTTATATATCTTCATATTGTCACTAAAAATGATTTTTTGTGATATATAGGGCATGTTTTTTCAATTATTGCAGATGAGGATAACGAAGAAGGCATTGATTAGTACTTGTGTTAGTATGTAGAGAGAGAAAAAAAGGACTTCCCCAAATATAGATGGAGAAAACATTGATTGTCCCACTGGGTCAATATTAGTCATTGGAACTTTGTTTCAATGATATCCTATAAAAAATTTAGATTAATGGTTGTTTGAAGAGTTTGAAATGCATAAAAAGATACTGCACTATTCAAATTTGATTCTTGCAATGAATATTCAACTAAAAAAATATTAAGGGAGGCCATTAAACTAGAAACTATGGAAAGTTTGAGAGTCAGATCATGAAGCTATTCTTGATACTATCAAGGTTAGAGTAGATCCTAGTGGTTCATTGGATTGAAACATGTAGGTATGTTGACTTTTCAAATGTAGATGTAATCAATTTTACCAAATGTTTTTTATTTTATAGGTAGTACATATATAAATTTCATTTTTAATTGCTTACTAATTTTGTTTTTTAGGTTATGGTGCTATATATTCTTTCACCTTTACATGGTTGGCACTGTCAGTAAAGCATTCTATATTTTTGAAGCTAAGAGAATCTTAGGTTTTATGGGTATTTGAACTTAGGCTAAAAATTGTATTTTTCTTATATTGGGTAGGGTGTTCTTGAGGCCAGAATGGGTGGTGGGTTTGTCGATCAGGCCTAAAAAGAGGCTAATAACCTAATCCTAGATGTTATATCCCCCCCTAAAACATGTTGGTAGTGTCATTTTTCACTCAAGAAGCATTGAAACCAAAGTTCTGCAACCACAATTTGAACTTCAACAATATTTGTTCTCAGTGTTTCCACCCTCTAGAATGGTAGTGAAAATACACTTTTAGGTGGATTAAGACATCATGATAGTGTGATAACATGTAATTTACCTATCTAGATGTAATCAAAGTGATAAATTTGTATGTGGAGGTCTCAAAGGTAAGAATGCCAGTTGGAGCTTGAGAAGTTCCTTGTTCATTGACAAAAACTTACATTTTTAGACCCATCACTGCAACTTGTCTAACGGATTGATCTCAAAGATTACACCCAAGTGTTTCAAGGTGTTATTAGAGGAATAAAGGAGATATGTGAGATATTTTATGGTTTGAAAAAATGACTTAGATTTTTCATTTTATGCATGTTTAAACTTAGGCTTAAAAATGGCATTTTTCTTGTATTGGGAAGGGTGTTCTTGAGGCCAAAATGGGTGGTGGGTTTGTCGATCAGGCCTAACATGAGGCCAAGAACCTAGTAATAGAAATTATTCACCCCATAGATGTGTTGGAAATGTTATTTTTCACTCAAGAAGTATCAGAACCAAAATTTTGTAACTACAACTTGAACTTTGACAATATTTATCATCAAATGTTTCCACTCTCTGAAATGGTAGTGAAAATGTACTTCTGGCTAGATTAAAACATAATGGTGGTGTGATAACATGTAATTTGACTATTTTAATATGATAAAAGTGATATATTTATAGGTGGAGGTCCCAAATGTAGAAATGCCAGTTGGAGCTTGAAAAGTTGTTTGTTCACTGATAAAAACTTGCATTTTTGGACCCGTCACTGCAACTTGTCTAGCATATTGATCTTGAAGCTTCCACCTGAGTGCTCTAAGGTGAGATTAGAGGGATTAAGTAGGTACATTATGGATTTTATTATTTAATAAAATTAATTACAATTTTTATTTTATGAGTGTTTGAATTTAGGCTAAAATTTGCATTTTTCTTGTATTAGGATGGGTGTTCTTGAGGCTAGAATAGGTGGTGGGTTTATCGATCGGGCCTGATGGGAGGCTAAGAATATGGTATTAGATGTTATTTTCCCCATTAGAAGTATTGGTGATGTCATTTTTCACTCAGGAAGCATTGATGCCAGAGTTCTGTAATGACAACTTAAACTACAGACCTAGAAACTTAATGAGTAATTGATCTGTTGACCTATTGACAACTTTGAAAACTTTGATAATTTTGAAAATTTTGACAACTTTGAAAATTTTTACAACTTTGAAATTTTTGATAAATTTGATAATTTTGACAACTTTGACCTATTGACCTATTAGGTGGCATTAATTAATTGACCTATTGACCTCTAGAACAAGGAAACCCTATCTATACCCTATTTTGAGTTAACAGTCACATTGTAAAGGGAAGTAAGAGTTGTTTCTTAATCTTGTCAAGTATTCCATTAAATAGATATGTACTTGGAAGATGGTCCCATTAAAAAAAGAGGTTTTGTAGCTCTTAGAAGATACATGAGAGATTTGAAATTGAAATAATACCCCATGTTACTGTCACAAGCCTATAGGGTGCCTTATTGTGCCCTATATATGGAATTTAATGTTAAAGTGTGTTTGAGGAAAGTGTGATTGGACCATGTAATAACATCTATGACAAAATACTGACTCCTTGAGACCTATATTAAGTTTTGGTAAGTTTGAAACCTAAGAGGATTGCCTAGTGAGAAGATCGTGAAAGAGTGAGAGGACGTTTTTGAATGGAATGTATGAAATGAGTCAGAGAATTAATTTGAGAGGTTTATAAGAGGTCTAATGACACCAAGAAGTGTCTCCAAAGTGTACAATAAGTAGGTAAAAAGAGAAGAAGGCCATTAAGCCTGAGTGATAAGAGTGTCATTAGTCATTTCCATTACACACAATGAAATAAAAACTTTAATTTAAAAAACTATGTAAGATCCACGATATATAACATTGAAAAGATTAATTTTATAATCCTCATTTGTGCATGTACAACATTAAATACGAGATATTATAGATAATAATTTGGAGGATCAAAACAATATTATGCAATAACACATAATGAAATAAAAAGTGAATATAAATTAGATAGATTACCATGATAGGCATATAATATAATCACATACATGTCTAATGTCAATAATACATATATTACCATGATATGCATACAAAAAATTACATCTACCAACATAGTATCTAATGTTGGCTGAATGTCATACACACATTTACTAAGCCAAAAATGCATCAATTACCATATAGGCATACAAAAAGGTACATCTCATGTGTAAGACATCCTATTCATCAAATAGCCTCCCTTTCTTTGCCTTCCTCAAAGAAGACTCTCCCTAGGATGCCATGTTAGTAGATGGAGACCCCTCTAATGCCTTGGATTGCACAAAGGTTCGATTGTAGGTCCTACACTCATAGTTAGCTTGTAGTTGAGCCTTTTCAAATACAAGAATTATTACAAAATTAACATAAAATACATTCAAACAATTGTTGAGAAATTAATTTTAAACTATAATAAAAAAACATTTAAACATGTGCACTTACTACAAGCTCACGATCTTAATCTATTTTTTATGCTTACTCTAGTTAATGACAGGCTCAACTGTCTGAATAGGTATCTCAAATATGAGAGAAACATGAGAATTTTCCCCAATTTCCATCTGAATGGGACTATCAGCTATCATAGGACAACCCTACATACACAATAAATTTACATAAGTTATATTTTCCCCAAGTAAATTTATTAAATTTTTTAAAACAAGTCTATTTTTACTATTCAAAATTACAAGAACTAATATATACCTCTGTCAGTATTTATGAAGATGATATTGTAGCAACAATCCCTATGTCTGTCTCAACTCATAGAGAGGGAGGAGTGTCAGTACTAGCCATCAACTATTCATGTAAACAAGGTCTCACTTAGTTTTATATAAAGTGCATCAAATCTTATATATGGAAACCAAAATGATTAATAGAAGAACTTGTATATAAAATATCTATCTATATAAGTATATGAATGTAATTACACATTATATGAAAGAAGAAGACAAGCATACATGTGAAAATACACTTAGATATGAATTGATAAGCCATCTATTGAAGTATTAGAGATGTAACCTTGTACCAAAACCAAAATTAGAGGATTAAAACTATGAAAGGGAATATATAATATACTAGTTTCTTTTTTACAAACTGATAAATATAAATATATTTGGGTTAAGATCTTCAATTTATGCTATATTCCATGTTGGACTATATTGGTTTTTGATTTATTACTTGTCTAAAAATAGGGGTTTGACTTAGGTAAGACCCTCATAAATACTTCCTTTTGGATGAATTTTCAAGATTAAATTTGAGTATTTAGGGATATTTTAAATTGTGTTTTAAAGGTGGGCCTACATTTGATGGAGTAGAGTGATGAAGTATGATTAGCTAAACCTAAGGTTATAGAGAAATTAATGACTAATGATTTGACCACACTATATATAATAGGGATACTCTGGATTGTGTAGGTGGGGATTGTTGTCCCATTGAGTAGATTCCTTTTAAACCTATTCACCAACTAGGATGTGTCATGTAAAATAGTTTATTTTTCCCACAAATCCCTTGAGAGTGGACTATCACTTTCAAGGTTGTGATTATGATACTAGGCTTGTTGGCTAAAGGTAGGGTTGTGACTTGATAAAGGATTGTGCTAAAGGTAAAGTTGTTAATTGGGTGTAATACTTTGGTGATGTTGATGCACATAACATAGGTTTTAAGTATGGGATAAGTCTAGTGGGGGTGGAGTGGGTAATTATCCTGACCCTTTAAAATGATATTGAATAGGGATCTCTTCCTCCCTTCTAGTGGAGATGAAGGGACATATTTCCTTTTGTATATATGGGCACCTATTGTTAGGATTATTAAGGAGAGAGGATGGAAATTTGCATGGGTCTAAGGGGTGTTAGCATATGCTTACTTGTATAGTTGGCCTAGAGGAAAATGCATGGCTAGTTTAGAGTCTCAGGTGAAGGCTTTCAATGAGATTGTTAGGGCTAGGGGAGGTTAGGCTCCATCTAGCCAAAAAATTCCAATACTAAAAAATTAAAAAATGCATTCCAACCCCCAAGGTTTAGAGATTCAAACCCCAAGGCTTTTTTTCCCATGGGGATTCCTTGGGTGAATCATAAGATGCAGATTACAGAGAATCATGTTCACATAGTATCTTATATGTCTTAGAAGCTTATTATTTATTTGGACATCAAAAATCAAAGTATGGTAATTAGAATTTTTTTAAAATGTTCGGAAAGACATGTATACTTGTTTAAATTGACACAAAGTCTAATAATAATGTTTTACATATTGTAACTATACAATACTTATAGATTTCATATAGTTTTTTGACATCTTGTCTCTCCATTTATTCTTCCTTTTAAGTTATATTATATTAAACATTCAACTTTCTATTTATCTTTTAAATATACAAAAAATACTACAAGTTGCAGTTGTTTTAAAAAATTCAATTGGGTTTGAAACATACCAATTTTGAAGACTCAATGCAACATATTATATAGATTTATTAAAGATTTGCACATGTTAAACATTTACAACACGATAATACGTATTATTGTATACATAATTATGATTTTAAAAAATCTATAAAAATAGTTAAAATAAAGTGACTATGATTGTATGCATAACTACATACATATTATTATTGTAGGGGGTCTAAGGAGCATGGTCTTACTCCTTGGTCATCACGTCTTCATTTTTTATTTCACATTTTTTTATTTTTTTAATAACACGTAACACATATATGTAGACATATACATAATAGATATAACATTGACATAAAATGTATTAATATAAATTGATTTAGTCAACACCTCACCGATGGTGGTACTAATGGTATATAAAATTTAATTGTGTTTCAAACATACCAAGTTTAAAGACTCAAGGTAATAAATTACATAAATTTACAGGTGTTAAAGATTTTAATAAGCCTGTCACGATTGAAGTCTACCACCTTATTAAAAAAAATGTTGATTTGGGATGGGGTGATGAATTCTTATAGCTTATAAAGGGCTCACTTATATTCAATTGAAAGGAATCTCTTGATGCAATTGAATTTTTTACTTAAATGATCTAGAGTAAATGAATTCCATAACCTCTACCAATACTGAAAAGGAATATAATGCATGTTTTTAAAACTTGCTTTAGTACATTAGATATATGTAAATAACTTATTTTTGCATACAGGTTGTGTTATTTTTGCATTAATTCTTGAGAAGAGAAATTACAAATTAGATGCAAAGAGCAAAACATATATGTAAATAACTGCAGTCATAACAAATGCAAAGAGTAAAACATTTATGTAAATAGTTTTTACCTTTGTATAAGTAAATGGTGTCATCCTAATAGAGGCATATGTAGTTGTGGATGGCCCAGTAGCTAGATCTAAATATGAAAATAATGGCTCCAATAAATTGAATGATTTAAATGCTGGTTGTGATGATGAAGGAACTGTCACCTCCTGTGACATAAAAAATGACATATATATTATATTAAATTTTTATGTAAATTAATTATTAGATTAGAAATTAAATTTGAAAATATAATTTAAATTTAACATGACATTTATATAAAATATATCTATATCTGTGTGGTGACTTATGTCTGCACACCAAATGTGTTAGGTTGTGGAGCTAAAAGCTTCACTGTTATGCAAACGGAGGAGTTGCTGAGTTGCAGAGCAACCAACGTCGGTAGGCCAACCGACGTCGGTCATATCTAGTGTAAAGAGCAACTGGCATCGATCAAAGATCAGATGACATCGGTCATCTCCAGATAGACAGGGACTGACGTCGGTCACCTGTGCGGTTCTAGAACTGCTAGTTGACGAACAATTAGTTTAACGAACCAGTTGTTTGTATGTAAAAGACTAATTTTAATCTTGGAGCTATGGTTCTAATTATTTTAATTAGAAGTCTAATTATTGTTTTCATGGGATATATATAATAGACTCATGGGCTTGTATTGTAATTAAGGACAAGGAAGAGATCCTTTCGATTGTAAGATCTAGGTTTGCAGTTGTGCAAAACCAGGTTGATCTACAGGTTGTGCAAGATTAGGGTAGATCTACATGTTAAGTAAGATCATTTGATTTGTAGGTTGTTGCAAGTTCATGGGAGATCTACTTGGAGTACTTTGAGTACTTGTGTACTGTCAGTAGTGATACTGACTGGTGGAGGAGAACAACTCTGTGTTTGAGTTGTTTGTTGTGACTGTAATTGAGAGAGAGAACTCTTGAGGGAGATTATTGTATGACCTAGAGGTGTGGGATCTCTAGAGGTGTGGGAAAAAGAGTGTGGCATCTTCTTTATTATAATTCCTTCTGGAAGAGTATTAATACAATTGGGTATTGTCTCTCATATTCTGTGTTATTTTTGATTTCTAGTTACTTATTACTTCTGGTTAAATTCCATGTTTAGTTGCTTATACAAGGTAATAAATTGTGCTCCTAGATATTAACAAGTGGTATCAAAGCCAGGTTGCTGGTTCATCAAGTGATACCACTGACAAAGCGGTATCAGAGCTAGGGTTATAGGTTCACAGAGCCTAGTTCGGTGCAGGTTTGTGTTTGACTATAGGTCACTCTTAGGGGTTTCTGATTGAGTGGGAGTATAGCAATGGTAGAATAAAGTAAGCTAATAATGGAGGAACTTGAAAGCAAGAATGATCAATTATGGAGTTATGGAAAGAAAGAGCAGGTAAAGAAAGATTGTTGGTCGGTAGAAGATCAGCATGAAGGAAATGAAGAAGCAGGTGTTACAGGTATTGTTGCATGGGTTGCTCTTGTATGTTCCTTGGATAAAGTAAAATCTTGGATTACAAATTATGTTGCCTCTTTCCATGCAGCCCCAAATAGAGTATTTTTCCATGTTAAGGTCCATGGAGACTTTGGAAAGATTTATTTGAGGGCTGGTGAGCCTTGTCAAATGGTTGGTAAAGGGGAAGTGTGGCTGAAATTGCAGACGGCCAACACATGGGTGTTGAATAAGGTCATGTAGGTCCCAATCTTGAAGATGAGGCTAATTTCTTTAGGAAAGTTGGGTGATGAGAGATGCACAGTAACTCTCACAGCGGATGCACTTGAATTAGCATGTGGTAAGAAAGTAGGTATTCTTTATCTATCTACTTGTATTACTGATTCTCCTTCTATTGTGAAGACATGGCTTTGTAGTCTTGGTCACATGAGTAAGAAGGAGATGCATGTTCTTAAGAGGAAGTCAGATGTCTTTGACAAACTTAAGAATTGGAAAGCCTTGGTGTTCATGGAGGAGATGATGGATAGAGATCAGTCACAGGGGCTGAATAATTTTGAGCATGGTAGTTTGGATAGGGTTTTGATCCAAGGTGAGCTCGTGGGTAAAAAGTCATCACTCATAGGAAAACATAGTTACCGGCATCAGTCAAGTGGAACCGATGTCGAATAGGCAGGTACCGACGTCGGTCATGTGCAGATTAGAGTCAGTGGTGTCGGGCAGGTGGTGATTGATGTCAGGCAGAGAACTGACATCGATGACCAGGTGGACACTGACATCAGTCAGGGAACCAGTGTCGGTGATCAGGTGGATTTGACATCGGTCAGGTACAGACTAGGGTCAACTAGGAATTTTTTTTTGGGTGGATAGCAAGCTATCAAGGAGTCTCAAATGCCCATATGGAGGACTGAAAGGGTAAGTAAGCCTCAAATTCATTATTCCCCTTCTTTATACTTGTTTCTCACTATAGAGCAGGTAGGATCCATGAAATAGTGGGAGCATGGCATGAATGAGGAATTTGATTCCTTGGATGAGAACCAAATGGGATATTTGGTAGAGTTGCCAGTCGAAAAGAAAGCACTAAAAGATGAATGGATTCCTTGGTTAAAGAAGAGAGAGAATGGACACATGAGACAGAAGGCCAGGTCATATGGTCTTGAGGAAGCTCCAGGACAATGGAGGTTTAACCATTGTGTTTACTTTACCAAGTTGGAAAATATTAGCTACATTATCTTGTTACTATATGTGGTGTGTATGCTTGTTGCAAGGTCACACATGCAGGGAATTGCTGAGCTAAAGGTAAAGTTAGTTCAGAGGCGTGTCTTGAGGAATCTGGGAGCATCAAGATTCTTTGGCATGAGAATGTCTAGAGACATGGAAGGTCACAGGTTGATTTTGTCTCCAGATGATTATGTGAATAAGGTAGTGACGAGGTTCAAGATGTGGGATGCAGAACCAGTTTGCACATCTATGGATGGATAGTTCACAAAATGGTGTCCCAATTCACATAATGAGGTTAAGTGCATGGTATGTACTACACCTAAGTTTGCCCAAGTAGTGGGTGTTGTCAGCGAGTTTGGGGCCAATCCAAAAAAGAAGCACTGGAAAGTAGTTCAGTGGATTCTTAGGTATCTGAGAGGGACCAACAACAGGTTAACATGCTATGCAGGGTCAAGCACTTCGGATGTGATAGGTTACTTGGATGACAGGAGTAGCACCACAAGATTTGTGGTGGTTGGTTTTCAAGAGTGAGCTTGAAGAGGGATACAAGCCAGGAAACAAATTAGATGATGTATAGGTATAGGTACAAGTGCAGCTATTTATCTCCAAGTGGGAGATTATTAGGTTGTAGAGCTAAAAGCTTCACTGTTATGCAAACAGAGGAGTTGCTAAGTTGCAGAGCAATCGACGTCAGTAAGCCAATCGACGTCAGCCATATCTAGTGTACAGAGCAACCGGCATCAGTCAGAGATCAGCTGACATCAGTCATCTCTAGATAGACAGGGACCGACGTCGGTCGCCTGTGCAGTTCTAGAACTGCTAGTTGACGAATAGTTAGTTTAACAAACCGGTTGTTTACATGTAAAAGACTAATTTTAATCTTGGAGCTATGGTTCTAATTATTTTAATTAGAAGTCTAATTATTGTTTGCATGGGATCTATATAATAGACTCATGGGCTCGTATTGTAATTAAGGACAAGGAAGAGATCCTTCTGATTGTAAGATCTAGGTTTACAGTTGTGCAAAACCAGGTTGATCTGCAGGTTGTGTAAGATCAGGGTAGATCTACATGGTAAGTAAGATCATTTGATTTGTAAGTCATTGCAATTTTATGGGAGATCTACTTGGATTACTTTGAGTACTTGTGTATTGGCAGTAGTGATATTGACTGGTGGAGGTGAACAACTCTGTGTTTGAGTTGTTTTTTGTGACCGTAATTGAGAGAGAGAACTCTTGATCGAGAATTACTAGGAGCCCTAGAGGTGTGGGAAGCCTCATAGGTGTGAGAAGAGTGTGGCATCTTCTTGATTGTATTTTCTTTCTGGATAAGTTGAATACAAGATTATATTGTCTCTCAAATTCTGTGTTGTTTCTGATTTCTTGTTACTTATTACTTCTGGTTAAATTCCGTGTTTAGTTGCTTATACAAGGTAATCAATTGTGCTCCTAATCTTGACTATAGGTAAATGGTGTCATCCTAATAGAGGCATATGTATTTGTGGATGGCCCAGTAGCTAGATCTAAATATGAAAACAATGGCTCCAATAAATTAAATGATTTAAATGCTGGTTGTGATGATGAAGGAACTGTCACCTCCTGTGACATAAAAAATGACATATATATTATATTAAATTTT
This sequence comes from Torreya grandis, assembly GCA_037957365.1. Taxonomy (NCBI): domain Eukaryota; kingdom Viridiplantae; phylum Streptophyta; class Pinopsida; order Cupressales; family Taxaceae; genus Torreya; species Torreya grandis. The sequence continues at coordinate 1,491,146 of JARHVA010003467.1, read as the reverse complement.
TATGTAAATTAATTATTAGATTAGAAATTAAATTTGAAAATATAACTTAAATTTAGCATGACATTTATATAAAATATATCTATATCTGTGTGGTGACTTATGTCTGCACACCAAATGTACGTGCCAAAAACTCGTCACTCATAAGAATATGATCTAATCCATCTGAACCATCAAAGCAATCATCATAAAAAGGTCCCATGCACATAGTTCTACATGAACTATAAGGGTGGGTTCAAGTTCAAGTATCCTATGGCATATATATAACATCACTCTATGAAATCCTACTCATATGTTAAACGAGTGTATTAGTGAGTGAACTAAGAGCATGGAGAGTGTCTATCTCCATGACTTGATGAACCAAAGAGGGGATCTCAAGCTCAAGAGGATTTTATATATGAATCCATGCAGGCTGATTAAGCTCATGACATACACCTATTCAATCCTACATAAAGCCTTTTCCTAAAACTTGAAACTCACTAAAATCAAAATAATTGGGAATCTAGTTGAGGACAAACTCACATTAGAGTTTCCTCAAAAATATAATGGAACCTCATGATTGTTACATGGTGGATCATCAAAGACCATCCACCATCGATCCTAAAAATTAGTCATGATCAAGTTATGTACACAACGATAGATAAGAAAATGTTTAACGATTATAGGAAATGGGGCATTGGTGGCTGGGTCAATGAATAGGGCATAAATTTTAGCTTTTGAAATATCCAAATTCTTTCCTTGAAGGGATGAAAATTTGTCAACATAATATGCCCTACAAGTATCCCTATATCAGGTCCATCGATCAATTTAACTTGTTATTGAGTCATTTTAACCTAATAAGGTTTTTAGAGAATCAGATAGCTAGGTACAGTGGGGGTTAGTCAAACTAAGATCCCTCATTCTATCAATTAAATCTTCAATTTAAAGTTTGTTTCCCACAATGTTGTCAATAAAAAAATTATTCACTGCCAGGGGGTTTTGGGGAATTATAGGAGGGTTAGGTGGAGGGATAGGAGGAACAACATGGTTTTGTGGAGGGTTAGGAGGAGGAGAAATTAGAAGGTTTATGGAGGGTTGGGAGGGTTAGCAGGATGGGTTGTAAGAAAAAACAAATTACAATTAAAAACATGGTTTAAAGAATGAAAATTATGAAAAATTAATGTTAAATATGGAAGATTTTGATCACTTACCTCTCCTAAATGGTGACATCATCAATCAATAGGTCTTTTGGGTAAATATGGTAGCTTATTGACACTATTTGGAGTCTTTGGAGAAAAACACGATCAAGGAACAAGGGTAGAGCAAGGAAACGTGAATGCAAAATGATTAATTTTGCATTTAGATTTCCCTTTTTATTTATTTTTGCACACAAAAATCATGATTGCATTATTGTTATGTCAATAACATGATTGCGTTATGTAATAACATGATCATATTATTACTTAATATAACATGATCACCTTATTACATAACATGATCACATTATGGATTGATAATCTCAAGCTTGGATTTAAGTAATGCAATCGTATTAATTAAATAATGTGATCATGTTATTAATTAATGTGATCACATTATGAGTAATGTCCATGAAATTATCCCTCAACTCTATGCACTTACCTAGATGCTTATATACATGTTGTGATGATAATCAATCATTCAAATATTGTAAGATTACAACATTTACTATTAAGAATCAAGCACAATAAGGGGACCCTCAATCTAATATAGTTCCAACACCAAATGTCATGCCTATAGAAAAAATTCACACATATGAGGTTGGTGAATATAATAAAAATGATCAAAATTTACAATTTTCATATGTTCCAATATAACATTCATCTAAAAAGATAGAGCAAGATGAAAATGTACAAGAATTACCTTTACTAGTAAATTCACAAGATCCACATTTCATATCTATAAAAGAAATTGATGATTATTGTGATACTTGTTCAAACGATGATACAAATTAAATGCATATGAAAATTGATGATTACTTATGTGGTCTAAATTTTACACTAGTTTCTCTAGGTGAATAAAGAGATGATTCAAAGGCAATCATTCTGGTAAGCACATATAAAGGAAAAATAATGATTTCAGATGTTGATAAAGGAGAGAGCATTTGTTATAATGTACATACTACATAGAACACCATTTAATCAGGTGTACCATGGACTAATATCTTTGCCAAATCTAGCATTACCAAAGAACAAGGGGCATAATACATAGGTCAATGCATCATAGGTAAAAATAGGTAAACATTTAGAGATTCAGTAAGTAATGTGTAAATCATGAATATATAACCAGTTATCAAAATCTAAGATAATAGTGTGCATGATAGAGCACATTTTATGTTACAAATATTACTTGATAGGGAATTAATTACTTTATCACCATTTCAACATAGATCCACGAGTAGATTATCAAATCAAGAGGGAAAACTATTTTGTAATTTTTTTAAAATAATAGTGCATGCTACTAATACTTGTTAAAAATACAATAGAAAATTTATAAATATAAAGCTAAAATCACCATTTATATTATACAACACGTACTAAAACCTACTAGGGCTCAAAATTAGGGTCAAATACACAATAATTACAATAATTACAAAATGAATCATTTGACTATTCAGGTTTTTATTAAGATTGAATATAAACAACATGTGAAATATATGAGGACAAAGCTAAATATAAGTACACTTTCATTTATTCAACACATGTCATGATCAAGATTAATTTTATAAAGTTATATATTTTCAATATTTAATAGGACATACTACAATACTAGTTGCATGTGGTCCCAAAGTTGTGAACAAACTATTTTTTTGTTATGCAAGCAATAAATTGGAATAACACTGCATTGGGTCAACAATGGTTGTATGAAATGGAAATTATAATTGATAAGTTAGAATAATGTCTCACACTCAAATTTGAGAATAGTATAATTCATATTGTTCATGATGACATTGATGAAAATCATAGATTTAGAAATGAAAAGCAAGCCTTGAAATTGATTTATCCAAAAACTACACATGAGGTTTCTTACACAATAGAGAAACATATTATATGCTTGCACATGATTCAACACAATACAAAAGATAAGGCTAAAATCATATATTATAAGTGCAATGATGATCAAAATGATGATGGTGATATATGGGAGTTTGACAAGATTCAATATCCAAAAGTTGATCCAGGTCCACCTTTTGATTATCCATAGCCCCTAGATGTGTTTTTTTAGTTTTAGACTATCATGTTTCATATATATAAAAAATTAATATTTTAGAGAATTCTAAAAACTAGCACCTATGCATAATATGCCTAGTTCATTTACATTAGTTTATTTTTGCTTTAGTATATGCATTACTTCTCTATATCTAGTTTCATATCAAACATGATTCAAAAGTGTATTTTAAATAGTTGTAGAACATACATATTGCCATTTATAGATGCAAATTCAAGGTGTGTCACTATTTTAGACCCATAAAACTTACATAAAAAACCACTCTAATCTAGATAGTCATGCACTATCCTCTTGTCTGATTCTACCAGACTTATCTCAGTGAATATAGGACCTATTTTTTTAGATTCAAACAATTCATAGGCATTCTACATCATATAAATTTTTCTAAGGGAATCATTTTACGTAATGTTTATCATTCTATGTTTATCTCTATTATTCATACTTTAGTTCAATTTGTTTCGTAGAATCCATTATTATTGCTCACTTAATTTCAAATTGATGTCTCACTAAATTCCTAAGTTTTTGAATATACTAATATTATATATTGATTTGGTAGGTCAATTTCACTTTTCCATGCATACTTATCATGTTTTGCTTGTTTTCTTCATGTTTTATGTGTATTCATTTCTTTGGATTGTGCATACTTGAACATGTCCTTGTTTATGGCTCAAAAGCCTTATTATGTGCTTCTATGTGTGTGAGTGACATTTGAACATGTACTTTATGTGCACTTGGATTTATTGCATGTGTTGTGTGCTTTTGTGTGTATTATTTATGTGTGTGCATCATGGCCATAACTTTTGTTTTCTAAGTTTGCTTAGTTTTTCAATCCATGATGGACATCATGCATCTTCTCAATTTTTTGATTTTATGATGGATATATGCATCCTCCCCAAGTTTATTTATATTAGTCTAAAATGCTCAATATATGATCAATGTTCACTATGTTTCCCATTGCTAACATCTATATAAACATAACACTATGTATGTTTGGTTCGATATGCATCATAAATTACCATATTTATAAGTTTATCTATGATGATGTCATGTTATCCAATGTTATCATTATTACTCCAAATTTCAAATTCTTATATAACATCATTCACATAACTTTTTTATTTTGAGATAACTTATTGTGTAAGCTTCACAACTCACCTTAAAAGAGGGGAATACATAATGTCTTTTCTTAAAAATTAAGATGCAATAGTACACTGCACAGATAGAGAAAGATAAATTTTACTTAGTTGATCATAGTTCATAACCAAATTTTACTCAAAAAGTAATTTCAGACAATATTACTCCATTTGTATAAAGGTGCAGATTGGTCATGTTCATAACAACACTTGTCATCCCATCGATCATAAAACATTAATTTATATAATGTTATCATAATCACAATAAGTTATATGTAGTTGAAAATACATATACAGAGTCATTTCAAATGAATACTTAGACTTTGCTTAGATTGGGGCATCATGCATGACATGTGTTTTAATTTTATCGCACATGATTTTTCTCAAAAAATCACTTGTTATTTTATATATATATATATATATATATATATATATATATATATATATATATATATATATATATATACACAATTATTTTTATGATAATTGGTGAAAAACTAAGGTGGTCATGTGCCATGCATATGATCCCAATCTTATATATATATATATATATATATATATATATATATATATATAAGATTGGGATCATATGCATGGCACATGACCACCTTAGTTTTTCACCAATTATCATAAAAAGAATTGATATTCATGTCATTCTCTATGTTGTGTACACTAAACTCGGATCATGTTATATTGCACTAGTTTTTCACTAGTTTTGTACCAAAAATGAATCTTACTCCATCTATAATGGTTGATTCACCTTTTTACACCACTTTTTCATTAAACTGATCTTTCAAAATTCATATAAGGATTTCAAGCTACTCTAATACCTTGGGTATGCAATGATGGAGTCAATCACACCTCAAGTTAATAAGAACGCTCTCATTCCAATGAGGGTTAGGGCACATAAAATCCATTCTAAGTGTTTCAAGAAAATAAAAATCTCTAAGGGTCCTACCTTCTACAATCACCATTTTTACACCAAAAAATACAATGGTTCATGTATCCAATCAAGTGTATTTATTCCTTGTTATTTGATCTATAAGTTCCTTTTCTTTACTTTCAAATATTTATGCTAAGGAAGGATTGATTTATACAATTTTCATTACAAGTTTGTATGAAGCACAATTTAATGTTGTAGCCTGCACTCAAGACTATTCTTCATAGGTAAGTTCAACTATATTTATTTTATTTTTACTCTAGTAATTTCTCTTTGTTGAATTAATATAATAAAATGAGGGGAAATGTAGACATATAAATTAAAATTTATTGCTAAGACAATGTGCTTGTGACCATTCTTTGTACACACTTAGCTCATATCTAATTCCATGGTCCTTGACTACCCTTCCTTCACTTCTATATGGGTGACCTTTACCTTTCAAGAAAATTTTGATTTTGAGTATCTCAAATAAATATTATAAGTATCCTAAATTCACTATTAGACTAATCCACACTTCCATTAGCTATATCTACTCCTCAAACAAGGTCACTCCTTTAGGACTATCTTGTTTGTCGATAATGTATGAATCTATTGGTCACATTATCCCACCAAATAATGGCTATTTTCTCAAATTAAAATTCACCTAATGGGTCATCTCGCACATTTTTAAAGTCCCATTCACATGAATTTCAAAATGGTCACTATAAAGACACATTTTATAGCCATTGTTCACTAGAGGCTCATATGATTGAAGAACACTAGAATATCTAACTGCACATTGAGAGGAAGATATATATTCTTACCAATTATGAGTACACACAACTCTAGTAGTCTTGAGGTAAGATTACATACACCTCCAAGGTCACAAGTCATTGTCGAGGGACTTAATCACACCAGTATTACATAAACATCTAGCATTACACTATTATTTCATACATATTACCATAGCATGGGTTAACTACATGAATTTTGATTCATTTTTAGAGTATTGGTATGTATGAATCACTCATCAAATAGGGTATTGAGGTCAAGCACAACTTCAACCACTAACCCCCTTTTCCCATTTTTATTTGTTTTTGTGGTCTATTGAGATAGAGTTCCAAGTGAATAATAAGGCATGCATCAACTTCTAAATCAAATCTTACATACATAATCAAGCACACATGACCTATAGGCAAAGACACACATGCCCAATTTTTCACATAAGGAAAAAAAAACCCTACTAAATATCGGTGCTCCCTACAAATCCCAGTGAAGGTTGGCCTTGTCTAACTAGTATGACCTTGTTCTAGAATTAAATGTGAACCCATATTATTGAATCACAATAGTCTCACTTAACTTCCCAATTAATCACACAATCATAGTCACAATATTACATTATATAATTTCTAACTAAGTTATTCTTCTTTGATATTTTTCATTTTTATCATATATATATACAATAAGTTCTAAATCAATTTACATGATTTATTGCATATTTCTTATATTCTTATTTTATGCAATGAGTTGTCTAATCAATATTAAAAATAACTTAATCGTAAATTTAATAAAACACCAATCAACACACTCATGCCACCTTAGCTTCCATTTGAGATCTCCCACTTGGTTTTATCACAATACTTTGGCTTCATTGTTTATGATTAGCATTGTGTTGGATATTTTGCCTTGTTTTGTTTAAAGGGTTTTGATATTAAGTTGCTAGTTTGACATTTTTTCTATAGACTTTGAATTTGTTTCCAAGCTCGACATGGAATTGATACTTCCTCAAAGTAATCAATGAAAAAACATCCTTCTTTCCATCTGTTTGGTGTTAAGAGCAAAAGTTACTTGCCTTCACTACTTTATATGGATTTTAGTGTATTGATCAGTGTAGACAGAGTCTCAATAATAATAACTATCCATTCACCATTATTATGAATGTGTCCCACCTAAGCATGTTGTAATTCTTCTACCCACTGGTCACCAATGTTATCATGGATAGTTAGTTCACCAACTACCATTGTCACATCATTCTTACTCCTGATTATGACTACCACGAGATCAATCACTAATGTCACTTTCCAATCATTTCACACCGTCGATAACAATGTTGAATTTGGTGAACACATAGACAATTTACCACAAAAAATCCAAAACAACCACATTTCCCTCTAATAGGCCTGTATTAGTGAAGCCACATGTCACCAATGTGGGGAAACCAAAAATAAAGGTATTTTTACTTTTTATAATTTTGAGATCAATTTCAAATTCAAATAGATTATTTGCCATCTGTACAAATGGGGTTGTATGATGGTACAACAACGGTCATAAAACTTCTTGAAATAAAGGTCAAGGGTTCAAACCCTTGAGAACTTTTTTTAAAATCTTTTTTTTTAAAACCAAGACATTTTATTTTTGCTTGCATCACTACTATGCTGCATTAGACAACTAATTTCATGGAGACTCGTTTCAACTCATCTAGAAGCCCAAGAAATTGAATTTTTTCCCACTATGCTTATTTTTCAAACCCTTTACATGGGTGGAGTCATTTTTTTCATTAGAGCAACCAAATATCCATAAATTACAAATTCTTCTAAAAATTGCTTCTCTGTCATCGATTTAAATATCTTCAGATGATAATATTTTTTAATATGTAGCCCAGATTGATGGGTCATTTTTTTTGGAAATGCATGATGTTTTGTTATCTTTAGAGTTGTGTCATTATATTTTCTATAGTATGTCTTAAATTTTACTTTTAAGCAAATTTTACCCATTTAAAATTGTAAAACTTGCTATAAACATTTTATTTATAAAGTGCCACCCTCTTTTTGTTAAGAGATCTTTTTTTGCATTTTTTGTTGTATAATATTTATTATATGAGGGCTTACTCATCTTTATTTTGTGTCAATTATTATATTGTGCTAATATATTGTACAAAACTATGTCATTGTAAGTAATTTGGGAGGGTTATTTTTTCATCTTGGTGAATGTGTTTTTGTTTGAAGTTCATTATAAGATCTTGACTTGCTTTATTGTAATGGCTTCGTACCATGACCTCCACACTCTTAAATAGGCCAATAATACCCTGTACTCAGAAAATGATATGCTCTTTTTTGAACTCTGTTCACTACAAGAAAATTTGATTATGTACATAGAAGAGAAAATAAATCTCAAGAATAGAAATTCAATTATCATTTCCCACATTTCCAACAAGGATACTCTAATACATACATTGTAAAACAAAATTACACATTTGACACATCAAATTTTTTCACCAGACTTTCTTTCCATTGTGCCTAGTCCATCATGTGATTCACATTATCCTCCTGACTCTAATATGCATCCACTTGATGTGCTTTTAGATTATGGCCTACCAAATTTTGATTCACCTACTATATTTAATGCTCCTATTGTTTTACCTCCTACACAACCTACTTAAAGTTCACCCACATACATGGTTGTTTTTTTTTAGAAACATATTACTACCTTTAGTACTTATATACCTTATTCCATGGGTCATGTCGGTGGAGATGTTGGAAAACATTGATAAGGCATAGTTTCTCCTATACAACCTATTTGCTAGATTGCTCACCACAATATTGGTTTTGATACAAATATTTCATCTGCATTGGGTTCATTTGATGACATAGATCCTATTTTTGGTCACTCCACTCTTTATGAGGATGTTGAGCAACACATGGGTTTTATTTCACCTTCACTCAAGCATGAGCATCCTGATATTGTTCCAGTTAAACATGATCAATCTGACATACTTTTGGATGTTTTCTCACACACATATTTTGTGTCATTTACAACTACTCACATGCATGCATCATCATTCACATGTTTTATTCATCTAGGATGGATTTTAGATCACTTATGTTGTTGTAGTCAACATTATTTATGAAAATTATACTAACATGGTTCCTCCACTATTTAGCTTCTTTGTCTACACACTGCCCCCTTATTTTAAGAGGAACTCTCTTGGCATATTGATGGTGTATTTTAAATATTGAAATTATTCTTAAGTTTATTACATAATTTGGTGTTTTTTTGTTTTATGGGATCATTTTGTAGTCATAATTAGTCTATCGAAATATGAAGGGATTTATGTTTCAGTCCACCTTTATGTGCATGTGTTTTATTTTGAGATTTTTTTCTTTACTGTACTTTCTTGACTCTTTTATCACCACCAAGGCCATGTTAATAAGAGATATTTTATCTATATCTTCATCATTTTTAAAACATTTTGATAGTCTCTTGCAATTTGAAGTGTAGCTATTTTGGTGAATCCTAGTGTTAGTTTTTATTCTTTGATAGTTTTGTAGTCTCCTTTAGCTTTATATGTAGTTAATCTAATGAATCCAATGTCAATTTTTTAGTTTTTGAGTAGTTGGATTCATCTAATCATAATTTTTTATGTCACTCCACCCATTCAACAGTATGGGGGGTTTGATCCTACTTTTTTGGGTGTTGTGTCCCTTATTAATCCTTCCAAAATGCATCTTCTATTTTAAGAAGTTGATTGAATTTAGTTTTGTGAAATATTTTGAACTTTCAACACATTTGACATTCTTATTTTAGTAAATATATATTTTGTTTTTTATAGTGTCATTTTTTTTAGTGATACAAAAATGGATCCAGACCATTCATGTAGGATTGAGTTCTTTGTGACTTTTAAGACCACCAAATTGACTTTAGGTTTAATGACCTTTGTTCCATTCAGTGTACCTTATTCAACATTATGTTTGAGTATTGAATCATTTTATTCATAGAATGCCTTGCAATATATATTTTCTCTCTCCACTTTTGTTGTTGTTACTAATTTTTTGAGTACCTTGTGATGACATATTTTAGCCATGGTAACTCTTTTTCCCAATTTTTTGGTAAATGGGTACCTGATTTAGCTTAGTGGTTAGGACTCATATTTGATAATATGTCTTTTTGGTTTTTTATTTTCTCACTCCCTAACTTTGTGCTTAAGAGAGGGTGTTGGAGTTGGTGTCTTCACACCATAAAGAGTTAAGCTTGATTTAGGGAGATTGTTTTTTTTATGAGTAAAAACTCATTATAGACATAAATTATTTTGTTTGTTCATATTTTGTTACTTATAGCTAAATTTTTTATATACAAAAATTATTTTTATATGACACAAAATTTACAAGTTATATAATCTTATACTCCCTATTTGTAAATCATGGATGAGGAATATACAGATAGGTTTTGTGCATGGTTGTGTGTGTTTGTTCAATGTGGTAAATGGATTGCATAATTGATCATGTGGATAAGAAGCATTGAATCTCTGATAGTTTTCTCTTATCCTTCATCAATATGAATTTATTTCATGTAGTTAGCCTTAATTTATACATTAATAGTAAAGATGCAATGTTTTGGATTTTTAACTCTCTATGTGTTCTATTTTTGGATTAGTTCCTATTAGAAACCACTACCAATGGCTTATGTTGTATCTTATTTATTATGATAATCCTTTCATCTTTAAACTTTTAAACTTTTTGTGTTATTATTGCACAAGTATTTTTATCATGTCATGTTATTTTTTGATGATTTACCTTCCTTAGTTGACAAATATACCCATAGTTTTATGTTGAGTTGTAGGTAAAACCATCAAATGTATATCAAATAAAATGTATAGTATAGTAATCTATTTATATTGTGAATTAGTGACTCATAATATAATATCTAGATTTGTATCCATGAGATCTATATTGTTTATTGAATGCCATAAATTATTTGTGTACTTTGTTGATGCATTGTGCAATGTGTTATGCCTCTTTTTCTCTGGTCATGTTGGATTTCATAGAGAATTATCTTAGTGGAGCACTTATCATTGAAGTATGTTGTCATGAAATTATATTAAAAAAATTATTTACATTTGTATCCTTATTAATATTTGGAAGGGTTTCATTTCCCTTATCCAATTTTTCATTGCCTACTACCTTGGAATCATCTTTGTACTTTTCTAGGCCAATTGGTGAATATTTAAAATGAGACAAATACTCATCTTTATTTTCTTGAATATCATTGTCATCATTTTTGCTATCATATTCTTCCATGCATATTTGATATGGATCCTCTAACTTCACTAATAAGGGAAGATCTAACATCTTCTTTTATGTTGTCTTTTAGTGTTTTTTATTGAGTTTATTCATCTAGAGTTGGCTCTATTCATTAGTCTTGATTCACTTCCCTATTTCATATGTATGTATCATTTTTTTTGGTATGAGATATGATGGATCTATAATAGTAGATTGAAAATCATATGATTTTGGACTTTATCTATCAATAGGTTTTACGTCTTTTTAGTACTTGAAAGGTTGATTGTCCTTATGAAATGTGTATAAACATCTATTATGGATAAAATTTACACACTGATGCAAGGTATGATACATATTACATTGTATACATCCATATTCTATATTATAATAGGTAATGATGTAAGTGATTTGACATCAGATTAAATGGAGTAGAGTACCATATATCCCACTATGATATCTAAAGAAATCTATCATAGTTGATTGACGAGGAACTTTGTCAAAGCCTCTAATGTTCTTATCTAATTTCTAAATAACATCCATATTAACACCCAAAATCTATAGAAATGTTATGTTACAGATAGTTAGTTTTGGTCCATTATCAATAAAGATTTGTTTGACTCTCGTATTTGATATTTTGTCTTGAATGAACAAAGGGAGATTTTGATTTATAGTGTGTTGAATAGGAAAATCACAATTTTTAAATATGTCATGTATTCTCTATTATTCAATGTATTAACCATGAATGTAAAATAGGTTGGTTACACATCATATAATATAGAAGTGTCACACATTTTAGCATATTGGATATCTTTATATCTAATTTACCTCTTAAACAACCCTAGTATGGATATATTAACTTGGGTATGCTTAAGTTGATCAATGATGTCATAACCTTTATTTGGATTGGTTGGCCTTATGTGAGGTGGAGTGGGATGAGGAGGAGCATTTCAAATTCTTTCATTTTTTCATGCATGATGGGGAACCCTACCTCTTCTACTTGCATTATCATGGACCATAAAATCTAGTATAAGCCTAGGGTGAATAATGGGGGTGGAATAATCTTTAGCATGACCTTGAGGTCTAGGGGGATGAGTAATGAAAGGAGTCATATGTTCCCTCTAATGTCTATTATAATTTTAAGTATCCTAGATTAAATATTTATAGTATAGGAGTTACTAAGGATATTTAAATATTATACATCATTAATTTTAGCCTGTAAACACTCAAATTTAATAACTAAGTGCTACATCATAAATTTTAGCCTGTAAACACTCATATTTAATTAGTAAGTGCTTAACAATGTCTAATCTTAACATCCTTCCTTTACTTGGCCTATTATCCATTCCATTAACTTTCAATCTATATGGGAAAATTCACTATTATATAAATTATCTTGTAAATAACATCATTTGGACATCATTAATTTGATTATATACACATGACAAACCTTTTTCAGTAATCTTTATCCTTCTATATTAGATAAGGCCACACTGCAACCTTGTCCCTTAGTGTATATTAACAATAAATTTTTAAAATTCAAGATGTTATATTTTACCCCCTTATGATTTTAAAAGGGTAGATTAACATAAATATTCAAAATATTTATCTATATAATCACATTAAGGTCTCAAAATCACATGGTAATTCTACTACACATTGAGCACAAGAACACTATTTCTTTCAATTCCAATTTTGAATCATCCTGACAATCATATGGAAAGTTTGAATATCTTTTATCATAGATTAAGGTCACTAATTGACAAGAATTTAAATAAATCTATCTAGTTTCATTCATTTAGCAAAGTCAAGATTCACACACTCACTCTACAAGGGGGAACAACATCAGCCTAAGGTCATTTTGGGATATGTAGGTAGCACTCAGATTACATGGAGTTTTTTAAGGATAGATAAGTTATTCATTTTTCTTGATTCTCCCATTTTTATTTTATCTCTATTTTTCTTATTGTGTACTAGCTATGGTTTTATTTTTTAGGTCTTCCATGTGGTAAGTTGGCATATGTAATAAATTGATAAACCTTTGTAGACATGAACACACATCCATATGAAAAAATTAATCACATAGTCAACCAAGATGTAGTCATAGTCAATAGACATAGTTGTAGTGTGGCCCTATCCTCCTAGTGAGGCCCTCTCCCAACATAATTTAAATTTATATTTTAAGATACGACATATTTTGAAGGTCTTTTTAGGTATTTTCAATAACTGTTAGCCTACACAGTTAACATAAGATATGTTAGAGGAGGTTTCCATATCTTGTGTCAAATTATTATTTTTGGCTCACTTTCAGTTTTATAAATTATATATTTTACATTCAAACTTATACATTTTTGTAGATATAAATCAATTTTCAATATTTTATTTGTTCTTAGCATTTCATTGTTAAATAAAAAGAACAATAAATATTATAGTGAACTTAACATGAAGGCCACACCTAAAGACACACCTATCAAAAATCCCATGAACATCATGCACTTATATCACTATTATACCTATATAAATATTGTTCAACTCAAATATTTTAAAAGTTCTAAAAATTTAAAATATAACAAATATTAAAAAAAATCATATATTCTAAAAAATAAAAATTAAGACCTCTAAGAATTTTTAAAAGTTTCTACCTTTACTTATTTACAAGGCATTTGAGTGTGATATAAGACATACTTTCACATGGTTCTTTGATGTCAAGGTTCGTTTTTTACCCAACAACCTTGCTAAGTTGTGGGCATCTCTTCATTCTCCATAAACACTTCAATAAGTTGTATTTATCCATAACATTTCTACCATGTTATGCTAAATATTATATAATATTTTTTAATCACTTTAATTTTATTTTTGATACATGAATATGCTACTTACTAAAACTGACATTGATACTTAGGGTCGATGTAGATTAGTCTCATTTGATTTATGTTTCCTTTTCATACTTTACTACTTGATAAGTTATGACTTGATTGCTTATTGTGTGTGGCTGTTGGCCTTGTGTGTGTAATATATACATGTTATTGGTTGTATGGCATCATCATTCCATTTTATATGTCCCTTAGCCTTGTGTGTTTATGAGATAATCACATGTCCCTTGTTTAAGGCCTTTGGGCATTATGTGTGATATATTATGCAAATTGTTTAAAATTGTATGACATTTGTTACTTGTTCATCACTTATTACTATGGTGCCATGATCCATATGATGAATTATTTATATTTGTTACTTTACTCTCATGTCATGATGCATATCATGCACATAATATATATGTATTTAAATACTCTATCTAGCTAACACATGTCTCATATACAATCAAGGGTTATATTCAATACTATTATGTAATTCAATTCAACTCACTCAAATACTAGTACATGATTATATCTTTCATATATGATTTATTTTGAGATAAGTGACTTATAGGCTATGTCTCTCATCTAAAAAGTGGGGCATCACAATATTTTTGTCTTGAGAATTCAAATTATCAAGAGCAAATTTTAAATTTATGACACTATATAATTTTTAAAATACAACAAGATTCTTAATTTTTTAGATTATGGGGGCATATGACATGGATGTACACTCATGCATATGGTTACAAGTTATAATTTCAAGTGGCATACAATATCAATACAATACAGTATAGGGGGCATGCTCTTCATTCATGTTCAAGTTACTATTTGGCAATTTTAAATTTATCAAGTTCAAAAAATTTCAAAGTTTCAAATATAATCTAGATCCATCGATAGTGATGTGATTTATCTCAATGTTAGAAGGGGTCCATGTTAGACTATAGTGAAACTTAATGTCTATGGTTACACTTTTTCTATGTAGTGAGCCATACTTGGTGGTTCCATCCCTTTAATTTTTTTCATAGTACTCTACATAATCAAATGAGAGTTAGAGCATACAATATTTCCAACTCAAGAGATTTCAATGGTTTCTAAATTGAGACATGATCAATCTTAATTTTCCATATGTTAAATATTTATCTAAAATGCCTCAACAAAGGGAGAAACACTTATCTACTTTCAAGTTACAAGGTAATTAGATTGCATACTCTTTCAGGCATGTAATTTCCTTTCTCTCTTTTGAAATTTAAAATTTCAAGTTTTAGATTTCAGATTTCAACTTTCAAAAATGGAAAATAACTAATTTCAGTGTAATTATTTTAGGTTTCACATTAATACATCATGCAAAATCAATATTCACATCAAAATACAAATTTTGTATACACACTTAGGTTTACATCCACTTTACACTAGTCATTTCACTTTATTACATCACTATAATAAATTGGGAACAAATTTAGACTCTCAAATTTAATCATTAAGTCATTGATAATGTTTAATCTTGACATACTTCATTCACTTGACCTATTCACCATTATGTTATCTTTCAATATATATGAGAACATTAAATATTGCACATAGCCTTGACCACTAGTGTGGTCTTGTCCCTTGCACTTCAATAGTAATTTTTTTAATTTGAGATGTTAAATTTTACCCCTCCCATGCTTTTAGGAAGGTTAGTTAGCAAAAATATTTTACATATTCCCCTATATAATCACATTAAGGCTTCTAAAAACATATAAATATATCTCTTGATAATTCTATTGAAGACTGATAAAAAGAACACTATTTATTCCAAATCCAATTTTGAAGCATGCTAATAGTCATAAGCCAAGTCTAAATATCTTTTATTTCAGGTCAATGACACTCTTTATCAAGAATTTAAAGTAATCTATCTAATTACATTCATCTAACAAAGTCAAAATTCACACACTCACTCTAGGAGGGAGAACTACATTGGCTTGAGGCCATTTTAGACTATGAATATAGCACTTAGATTACGTGGGGTTTGGTAAGGATAGATCGAATACTCCCCTTGATATATTCCCTGTTAGATTAGTATTCACACTAGATAAAATTTCTAGTTATTTATTGCACTAGTCTAACATCTTGTGTTCACATGTAAATTAGGTAAAATTATTTAAGGAGTGACATAGAATAAGTCCAATTTTTTATTTGCTTTAAAAAACTTGGTTCACATAAATTTTTTATTTAGATTTGGCTAGTTTTATAGGATTTGACTTATCCCTTATTTTAGGCTTTACAAGCTATTTTTTAGCTATGGATAAACTTTATTTTAAGCCTATGCATTTGTGCATTCATGTTAACTTCATAGATAGGATTATGAAGAATAAAATATTATTTTGGCTTGTATTTCATTTTTTGAAGTAATAATCATTTTATTTTGAGTTTCATCATTGCTTAGTGTATATTATTTCTTGGCAAGAGCTTTTTTTTGTGGTTTTGTTTTTCTAGAATGATCTTGAGGATCACTTGTAACTCTTACTAAATCCACTATGGTATCATATCTTTTAAACTACTCTAGTTGCAAATTCCATTTTTCTTTCCCACATTTAGTAGGAAATTTTTGATAGGTGTGTTTTAAGGCTTTATAACCCCCACCATTGTGTTTAGAGGGCCCAAAAACTTACATTTTGATATAAAGCATGCCTATGTTCTAGAAAAGTGTAGTTTGCTTCAACGTTGTTTTTTTAGGTTTTTGGTATGCAACAAAGGCTATACAATTCCATACATTGAATAATATTGCATTTATTTTCATGAATAGTGTATAGATGGGCATTTTTTTTTAGAATTATTTTTTACAGAGATGTACCTTGTTACATTGGTTTCCATGCCCACAATAATGTTTGCATTAGTTTATGCACCCATTGATGTCACCTTGTACCTTCATGACATAATTAAACCACCAGGTCTAACCACCCATGTGGCCAACCCAAAACCTCATAGTGGTTAGTATTCACCATTGCAATTGGTTTATCAAACTAGTTGTCATTCCGGAGGCCATAACTTGTAAATCATGAGGCCTAGGGACCTCTATTTTTTTTGTTGGAATTATGGTTCTAATGTGGACATGGTAAATCTAACCACTCATTATTTTTAAATTTAATTTTTTCATAAAATTAAATTTTTATAATTGTAGGACCTGTCTCGTGCCTTGGAAAGGCACCTTTGTGGACTCATAACTTGTTATTCGTAAGGAATTTTAAGGTGCCATTATTTTACAAATGTATTTATTTTTCAAATAAAATGATTTAAAATTATTAAATTTGATATATATTGTAAGGATTAATATAATTTTCTATTTTATCTTCTCCTTTTCTTAAATACTAAATATTGTAACTCATGACTGCACAATTATAAGCAGTGTGAATATAATTTTATCTTCAAGTCTTATATCATATATTTGATTGCAAGAGGTGCACAAATTTGAATCATTCTTGGATTTTTGGTTGTTTTTTTTTTAAATTTTAAAAGAGACAAATTTGTAAAAGAAGATAATTATTTACGTGGATATATATATACTACAAAATGTCTAGATTGTTTCCCTCTCCTTCTTCTTCCTCTTTTATAGTGGAGAAAAATATTATTTGAACCACTAAACATGACAAATTACCATGTCGAGAAGCTAAAAATACAACAATTGCTCTAGTATAAATGTATATGGAGAGTCTTTGATGACATTGTTTTAGCATTCACCTCATCGAAAGATAACTAGTATTCATGCAAATAGGATGAAGCTCTTGGTTTAATCATCCTAAATGTGTCAAATAATTTGGTGTTCCACATCACTGATGCCAAAATTCCAAACTAAGTATGAGAGAATTTTAAAAATTTATTCAATAAAATCAATCAATTTATAATGTTTCAGTTATATGCTAAATTTATTTCATGATCTCCTTCCAATTTTCTCTCAATTGAGGAATTTTTGACAAATTTTAAATCAATTAGAGCTTAGTTAAAAGTTAGTGGAAAATAAAAATAGGATGATGAAAGTATTTTTTTTTTCAAAGTTGAAAGGTTCATTAAATTTATTTTATTATGCTTTATTATACTATGGATGCCATAAGAGATCTATTTAAAATGACATATTTTGAGCTATTTTTTGAAAGGTTTTCTCATGGACAAAGAAAACTAATGTCACTAGATGTTCTTACCTAGCTCAAGTCATGCTTTGGTGGCAAATTATCCTACGGAAAAATGGAAGATATAACATAAATCAGGACATCCTAATAAACCAACAGAATCAAAAAAGTCTTTAGATACCACTACTAAGTCCTCTAAACCTTCTAATTCTACCAAAACCAAAAAGTCATTTAGAAAAAATAAGGTTTATGATCCTTGTTCATACAATAGCAAAAAAGACATCATGAGTATAGATATTATCAAAAATGGAAGCTTTAAAAGGAGAATTGAAGAAAAACAAAATTATTGTGCCTTTACCTTCACCTTATTTTAACACATGGAAAGGGAAGGTTCTCATTATTCAAGAATATTCTCCCATGTCAGATAGGTGGATATTTGATCTTGGTGCCTCTAATCATCTAACTCATTCTCATGGTATATTGAGTTCTCTTACTAATTTTAGAATTTCCTAAATTATCATGGGTAACTCATTGTTAATTGATTTTTTGGACTTTGACACTGTTGATATGGAGGTTGGGTGCATTAATGATGTACTTTTTCTACCTAAAATTTCTTCAAATTTGTTGTAAAATTATCAAATTTGCAATTGTGGTACTAAAAAAATTATGGATCTTATTCCACATAATGTTGTAATTAGAGAATTAAGTGATCCACATGATGTAGTAGAAACATTTGTGGTGGACCATAGTCAACACTTTTATGTATTTGAGAAATGTTAAACCTTATTAGGTTCCTCTCTAGTTTTTCATGCTAATAATATGAGAAAATTATGGCATGAACGTTTTGATCATCTCAATTATAGGTATCTAGAGCATATGAGTTCCCAACACATGGTGATAAGCCTTCTTAAGGTCTGCAGTAATGATGTTGTTTTTTTAGGATGCATACATGGAAAACAACACTAATATCCCTTTCCAAAGTGACAAGATAAGAGAGCTAAGGCTCCACTAGACATAGTACATAGTGATTTGATGATTTTTTTCAACTCATTGATTTTTTGGTTGAATAAATGTACTTACCTTCATTGATGATTTTACTTAGAGGACTTGAGTGTATTTTCTGCTTTATAAAATTGATTTTTTTTAGAAATTAAAATATTTAATGGCTTTTCTAGAGAATCAATTAGAGCTTCACCTAAAAAATATCCACACAGACAAGGGGTAAATATGTAAGTAAAGTGTTACATATCGATTCCTCTCCAGGCAAACTTACTACATTATCCATGGATATCTATAGATGCCACATTCAAATTTGGCTATTTTAAACTAAGCTTAGATATATATTGATATGGGGTAGTAGGATATTGCTTAGGCTATATGATCATGCTGCTATAAGATAATTGTAAGTAAATGCTTACTTTATGATCATGTTGATTTGTCATTTTATTTATATTTTATGTGGAATGTATATCATGACTATTATGGTCTAACTACCTATTTTATTGTGAGGTTGACACAGGGGAACTCAACCTTTGGAGTGTGATGGAGGGATAAAATCATCAAAGAGGGTGATGTATATCAAGATGTTAGAGGATGATAGAGAAATTGACTGGTACCTTGCACATACCACATAAGTAGTTCATGTTAGATACATAATCTAAATGTTTAGCGTTAGCATCTTCCTTATGTTATCTACATTTTTGTGATTATTTATGTGTGCATGTTAGTCTGTATTTATGTGTATATGATATAATCTCATGTGTATGTCCTTGAATGTTTGAGGTTTGCTTAAATAGACTAAATTTGGGTTATTAGTCTATAAAATTAATCATCAAACCATTTTAAACATGTTAATTTAATTAGTAATATATATTAATTACTACTAATAAGTAAATATGCTCTAGTAAATAAGAATAACAGTAGAAAAAGAGAAATAAATAAAAGTATTGGATAAATAATAATAAAAACAAAAAGTGAAATGGAAATTTCTCAATTCAATAAAAGTAAAAAGGAAGAATTCCAAAAATAAAATAAAGTAAAGCTAAAAATAATATAAAATAAGACTCTTTAAAACAAAATCATGCCTTTTATTTTTTATAAAGAGAAAATTAAGGAAGAGAGGAATATCATAAGAGTTTTAAATAAATTGGATGGAAGAAAAGGAGAGGAATATCATAGCTTACATAAGTGGAGAAAGACCACTCCATATGGAAGTGCAAAGAATTTGACACCTTCATATTACTTATAAGATCAAGTATGTGATTATCCTTTCTTCCTTAACTTCATTATCTATTTTTATTGGTTTTATTATTATGATGCTTTCCAAAATGAAATAGGTATAGTCAATAAAAGATATTTTCTTTCAAAATTGTCCATGTTTTGGATAGGAGAACTTTTCAGACTTGTTAAGAGAAAATATGGAACAGGGAGGTAGGCTATCATTGTTTT
This sequence comes from Torreya grandis, assembly GCA_037957365.1. NCBI lineage: Eukaryota > Viridiplantae > Streptophyta > Pinopsida > Cupressales > Taxaceae > Torreya > Torreya grandis. The sequence continues at coordinate 1,470,395 of JARHVA010003467.1, read as the reverse complement.
TAAAGAAAAATGCCTTATAAAACTGGAGGATTAATGGGAGAAACTAGGGTAATTGAACAAATAAGAAACAATTTCTATCGTGAATTGAAATAATTTCTTTGAGATCTTTTCATGTTTTGGTCTAGAGAAACTGTGTTTGTGTCTTGATATATGTAGATTTTTTGCTTGTAATATCATTTTTTTATGCCATAAATAGTTGGAAATCTGGTAAGGTATGTAATAAGCTAAAAAGTCTTGATGTTTTAGTACCCAAAAGATAGTTAAGCATGGGCAGAGGGTGTGGAATCAAAATGAGTGCCAAGGATTATAGAAGCATGAACAAAGTCACATATCTAGAAGACATAAAAGATTTAAAAAAATAAACCTTATTTACATATGATATCTAGCAAAACTTTAACAAAAAATTATATTAAAGTAGGCCCATCAATAGAAAATCAGGTCATAGGGAGAGACCCAATTGAGTATTGTGATTAACAATGCTAGTTAAGCTAGTTTGGGTCTAGTGCAAGTGTTTTTAGTTAATACTTGAACTTTAAATTTAAAAAAATGATAACATAGATTTGAGATCACCGATATGCTATACATGTTGTCAATTTTTCCCACAACTAACCATTTTGTTGTGATTAATAAAACTTAAGGTCTTCCCATAATTTAGGAAACCTGACCTTCTATTAGCTGGTTGATAACTGTCAAAGATGTACATGTTGACCTATCTTACCAGTCAAGAAATGTAGTGATCTGGTAAATCAATATAATAATATCTCTACATAATTGTATTTGTAAATGGAATCACTAAAATTAATCACTACCATCTTGTAAGAGATAAATAATCATTGGGTTTTTATGAAGAGCGTAGGTATTTTAAGGAATCAATTTTTAGTTGTAAGGTTTTGATGGATCGTTTTAATAATTCAAACGTATAGTTTTCACCAATTAGAATTTAATTACCATCATTTATAGAATATTATCTTCTTATATTTTTGTAAAGATGTCATTGGTATGAGTGACAAACCACTACATTGAAAAAAAGAAATTATATCACTCAGTTGCATTATTGTGAATTATATACAGAATAATTATTAATATATCATTATTAGCAAGGGGAGTCAACTAAGCTATTATTAAATTAAGTGTAGGAAGATAATTTATTTATAATCATAAAGATAATAAAAACATTGATTTTTTTTAACTCACAAACATATTTAACATTGTTGTCTATTTTGAACTATTAAACTGTCAACTACAATATACCAACAGTTTATATATCGTTATAAAAAATCATTCAGTCAACATGGAAATGTTATAGAATATTTGTATGCTATAATAGTTATTCATCACTCTCATTGTATTTTTTTGGTAAGGTAAAACCCCCATTTGAACTTTCATGACTGATCGATGCCATCAAATCTTAACCATTATGTCCTATGTTGATGTTCTTGCCATTGTTGCTCATGATTTCTGTTATAAAGATTCATCTTAGATCCGATCATTTATTTTTGGCTATATTTTGTTTAAAGAAGGTAACATTATTATTTTTCATGAATATAAAAAAAATAATAGAATAAAAGAGTAATCCTATCATATATATATATATATATATATATATATATAATGTGTATATATATTATCTATACATATGATTTATAATATTATAAACATGTTTCCTTAATGTGGTTTGGGACGTTTTTGGTAAGAATGAACCTTTTATTTCTATAATATGATTAATGTTCTACACTCGAGATGGTATTGGACTTAGAGCAAGGTATTGGTTATTCTCCAAGTTGTGAACACATAACTTAAAATATATAAAATCTTATAGAGACCTCAGTTGACTAAACACGAATGTTTATTTATAAAACATAATCAACCTTTTTGTTATGCAAATGAGGAAACTAGATTCATAGAATTATCTAAAAAGCATAAGGACTATACATTAGATATACTATTTTCATGAATATTTAAATTAAGAATATAGAACATGGGATGCTAAAACTCAGGGTAATCCTTATTATGACATAAAGAGTTACTTATCATATAAATTATGAAATAAAATATAGAATATGGATGTACCTAATAGTGTATTTATGATCATAAGGGTGTAGTCTTATGATATTAGTCCTCAGGTGGAATATTATCTATATTACAAGGATTACATATTATGGAATATTATCTGTATTACAAGGATTACATATTATTAAGTTAGCAAATGCGTGTATTCAAGCCCCTAAAACATATATCAAATGGATTATCTAATGATACTTGTGTGTTGAATCTTGTTTGCCAAATATTTACACAAATTTAAGTATGTAACATAACTTTATAATGAAAAAGTTATGTCAGGTCATATGGCTAAGCATGTAGTTATAAGTATGATATTATCTAGTCATCAGGTATCCGAGGAACCAAAACCATAAACATATTAGACATTCTTTTAGAAAATAGAACGAAACATTTAAGTGAATGTCATAATGGGTTTATGTAGTTTTTGTTTCTCTGCAAATGATTGATTGACTAATAGTTATATGTATTCAATTTTGAGTACTTGTGTATAGTACATGTTTATGAGAGTGTTTAATTATATCTAACATATATTGGTGCATCATGATGCATGTTTATTAAGTTATGTCGCTTGAATTTTGGTAATCTATTTTAACTTAGGGTATACCCAGGTGGTATAATCACATACTTACTTGATTTTTATTATTTATGTAAGTCATTTGATGTTAGGCACCCGTGTTACCCCTTCTCTTTACTTTGTTAGTATATTAGTTTCTATAGACACATATGCTTTTTAAGTCATCCTGTGAGCATTTTGTTTTATCCCACATTCATGGGAAGTAGTTGTTGCTTAGATTAGACTTATTATATAAGTAAGTGTTGAGGTCAATGAAGGCATCCATGAATTTATTGTATTGAACTTGCTCAAAGGAGGTTTCCCCCTCAAATTTTCATGTGATCAATATAATCTTTTTGGTACTTTTGCTAATTATATAAATCTATTATTTCATGTATTTTTATTAATATTTTATAGGAGGATCCCCTCATTTGGTATCAGATCACTTTCCAAGAAAAAAATTATTTTTTCAAAATTTCTAAACTTTATTCTATTGCATAATTAATTTAAGTATTTTTCTCAAAAATTTTTGACTTTGTTCTACTACATAATTCATTTAAGTATTTTTCTAAATTAGAATAATCTATTTTGGATTAGGGTAAAAACATGTTTTCATAACTGTGGAAAGTGCTTGGGTGAATCCCTAAAACTTATTATGAGGAGTACCATAGGAACCCCAAAGTAGCTAGTCTATTAAGAGGACCTGCCAGTGCAATGGGCAATGACCCCTTCTTGATTGAGTAGTTCCCACCCATAAGGAAAACCAAGAGATGTCTCTTAGGGGTAAATATGTGGCCAAAAAATTTCTAGAGAGCGGTACTCACTTAAATAGAATTGGTGGTAAGAGATATATCTTTAAAACATTAGACAACCATTCAAATTTGGGGCCTATTTCTATCAGTTTCAAAATATTTCTAGTAGACTATCAAAAAATCAATCAGTAGAGTATCAATAGACTCTCAAACGACTTGCATTTAGATATTTGATATAAATTAAAAAATATTCATCCTATCATTTTTAGATAACTATCAATAGAGTATCAGAAGAATCTTAGAGGACTTGTGGCTAGAAATTTGAAGAAAACAAAAACCAAAAACCACAAAAAAAAGACATTTTTTTTGCCATGTCTCTCTATTTGTAGCCCCATTTATCCTTAAAATTTATCCAAATACATGAAATTCCATTCTTCACATTTTATTTTTTGAGGTCCCATATCCTGATTCCACTCTTAATTTCCACAAATCTCAATTTTTCATTTTTTCAAGTTTTGCCATAACTTCTATTTTTATCTGTTTGCCTCAAAAAATTTCCATAATGTTTATCTCTCTTTTCTACTTCTTTGTCCCTCTTTGATAAATTTTCTAATTTTTCCTTTTTCACTTCTAAAATTTCCCTTGCCTTCATTAATCATACTCCCATTGTATTAAATATTTTAGTAAAAATACCTTTACCCCTTCTAATTTTCCCCAAATTAAAAAAATTCCTTACTAAACATGTCTTAACTCTAGTTTTCTTATTCTGGTCATGGTAGTAACCTGAACAAGAGCAAAAAACATGAAGGATGAAATTGTCACCCTCAAGATACAAATCATTGATCTTGATGAAAAAGTTCTTGGCCTCAATCTTCAACATACCACCTTGAACAACAAATGGCATCTAAAGTCCTCTTTTGACACTAGGTTTTCTTCTTCTAATAATTTTTGTGGGCTGAAGCCTGATTTTCCTTGATTCAATAGTGTAGATCCAACTAGATGGATTTATCAGGTAGAATAATATTTTAGTCTACATAATACTTTTGATTCCAACAAGGTCCCGCTTGTATCCTTTCAATTGAAGCATGAATCCCTTCAATGGTATCATTGGTATACCAAGGCTCATTACCAACCCATATGGGCCAATTTTAACACCTTAATTTTTAAATGGTTTGGACCAAGTGCTTTTGATGAATTTACTAGAACACTCACTAAACTTTGCCAAATGGGAACCATGAGAGAATATAAAACAAAATTTGAAAAACTGGCCAATCACATAGAGGGATTATTTGATGAATTCTTCAGGAGTCACTTTGTCAGTGGATTAAAGGATGTAATTTGATTTGAGGTAAAAATGTTCCAACCCAACATGATGATGTAATCCCTAAGGTTGGCTAAATTGGCAGAGGAAAAAATCACAACTTAGCAATGATTCAAATATAATTTTACTCCATTCAAAAATACAACTCCATAATGATCTCAAATAACGTCAGACCTTAGAACCACTCCTATCAAAAATTTGATTGAAGAAGAGATGTGAGCACATAGAGAAAAATCACTATGTTATAATTGCATATAGATTGTTATTGATATCACTTGGGGATATCAATGTGTCAATCAAAATATCCACCTAATAGATGTGGACTCTTCACCCAAAACTAAAGTTTTGGAAGATGCTCAAGATATAACAAATGATTCAAAATAATCTCCACTGATTGTGAAACTTGGTTCTGAGGAAGACCAACCTGAGATCTCTCTCTATGCCTTAGTAGGAGTCACCACCCCACAAACCATGTAGTTTAGGGGTTAATTCAAGAAGATACATCTCACCATACTCATTGATTCAGGTATCACTCATAACTTCATTGACCCTCAGATCACCAAACACGTTGATTATTTTATCTATCCTTGCTCTAATTTTGAAGTCATGATTACCAATGGGGGCACATTACCTTGAAAAGAGAAGTGTCACAATGTGTGTATCTTTATTTTAGATTATAACACTCCAACATGTTTTCCTTGCCCTTAAGAAGATGTGATGTTGTTTTGGGAGGCCAATGGTTATGCACACTTGGACCCATCCTATGGGATTTTTATAAACTTTGGATGCAATTTTTAGACAATAGGCAAAAACATACATTGAAAGGCTTACACTTGGGGTTCAACATCATAATTTCACATCACATGAAAAAAATTATTAATAATAATTCACACGGCATCATTGTCCAGCTCCATTCCATTCAAATATAACCATCAACATTCTCCACTACTCCTAATCAACAAACTATTATGCATAGGTATGCATGTGTCTTTGTTGAACTAGTGGGATTGGCACCTTCATGGCTAAATGAACACTATATTTAGCTCCTTCCTAAAATCATTCATCCCAACATCAAGCCCTACCACTACCCATTTCATCAAAACACCAATATTAAGATGCTCATTCGAGACTTACTGAAGCAAGGCATTATTTGCTCTAGTACCAACCCATATTCTTCCCTACTTCTTATCTAGAAAAAATATGGGTCATGGAACCTATACATTGACTTCCATGCACTTAATCAAATCAAAATCAAGGATAAGTTCTTGATCTCTATTATTGATAAGCTTCATGGTGCTCATTTTTTCTCCAAGTTAGATCTCCACTCTAGATATCACTAGATCTAGCTTCATGAAGATGATATCCCTAAGATAGAATTTCACATACATGATGGTCACTATGATTTTTTGGTCATGCCTTTTTTCCTCACTAATTCTCCTTTAACATTATAGGCATTGATGAATAAAGTATTCTAACCCTACCTGTGAAATTCATTTTGGTCTTCTTCGATGATATCTTCATCTATAGTAAAACATGGTCTGAGCATCTCCAACATATGGATCTCACACTAAAACTTCTCTCTTATCATCATCTCTATGAAAAATAGTCCAAATTTTATTTTGGCTTAGATTAAGTGGAGTATCTTAGGCATATTATTTCAGCCCAAGGGGTTCGAGTGGATCCCAAAAAAATAGTTGCTATGACAAATTGGCCTCATCCTCAGACACTCAAAAGCCTCTATGGTTTTTTAGGGATGATTGGATAGTATCACAATTTTTTCAAGGACTACAGGATATTGTAACTCCACTGATAGTTATGTTGAAAAAATATGTTTTTACATGGACACAAGTTGTTAAGTGTGCAATTGAAGAATTGAAACAAGCTATGTATACTACACTTATTCTAGCTATGCTAGATTTTGCTAAGACCTTCATGATCAAGAGTGATGCTTATGGAAATAGACTTGGTGTTATTTTCCTCTAAGATGAATACCCCATTGTGTTCACTAACAAATCCTTTTATATCAATAATTTAGTACGCTCTACTTATGAGAAGGAAATGATGGCCATTTTACATACAGTATAGAAATGACCTACTGGGGAATCTTTTTTGCATCAAAACTGATCACCAAAGTCTAAAATATTTCATGGAACAATAGGTATCCACCCCATCATAATAGAAATGGGTTATAAAACTCATGGGTTATGACTATTACATCACTTATAATAAAGGTAAGGACAATATTGTAGTTGATGCTCTATCTCACATGTTTATGGACCAAGCTTCCCTTTCAACTATTTTCGTGCCTATTCCAAATTTGATGGACATTATACAATAAGGGTATGTCAATGACTCCTCATTATCTCAAATCAGTCAATGGTTGGCCACTAACCCCTCTGATGTACCACATTATTTTTGGGATGGAGATTCTTTGTGATATATGAGCCGTTTAGTGCTTCCCCAGAGCATATATCTTCAACAGGATATATTCTATGAATTATATATGTATCCATCCATAGGGCACTCAAGGTTTCTCAAAACTTATGAATGGGCATGACACAACTTCTTTTAGAAGGGAATGAAAAAGGCAATTCACCATATGGTGGCTAAATGTGATACTTACCAACACAACAAGGGTGAAACAACACTCATTCCTAGGTTACTCAAACCCTTGCCCATTGGTACTAGGATTTGGATAGATATTTCTATGGATTTATTTGAGAGGAACCCTAAATATGGAGGGAAAACTATGAACTTGGTTGTGGTTGATCGCCTCTGCAAATATAGTTATTTTTGTGCCCTCAGCCATCCCTATACCACCTTCAAAGTCGTAAGAATTTTTTTGGACTAGATTTTTTGTCTTCATGGCATTCTTTATTCCATTATCTTAGATTGTGATACAACCTTCACTAGCCATTTTTGGATAGAACTATTTTGATGCATCATCACCTAACTGAAGATGAGTTATGGGTATCATCCATAAATGGATGGCTAGACTAAAATCATCAATAAATGCTTGGAAACTTTCCTTCATTGCTTCACGTCAGAATAAAAACATCAGTAGACAAAGTGGCTCCCACTTTCTGAATGGTGGTACAATACCTCTTACCACACTTCAACTAAAATGACTCCATATAAAGCAATCTATGGTCAAGCACCACCAGTGATCCTTATATACACTCCTAGTAGTTCACCAGTTCAAGTGGTCTACAAGCTTCTCCAAACCCAGGATCAGATCCTCAACACCTTGTGAGACAATATTCACATGGAAAAACATAGAATGAAACAATAGGCTGATCAATACCATTCTGAGTACACTTTCTAAGTAGGTGATATAGTTTTTCTTTACATGTAGCCATATAAGCAATCCTCCCTAAAAATCAAAGGGCATCATAAGATAGATCCTAAGTTCTATGGGCCATATAAGGTTCTCTAAAAAATTGAGTTAGTTGCTTATAAGTTAGAGCTCCCACCTTCTTCCTAAGTTCACCCAATATATCATGTCTCTTGTCTAAAGAAATTTATTGTCACAAACATCAAAGTGTAGACTATTTTACTAAAACTTGATAATGAAGGATCCATCCTTCTTGAGATGGAGGTAATCCTAGACAAGTGCATATGTCAACTTTTCTCCTATTCCATCACACAATTATTAATTCAGTGGCACAAAATGAAACCATAGAATACAACATGGGAACCACTATTTTAGATTAAGTACTAATTCCCATATCTAAAGCTTTGAAGACAAAGATTTTTCTAAGAGGAAGGGGATGTTAGGAAACTATGTTACCCCTTCTCTTTACTTTATTAGTATATTAGTTGTTATAAATGCATATTCTTTGTACGTCATCCTGTGAGCATTTTGTTTTATCCCAAATTCATGAGAAGTAGTAGTTGTTTATATTAGACTTAATATATAAGTGTTGAGGCTAATGAAGGCATCCATAAATTTATTATATTGAGCTTGATCAAATGAAGTTTCCTCCTTGAAATGGCCTATGATCAATATAATCTTTTTGGTTTTCTTCTAGTTATATAAATCTATTACTTCATGCATTTTCATTAATTTGTTGCAGGAGGATCCTCTCATTTGATTTTGGAAATCCTAAGTTTGGTTATGTTATAATTGGGAACCTATGATAATATGGGATATCATAAAGTACCATAATATAGATGTATGTTATACTTGGATGGTATATACTATAATTGTTATGCCCAAACTCATATATACATTTGATTGATTAGTATGCATGGTAGATATTATTATGAATAGTATGTTTATAACAAATAGTAGGAATTTATGTATACATGCATACAGTTTGGAAAGTTTAACAAATGTTATAATAGTATATTATTATGTTCTATAAGAAATATGATTTGTTTCATTATATCCAGTTTCTTGAATATAAGTTTGTGTTTCCATGTAGTTATGACTACCTTATTATAAATGTTTGTGAAAAACTAGTAGTTATGTCTTAAAATATTAGATTGTGGTAATATGGGTTACCATAGGGTGTAGCATGTTGGAAACTAATTGTCATAGTAAAAATATGTAGTAGAATGTGTATTTACTTAGGTGGTATAAACTGTAGTCATTATTTCTAGTATGGGATAGAAAATAATGTAATATTCATTCATATGTTTGACATAATAAATGTATGATTTGGTTACTCATACGTTTAACATGTTAAGATGTGTTTTCTAATATGATATAAATAAAATAAACCTTGTGGTTGAATTACATTTGAAAAATATGTATTTATGATATAGAGTAAGGAGTGAGATGGACTTCACTGGCTTACTAATGTCATAATGACAAATGAAGGCAGTATGATCAAGTGGTGTGTATGAATTTGATTGATCTATATTATTATTATATATTATTTATAAAATTTTGGAAAAAAGTATGTTTAGTGAGAGATTATCATTTCATGATTTATATTTTTTTGTGATATCTTACAATAGAATGGTTTTTTATGATACACTACATGTTTAGTATAGAAATCATACAACACACAGGTACTTGCTTGTCTCTCTAGATTCCTGCACCATCTCATATACCCATTCATGAAGAGAGGGTCTTTATTAATGGGATTAGTGAAGGGGATATTTGGTCTGTGGTTGGTGTGTAAAAGCATTTAGATGATGCTCTCCTTCCCCACAATAGTATTACTTATCGAAATGACACTTGAGAATGCCATGAATACTTGAGTTTAGGAACTATACTCTAGGGAAGCCATGTATCTTATAAGTACATTATATTATATTTTACTTGTCATTTAATAGTGTTATGAAGTGTTATAATTACTTAATTATGTATTTTGATATCGATGGTTTTAGACTTGTATTAGTTGTAGCTGAGTTAATGTGGTTACTTTCTACATTCACATTTGTGATGTGTACTCTCATGAGATTAAAGATCAATAATATATGATGTATTATACTTGTTATTATTACACATTGAATATTTATTATGTTTTTTGTATATTTCTATGGCATAATCTATTTTGGTATATGTTTAATTAAAAAAATTCATGTATTTATATGTCTAACCCAGTGGGGTTGTTGCATGTGGTATTAGAGTTGTAGCTCAAACCCTAGGACCTAATGATTCCATTAGCATTTTTGTGTCTTTATATTCATCAGTGTGAACCTAGTGACATGATGTATTGTAGTGGTATTTTGGATTTATGGTGCCTCAGTGCAAAACCATGTTACACTATGATTGGAGTTTTGAGACATTCATGAAATGTGTGTGCATAACATTGAGTGTGTACCCTTAGGAGCACTCGTACCCATTTTAGTTTTTTTAGGGTATTGGTTTTATCAAGTGACTCAATGGTGATAGTTGTATATGAGGTTTTGGTAGGTGAGTACATAACATAGTTCATGAGATTGGAACAAGAGTTTTCTTACCATAATTTGATCACTCAGATCAAACACCTCAAGTATGATTACATCATTTATTGATAATCAAGTCACCTTTGACATTTGTGTTTTATGTCATGAGTGTTTTATAAGAATGGAATGCTTCTCACTTATATATATATATATATATATATATATATATATATATATATATATATATATATATATATATATATATATATATCTGTGTGTGTGTGTGTGTGATTTAATTTTAGTCTTATGTTCATAAATCCTAAGAGTGGAAATTTTTATAAGACCACATTTAGTTAGTACCACCTAGTGTGGTGGGAATTTTCTTATAGTAGATTGTTGTTGTTTTGATTGATAATTACTATGTGTTAGGAGTTTGTTTAAGAGTAAGTGGCATCTCTCTTATTTATCTTAGCAATAAGTTGATATTATCTCATTCTCCTTTGACATCATTATAAGCTATCGAGAGTATTCATAGTTTTTGATGTTGAAACTTGTTTCTAAAATTTTGTTTGACCATATTCCTTGGAGTCATGAGATAAATGTCTTTTATTTCTTTTTGAGAAAGAATTTGTGGGATTGGATGAATTGGTACACCATTGTGGATAGTATTTTTTCCAGTTTTGAAAATAGATGGTGATACTATACTTATAGATTGGGTAAGTAGATAGTGTTTTGGAAATGTTGAGTTATGGTGTATAATTTTTACCTTGTGTAGGTATTTAAGAACTTTTTTGTTGAGATGATAGTTCTCTACTTTTCACTTATGACTCTTCAGATTCACTACTTTATCCAACTTGTACTTTTAGACCACATGGAGTGGCGAACCTTGAATTATATATTAAATTATAGATTAAGAATTATAAGTTGATTATAATTGGATTGATATTATACACGCATGATTAGATTTATATTATTTCTCTTTTGGTTTTTAGTATGTTGCTTTGAAGATTTTTTTTTATACCTTTCATCGAGAGCGAGTAGGGTATAGGATGTTCAGAACATATTATCAATCTAGAGGTTGAGATAAAATTTTAACTTGTCATGTGTTAGCTAAGCATGTAGGGAGACAATATCTTGCTTGTTCCCTTATAAGGTTGTAAGGAGAGGTGATACTTGACCTTAATATGTTATGTTAATTTTAACATTATTTCCTCTTAACCATGAAAACAATAGAATAAGTTAAGCTGTGAAATATGACACTAGTTATGTATGGCTAGTGGCAATTTAATATAACTACAGATTGATTGTATGATTTCTCTTATATGTTGATACATATAAAATTATTTATGTAAAATTATTGATTTATAATATCTGTTAGCATATACTTGTGATTCATTGAACATTGTGCACATGTGGAGATCATTAGGTCATAAAGATTTGAGGAAAGAGTGGTGAATTAGGAATGTGAGTTCTAAATGATAGGATGGTATCCTACTTAACCTCACATTGACTCAATAGTTACTGAGTTTGAATCTGATAAATGTACCATTAAATTCAAGATTCAAAAAAATAGACTTGTCAAATTTAGTTGTATGGACATACACATGTATACTGTTGGCAAGTATTCCATGTTTTTGTAAATATTGGAAATGTAATATTTCTCATTCTTATTCATCATCATACTTGTTAGGGGATCCATGAAGTAGTGATAGTATTGACATGTTATAATTATCAGGGCTATATGGAGTAGTGATAGTATTAACTTATAGAGATCATTATTACTAATTTCTCTAAATTATTTTTCTCTAGAATGAGAAAAACACTCTCTAGGATATAGAGATGTGTTGAGAGATGGAATATTTTGTGGAACTCTTATTGGTCATTTGTTTTGGCTTGTATGATGGTCTTATGTACTCTTAAGAAGTTATTAAAACTTTTACTGAGATGTGTGGGACCCTTCAAGGTTATAGAAGTGGTCAATCCTATAGTATGTAGGCTTGTCTTGATGGTTATAGACCCTGAGGTGGTCATGACAGAACCAATCAAAGTAAGTAATACTCACAAATCATGATTACATAATTATAAATTTCATAGAGCAATGTCTTTTAGGACCAATACTCTAAGAATAGGCTAAATTTAAGGATCTAAGATGAGTTTTACACGTAATTTTTCATTTATTGTTTAATTTGATATTATATATCATGTTTTTGATTTTCTAAACAAGGTTTTTTCATCATAGCTTATGATTGAATAAGATTCATTGGGGATGATGACTAGCTTTAGGGGGAAGGATGTTACATCTCGATTCCTCACCAAGTAAACTTACTAGATTATCCATGGATATCTATAGCTGGAAAATTTAGATTTGGCTATTTTTAACTAATCTTAGATATATAATGATACGAGGTAGTAGGATATTACTTAGGTTACATAATCATACTGCTATGAGATAACTGTAAGTAAATGTTTATTTTATGATCATGTTGATTTGTCATTTTAGTTATATTTTATGTGGAATGTATATCATGATTATTATGGTCTAACTATATATTTTGTTGTGAGGTTGATGTAGGAGAACTCAGCCCTCAGAGTGTGATGGAGGGAGAGCATCATTGGAGAGGGTGATGTAGATCGAGATGCTAGAGGATGATAGAGAAATTAACTGATACCCTACACATACCACATAATTAATTCACATTAGATACATAATCTGAAAGATTAGTGTTATAATCTTCCTTATGTTATCTGTATTGAAGTGATTATTTATGTTTGCATGTTAGTCTGTATTTATGCATAGATAATATAAGATGTATGTCCTTGAATTCTTGAGGTTTTCTTGAATAGACTAAATTTTGGTTATTAATTTATAAAATTAATCATCAAACCATTTTGAACATGTTAATTTAATTAATAATATATATTAATTATTACTAATAAGCAGATATGATCTAGTGAATCTAAATAAAAGAAGAATAAGGGAAATAAATAAAAGTATTGGGTAAATAATAATTAAAACAAAAAGTGAAATGGAAATTAATTCAATAAAAATAAAAAGGAAGAATTTCAAAAATAAAATAAAGTAAAGCTAAAAAAAGACACTTTAAAACATAACCATGCCTTTTCTTTTTTATAAAGATAAAATTAAGGAAGAGATGAATATCATAAGAGTTTTAAAGAGTTTAGATGGAAGAGAAGGAGAGGAATGGCATAGCTTACAGAAATGGAGAAAGATAAATCCATACAGAAGCATAAGGAATTTGACACCTTCATTATTACTTATAAGATCAAGTATGTGATTATCCTTTCTTCCCTAACTTCACCATCTAGTTTTGTTGGTTTTCTTGTTATGATGCTTTCTGAAATGAAATAAGTATAGCCAATAAAAGATCTTTTTCTTCAAAATTATCTATTTTTCATGTTTTGGATAGGATAACTTTTCAGACTCATTAAGAGAAAATACAAAATAATTAGGTAGATTGTCATTATTTAAAAAAAAACAAAAACTCCTAAAATTGGAGGATTAATGGGTGAAGCTAGGGTACTTAAAAAAATAAGAAACAATTTTTGACATGAATTGAAATAATTTATTTGAGATATTTTCATGTTTTGGTCACAAGAAACTGTATTTTCATCTTGATATAGTAGAAATCCTTACTTGTACTATCATTTTATAATGCCATTAATACCTAATGATCTGTTGAGGTATGTAGTACGCTGACATTCTTGATGTTTTATTACTCACAAGATATTTAGGCATAGGCAAAGGGTATGGCATCAAAATGAGTGCCAAGGATTATAGAGGCATGAACAAAATCACATATTTAGAAGACATAAAATCTTAAGGAATATAAACCCTTATTTACATATAATATCAATTAAAAACTTTAACAACAAATTATATTAAAGCAAGCCTATCAATAGAAAAGTAGGTCATATGGAGAGATCTGATTGAGCATTATGATTAACAATGTTAGTTAAGTTAGTTTGGGCATAGGGTAAGTGTTTTTAGTTAATACTTGAACTTTAAATTTTAAAAAAATTGTTTGATAACATAGCTTAGAAATCACTGGTCTACTATCCCTATTGTCAATTTTTCCCACAACTGACCATTATGTTGTGATTGAGAAAACTTAAGGTCTTCCCACAATTTAGGAAACCTGACTTTCTGTTAGTTGGTTGATAACTATCAAAGATGTACCTGTTGACCTATCTTACTAGTCAAGACATATAGGATTTGGTAAATCAATACAAGACTCTCTCTACATAGTTGCATGTGTAAACAACATCATTGAAATAGAGCATGACCATTTTATAAGGGAGAAATAATTGATGGGTTTTTATGAAGAGCATAGGTATTTTAAGGAATCAATTTTCAATTATACAGTTTTGATGGATCGTTGTAATAAGTTAGTCATATTTTTCACCAATTAGAATTGAATTAGCATCACTTATAAAATATTCCTAGCCTATACTCCTAAAGATGTCACTGATGTGAGTAATAAATCATTTCATTAATAAAATGAAATTATATCACTCAACTACATTATTGTGAATTGTTTATAGAATAATCATTAATATATCATTGTTAGCAAGGGGAGTCGACTAAACTATTGTTAAGTTAGGCATATGAAGATAATTTGTTTATCGGCATAAAGATAATAATAACATTGATTTTTGTTAGCTCACAAAATTTTTTAACACTGTTGTCTATTCCTAACTAGTAAATTGTCAACTATAATATACCAGTAGTTTGTGTATCATTATAAAAATTCATTTAGTCAACATGGAACTATTATAGTGTCTTTTATGCTATAATATTCAATTATCACTCTCATTGTATTTTTTTGAGGGAAAACCCCCATTCAAACTTTCACAACTAATCGATGCCATCAAATCTTAACCATTGTGTCCTATGCTGATGTTCTTGCCATTGTTGCTTGTAATTTCTATTTTAAAGATTCATCTCAGATATGATCATTTATTTTTGGCTATATTTTGTTAAAATAAAGTAACATTATTATTCTTCATAAATATAAAAATAATAATATAATAAAAAAATAATCCTATCATTTATATATACATCATGTATATATATTATCTATATATAAGATTTATAATATCATAAATACATTTCCTTAATGTGGTTTGGGACATGTTTGGTAAGAATGAACCTTTTCTTTTTATAATATGATTAGTGTTTTATAATTGATATGATAGTGGACTTAGATCAAGGTATTGGTTATTCTCCAAGTTGTGAACACTTAAAATATAAAAACTCTTATAGAGACCTCAATTGACTAACCATGAATATTTATTTATAAAACATAGTCAACCTTTTTGTTATGTAAATGAGCAAACTAGATCCATAAAATGCTCTGAAAATAATAAGGACTATACATTAGATACTTTATTTCCATGAACATTTAAATTAAGAATATAGATCATAGGATGTTAAAACTCAAGGTAATCCAGTGTAATCCTTATTATGACATAAAGAGTTACTTATCATATAAATTATGAAATAAAATATAGAATATGGATGTACCTAATAGAGTATTTAAGATCATAGGGGTATAGTATTATGATGTTAGTCCTCATATGAAATATTATCTATTTTAAAAGGATTACATATTATTAAGTTAGCAAATGTGTGCATTCAATCTTATAAAACATATAGCAAATGCTAGTTGGATTATCCAATGATGTTTGTGTGTTGAATCTTGTTTGCTAAATCTTCACACGAATTTAATTATATAACATTAAGTTAGCAAATGTGTGCATTCAATCTTATAAAACATATAGCAAATGCTAGTTGGATTATCCAATGATGTTTGTGTGTTGAATCTTGTTTGCTAAATCTTCACACGAATTTAATTATATAACATAACTTCATAATGGAAAAATTTATGTTGGGTTATATGGCTAAGAATGTAGTTAGAAGTATGATCTTATCTAGTCATCAAGTGTCTAAGGAACCAAAACCATAACCATATTAGATGGTCTTTTAGAAAATAGAACTAGACATTTAAGTGAATGTCATAACGGGTTTATGTAGTTACTATTTCTTTTCAAATGATTGAATGGCTACTAGTTATATGTATTCAATTTGAATACATATGTGCAGTACATGATTATGAGAGTGTTTAATTATATCCAACATATATTGGTGCATCGTGATGCATGATTATTTAGTTATGTTTCTTGAATGTTGGTAAGACATTTTAACTTAGGGTATAATCGGGTGGTATAATCCCAATACTTATTTGATTGTTATTATATGTGTAAGTTATTTGATTCTAGTATCATAAGTTTGGTTATGTGTTGTAGTTGAGAACCTATGATAGTATGGGATATCATAGAGTACTATAGTATAGACATATGCTATACCCGGATGGTATATACTATAATTGTTATGTCCAGACTCATATCTACATTTGATTGATTATATGTATGCATGCTAGATATTATTATGAATATTATGTTTGTAATAGATATTAAGACTTTATGTATGTGTGCATATATTCTGGAAAGTTTAATGAATGCTAAAATATTATATTATTATGTTACGTGAGAACTGTGATTTGTTTCTTTATATCCAGTTGCTCGAATATAAGTTCATATTTCCATGTAGTTATTACTAACTTATTATAAATGTTTGTGGAAAACTAGTAGTTATATCTTAGAATATTATACTATAGTAATATGGGTTACCATAGGGTGTATCATGTTAGAAACTAAATGTCATATAAAAATATGCAATTAAATGTGTATTTACTTAGGTGGTATAAACTGTAGTCATTATTTGTAGTACGAGATAGAAAATAATGTAAGATTCATTCATACATTTGATAGAATAAATGTATGCTTTGGTTACTATTATGTTTAACATGTTATTTGATATGTTTGCTAATAGGATGTAAATTAAATGAATATTGTGGTTAAAATATATTTGACCAATCTACATTGTTGATATAGAGTAAGGAGTGAGATGGACTTCACTGGTTTACTAGTTTCACAATGATAGATGAAGGTAATCTGATTAAGTGGTGTGTATGAATTTAATTGATCAAGATAGTTATTATCTATTCTTTATAAAACTTTAGGCCAAATTATGTTTAGTGATACATTATCATTTCATGAGTATGATTTACATTTTTGTGTGATATCTTGTAGTAGAATGGTTTTCTATGATACAATGCATGTTTAGTATAGAAATTATACAACATACGAGAACTTGTTGTTGGAAATATTGTCATTGATGTCATTTGTCTAGCATTATTGGTGATAAAGGCCCCATTGCATTTAATATTGTTTATAATAAATATATCTTGGCTAATATGAGTTAATATTTATTTAATATTAATGAATATATTTTTGGTTGCATATGAGACAAAAGAAGGGCCCATGGAGAAGTCAAAGAGCCATGGGGTAAAGATAAAAGAAAGATGGGATGCATTTTCCCATGAAGAGTCATCTTGGGGAATTCCAAGAGTCACCAAGTGAAGACAAAAGAGGAAATGCACAATTTATCATGAAGGGACACTTTAAGGAATACAAAAAGTCACCAAGATGAGGACAAAAGAGGGAAGGATGTTTTTGATCATGAAGGGTCACCACATGACTTTTCAAAGGCTTGAATATGAAGGGTCATACAAGTTTGGTGCCATTTTCCATGAGGATTGAAGGGTCACAAAGGGGGAAGGCCAAAGGTCATTTGGAAAGCTATAAATAAAGGCTTGAGAAGCCATTTGTAAATGCGTGAGATAGAGGTTGATTTGATATTGTAATATCTAGCTTAGAAGAGCAATTGTGAGAGATGAATATGATTTGCATTTGTTATATCTAGCTTAGAAGAGCAAAGGTGAGAGAGAGGAAAGAGATGTTGTATTGAACTATCATTTGTTGAGATAGCAACATTGAGAGATAGGTGTGTGGTATACACAAAGGGGTTGGTGCTCCTGTGGATTGGTGCTCATGAATAGTAGCTAGGTTAGTGCTCGGCAAAGGGGTTTGGTGCTCTTGTGGGTTGGTGCTCACAAATAGTAGCTGGGTTGGTGCTCGGCAAAGGGTTTGGTGCTCCTGCAAACTTGTGCTTGCGAATATTGTTTGGGTTGGTGCTCATTCATATACTTGAGATTGTTATTCATAGTTTTTCCCATATTGGGTTTCCACATTATATCTAGTGTCTCTCTATCTTGTGTGGTGTTTATTGTTTGAGTTTTATTGCATATCTTTAATGTTTGATTAAGTGGATTTTGGTTAAAGGAAAGTTTTATTAGATATATGATATACTAATTCACCCCCTCTCTCAGTATATCTCGTGCTTAATAATTGGTATCAGAGTAGGTTCCTTTTTGAAAAAGTTTTACAGCTTGAAGGTAGATCAGGAAAGCACAAGATGGCCATACATAAAGGTGCCTCTACAAGCAAAAGAATAGTTGATCAAGAAGAAGAAGAGGATGAAGCCAAAGTGAATATGGAAGGAGAACTCATGTGTGCCTTAGAAGATTTGAAAGTTGTTGAAAAGAAAAATCGAAGATTGAAGCATCAAATCGAGAAAAATGAAAAGGATTCAAAGGAGATAATTGAAGATCTACAAGTGCACTTTGAAGAAGCCAAGAAAAATGAAGAAGATTTAACGGCACAGTTGGAAATATCAAGAAAAGAGTGTGAAAGGTATGTTACTGAAATTGCCTCTTTAAAAGAAGAGATTGAAAAAGTAGTCAATAATTAAATAGTCAATGATTCAAAATTTGAGAATAGCACTAATATGCTGAATAAGATATTAGAAATTTAAAAAGCAATATTAGATAAGATAGGTATCAGTTTTGAAAAGAAGAAGAGCTATGTTGAAGCTCTTACAAATAAAGAAACAAGAAGGGAAGAAGTGAAGAATACAGAGGACAAAGAAGGCTGGAAGGAACAAAGCTATAAAAGGCAATCAGGTCAGAGATTCACAAATAGGTTTTATTTTTATGGTTACTATTTTTATTGTAATGGATATGGTCATAAAAAATTACAATGTAGAAAAAGAGCTAACAATCTCAAAAATAAGGAAAAGGAAGGTCATGTAGAGTCAAGCAGAAGCTATAACTCTTTTGCTCCTCTATCAAGCTTTGAAGAAGAGACCATAATTTGTTATAAGTGCAACAACTTTGAACACATAACTTGGTATTGTAGAAGTGTGTTCGAGTCAATTAAGAAGGACCAAAGTTTTAGGGCTCCATTCATCAATAAAAAGGTTCAGACATGGTAGAAGAAACAATCTGAAGGTTCTATGTTGGTCCAGATAGCTTTGCATGCAAGAAATGAATAAAAGCCATGGTTTATTGATAGTAGATGTTCGAGGCACATGATAGGAGACAAGAGCAAGTTCATAACCTTGAAGAAGATCAATGGTGGCACAGTGAAATTTGGGGACAATACTACTGCCAAAATTGCCAAAAAAGGTACACTAAGTTTAGATAATGGTAGAACTAAAATTGAAAATGTTTTATATGTAGAAGGTCTTAAGCATAATCTTTTGAGTGTAAGTCAAATGTGTGATCAGGGGTACACACTAAATTTTTATGCAAAAGGTTGTGAAATTAGAAGAAAAGATTTAGATGTTTGATTGCAGATGCTTAGAGAATAGGTAATAACTTATATATGTTATCAGACATCAAAGGTCAAAAATGTTTTTTGAGTCAGATTGAAGAAAGTTGGCTATGGCACAGGAGAATGGGGCACATAAATTTTGACAATCTTGTCAAAATTTGTAAAAATCAAGCAGTCAAGAATCTTCCAAAGATCACAAACCCATCTAACATGCTTTGTGGACCTTGTCAGCATGGGAAGCAGGCTAAAAGGCGGTTCAAAACAAAAGAGTACTCGACCACTTAGATGCTAGAGCTTGTTCACACTGATCTATGTGGACCTATGAGGACTCAAAGTACTCAATGTGATAAATATTTCATGTTTCTTATTGATGATTTTTCACGTATGACTTGGATAATGTTTATAAAGAAAAAATCAGAAGCTTTTAGACAATTCAAAGCATTCAAAGCATTAGTTGAGAATGAAACTAATCTAAAGATTAAGTGTCTAAGATCAAATTGAGGAGGAGAATTCATGTTAGATCAATTTATTGATTTTTGTGAAGATCATGGAATAAAGAGACAGTATTTAGCAGCCAGAACTCCACAATAAAATGGAGTAGTTGAACAAAAAAATAAAACAGTTCAGGAGATGGCGAGGACAATGCTAAATGAATCCAAGATAGTAAATAAATATTGGAGAGAGGTGGTTAGTACAACATTGCATATTCATAATAGAGCTTTATTAAGAGTCAATAGTGACAAGACTCCTTATGAGCTATGGAAAGACAAACTAGCAATAGTTGATTATTTCATAGTTTTCGATAGCAAATGCTTCATAAAGAGAATCGATGAAAAACTTGGTAAGTTTGAATCCAGAGCAGATGAAGTTATATTTATTGGTTATTCTTGCAAAAGTAAAGCTTATAAATGTTATAACAAAAGAACCAAGAAAATTGTTGAAAGTGCAAGTGTCAGGATAGAAGAAGATGGAACACAAAAGATCAGTGATCCAGTAGACATTCCTAAAATCATTTAAGAGGAAGGCTTTGAAGAATTAGATGAAGATGAGGAAAAGGAGAAGGAGAAAAAGGGCACCAAGACTCCATCCAAATATGTTCAAAAAAATCATAATGAAAGTGACATCATCAGGGACATAAAAGAAGGAATTCGCACCAGAAGAATGATGGTAATTGAATCTGAACAAGTTAATTTCTCTTTTTTTATCTAAAATTCAGCCTAATTTTTTTTCAAAAGCTAGACATGATGAGCATTGGGTTAAGGCTATGGATGAAGAATTAGATCAGATAGAAAAGAATGATACTTGGGAATTAGTGCCTAGACCAAAAGATCACAATGTGATAGGAACAAAATGGGTTTATAGAAATAAGTTGAATGAAAATGGAGAAATAACCAGAAATAAAGCAAGATTAGTATGTAAAGGATATGCTCAGATTGAGGGAATAGATTTTGAAGAAACTTTTGCACTAGTAGCAATGTTAGAGGCTATTAGAATGTTTCTTGCATATGTAGTATTTAAAAATTTCAAAGTGTTTCAAATGGATGTCAAATCTACCTTCCTAAATGGGAATCTTAAAGAAGAGGTCTACATTGAGCAACCTGAGGGGTTTATTCTCTTGAATATTAGTAATCATGTATGCAGATTGAAGAAAGCATTGTATGGATTAAAACAAGCTCCCAGAGCTTGGTATGCAAGACTTGATAAGTACCTGCAAGATCAAGGATTCAAGAGAGGATTTTCTGATAGTAATCTTTACATCAAAATAGAAGGTGAGCATCAATTGATTGTTGTGGTATATGTTGATGATATCATTTTTGGAGGAAATATTGAAAAGATGATTGAAGAATTTTCTGATAGAATGCAAAAAGAATTTGAGATGTCTATGCTTGGAGAATTATCATTTTTCTTAGGATTACAAATATTTCAGAAAAATAAAGGAAATTTTATATCTCAAAGTAAATATGCCAAGGAAATGTTGAAGAAATTTGGTTTTGAGGATTGTGTACAGTTGGCACACCTATGTGTATAGGAAATAAGGTGAGAAAGGATGAACATTCTCCTGTTACAAATCAATCTTTGTATAGATCTATGATTGGTAGTCTTTTATATTTGACAGCATCGAGACTAGACATCATGCATGCAGTAGGTATGGTTGCAAGATATCAGTCATCTCCAAGAGATAGTCATGTTCAATTGGTGAAAAGAATATTTAGATATATCAAGGGGATGTTGGATTATGGATTATGGTATCCCACAGGTAAATATTTCACTTTAGTTGCTTATATAGATTTAGATTGGGTAGGATGCTTAGATGACAGAAAGAGTACAAGTGGAGGAGCTTTATTCCTTGGTGATAGCTTAGTATCATGGCTAAGTAAGAAGCAAAACTCAGTATCACTTTCTACAACTAAAGCAGAATATATTGTAGTAGTATTGTGTTGTACTCAAGTGCTTTGGATGAAGCAAACTTTGGAAGATATCAAGATAAAGTATGATGAACCTATTTCTATTTTTTGTGATAACACAAGTGCTATCAATATTTTGAAAAATCTAGTAATGCATTCAAGAACAAAACATATTCCCATTAGATATCACTTCTCGAGAGAGCAGGTTGCAGATCAACAGGTTCAGATGGAATATATTAGTACTACAGAGAAAATTGCAGATATTTCCACAAAGGCACTACCAAAAGACACATTTGAGTATCTGTGAGAGAAGTTGGGAGTAATTTCCTTTACTTCCTACGATTTAGGTTCAACATCACTTGAGGGGGAGCTAAGTGTTAGCTCTAGGTAGGCCCTTTTCCATTGATGTCAAAGGGGGAGAATAGCAGGCACAGGTACAGGTGCAAAAAATAGGTACAGGGTATAGGTACAGGTTGCTACAGTAAGGGGGACTTACTGTATGGTTTCAGATGATAGTGTGTGCAGGTGATAGGATGTGGCAGTTTTAGGATTGAGGTTGCCATCAATGACAAAGGGGGAGATTGTTGGAAATATTGTCATTGATGTCAAAGGTCTAGAATTATTGGTGATAAAGGCCCCATTGCATTTAATATTGTTTGTAATAAATATATCTTGGCTAATATGAGTTAATATTTATTTAATATTAATGAATATATTTTTGGGTTGCATATGAGACAAAAGAAGGGCCCATGGAGAATTCAAAGAGCCACGGGGTAAAGACAAAATAAGGATGGGACACATTTTCCCACGAAGATTCATCTTGGAGAATTCCAAGAGTCACCAAGTGAAGACAAAAGAGGAAGGGCACAATTTCTCATGAAGGGACACTTTAAGGAATACAAAAAGTCACCAAGATGAGGACAAAAGAGGGAAGGACATTTTTTATCATGAAGGGTCACCACATGACTTTTCAAAGGCTTGAATATGAAGGGTCATACAAGTTTGGCACCATTTTCAATGAGGATTGAAGGGTCACAAAGGGGGAAGGCCAAAGGTCATTTGGAAATCTATAAATAAAGGCTTGAGAAGCCATTTGTAAATGTGTGAGATAGAGGTTGATTTGATATTGTAATATCTAGCTTAGAAGAGCAATTGTGAGAGATGAATATGATTTGTATTTTTTATATCTAGCTTAGAAGAGAAAATGTGAGAGAGAGGAAAGAGATGTTGTATTGAACTATCATTTGTTGAGATAGAAACATTGAGAGATAGGTGTGTGGTATACACAAAGGGGTTGGTGCTCCTGTGGGTTGGTGCTCATGAATAGTAGCTAGGTTGGTGCTTGGAAAAGGGGTTTGGTGCTCCTATAAGTTTGTGCTTGTGAATATTATTTGGGTTGGTGCTCATTCATATACTTGAGATTGTTCTCCATGGTTTTTACCACATTGGGTTTCCACATTATATCTGTTGTCTCTCTCTATCTTGTGTGGTGTTTATTGTTTGAGTTTTATTTCATATCTTGAATGTTTTATTAAGTGTATTTTGGCTAAAGGAAAGTTTTATTAGATATATGATATACTGATTCACCCCCCCTCTTAGTATATCCCATGCTTAACACTTGTTTATCTCTTTGGATTCCTGTACCATCGTTATCTACTCATCCATGAAGGGAGGGCCATTTTTTTATGGGATTAGTGTAGGGGATCATTTTTATATGGTTGGTGTGTAAAATCACTTGGATGATGCTCTCCCTCCCCACAACGGTACTACTTATCAAGACAACATTTGAGATTGCCACAGATACTTGAGTTTGGGAACTATGTTCTAGAGAAGCCATGTGTCTTATATGTACATTATATTATATTTTAATTATCATGAAGTGTTGTAATTAATTAATTCTCTACGTTGGTAGCGGTGGTTGTAAAATTGTATCAATTATAGTTGAGTTAATGTGGTTACTTTCTAGATTCACATTTATGACATGTATTTTCATGATATTAGAGATCGGTAATATGTGATGTATTAATAATACCTATTGTTATTATTACACCTTGAATATTTATTATGGTCTCTATGTATTTTCATGGTGTAATCTATTTTGGTATATGTGTTTAATTAAAAAAATTGCATATTTCTATGTCTAACCTAGCGGGGTTGTTACATAAAGACTTATAGGATTATTCTACTAAGCATTATTCAAAATCAATACATGGTGCCTTACACCCTTCCAAAAAATGGTGTTGTTGAGTAGAAAAATAGAATACTCAAATAAATGGTAAATTGTAAGATATAATCTAAGGACTTAAAACCTTAGTTCTGAACTAAAGTAATTAATGGTTTAAATTACATTCAAAATCACGTTCCATATAAGGTAGAGGTGAATAAGTCTCCTAAATAATCTTGGTCAGGAGAGAAACCTGATGTTTTTGGATTTCGTGTCTTCGGAAGTAAACCTTGGGCATTTTTTCCTCATGACAAGCACAAATATATGGAGAAGAAAAGCCAATGGCTCCTATGTTTTGGCCATTGTGAGGATGTGAAGAAATATCACCCCTTTGATCCTATCACACATGATGTCTTATTTTGATGATATGTTAGAGTTGATGAGAAGATCACTCCTTTGGTATTAGATTCAAAGTCTTTTGCATCCTTGATAATACTTCTTTCATGATAATGAGGGCCTACTTCCTGATATTGATGAAGACACAAATTTTAAATTTGATCCTTTACCTCCTCATGCACCATACATGCCAAAGTGCGCATAATTTACCTTGTAAACAATTGGTGATCTGGTTGATCCACAATGTACTCAAACTCAAAAGTTTTATATTTTTATTTTGAGTCATGCACTTTATAAAGATCTAGTTTTATTTTATAAGGTGAAATGGAAACTAATATGCAAGAATAATATTATTCACTCATGAATAATAACATGTGGGATTTAGTGACTCTTACAAAAGAAATAAAACTTGTGTAATGTAAATGGGTCTATAAGACCAAATATGTAACAAATAGTATAATGGATAAGTACAAGGCTTGATTTGTAGCTAAGGGTTTTTCATAAGTTGAAGGAGTTGACTACTCTAAGAATTTTAACCTGTTGTAAAGATGGATTTTTTACACCTTGTTCTCTCCCTTGTTTTATCACATTAGTGGCTAATATACTAGATGGACATGAAAATTTATTTCCTAGATGGTGATCTCTAAGAGGAAATATATATGGAGTAGCCTCATGGATTCATGAAAGATCCTTAACTTATTTACAAACTCCATCATTTTCTTTATGGATTTAAACAAGATCCTTGAGTTTGGTATGAGAGATGGATAAATTTATATTCAATTATGGATTCTATCAGTGTGATTCTAATCACAATGTTTACATCCTCAAGAAAGGTGAAGATATGTTAATTACAGTATTATATGTTGATGACCTTGTCCTCATATGTAATTTAGATATTTAAGACATTAAGCACAAGTTGAAGGCATAATTTGATATGATAGATATTGGATTTCTACATTATTTTCTTAGCTTATAAGTTCGTTAATATTGTAAGGGGATTTCTCTTGGACAAAAAAAGTATGCTATAAATCTACTTCATTGCTTCTTCATAGCTGATTGCAATCCTACTCCTACACCATATTAGTCAGGTATTGAGTTGACTACTGATTTAAAATATAAGTTGGTTGATACTACATTGTATATATAGTTGGTAAGAAGTCTTTTATATCTAATAGATACACTCTAACTTCAAATTTATTGTTAACCTTGTCACTCAGGTCTCCCATGAGCCTCATGAGACTCATTGAAAAGTATCTAAGTGTATTATGCATTATATTGGGGTAACTTTAAAATTTGGGATTCATTACACAACATAGGGTTTTTTTTAAAGATTGACATATTCACAAAGTGATATTGTGGATGATGTGATGACACCCATCGGTCTAATTCTAGATTTAACTTTTACCTTGGATCAGGTCATGTTGCATTGGTATGCAAGAAGCATATAGTTGTTACATTTTCATCCACTAAGTCATAGTATATATGTGCTATCAAATTTGGATAGGATTTGGATATGATAATTACTTGGTGAATTCATTTTGCCTCAACTTCATCCCACTTTGATTTGGTGTTATAACCAAAGTGTTATTGATATTGCATGTAACCTTATAGATAATTAGCACATAAAGCATAGTTAGATTTACATGTACTTAATTTGGTAGCTTGTCCATGATGGTGTTTTTCAATTGGATTTTTTACCTACCATTAATCAAATTGTTGACATATTCACTAAGCTCTTGGATTATCCTCATAATATTCAGTTACGAGTATTGTTTGGGGTGAAGGAAGTTAAAACTTGGGGGGATTAATCTTGAATTCATTCCTTCCTTATTTTTTATTCTTTGTATGTACATGGGTACCTTATAAGGCCTAGTATCTGAGACCCATAGTTAATTTTTTCTCCTTAAATTTTGCTTAAGAGAGGGTGTTAGAGTAGTATTTAACCTAGATATAATTTCTAGTTATTTATTGCACTATTCTAACATATTGTGTTCACACCTAAACTAGTTAAGCTTATTTAGGGAATGATATAGAATAAGTTTAATTTTTTTTTAACTAGCTTTACATATGTGTTTCTAATAGCTTTTGATAGTTTTATGGGATTTGAATCATCCCTTATGTTAGACTTTCCAAGATATTTGTTAGTCATGGATAAAATTTATTTCAAGCCTATATATTTTTACATTCCTGTTATCTTTATAAACATGGTGATGAAGAATAAAATATTATTTTAACTTGTATTGTATTAATTGAAGCAATAATAATTTTCATTTGAGTTTTCTCATTGATGAGTGTATATTATTTCTTGGCAAGATCTTTTGATGTGGTTTTGTTTTTCTAGATTGATATTGATAGTGACGTATGCCTCCTACCAACTCCAACATTCCTCCCTTTGTATTTTATATTTATTATGTTTATTATGTAGGAGCTAGAGTTTTGAATTTTTAGGTATTCCACATAGTAGATCAAGACATGCAATAAATTAGTAAACCCTCGTAGACTTGCACACGTACCCAGATTAGAAAATCAGTCACATAGTCAACGAGGACATGGTTGTAGTCAATAGACATGAACACAATGTGACCTTGTCCTCCTAGAGACCTTGTCCCAACACAATTTTTATTCCTATTTTTAGATTTTACACAGTTTCAAGAAGTTTTTAATAATAGTCAAAATAATATCTGTTTGAGGAACGTTGGCATATCTCGTGTCAATTTAATTTTTTATCTCACTTTTAGTTCTATAAATTCTATATTTTACATTTAGATTTGTATATTTATATAGATATAAATTAGTTTTTAATAGTTTTTTTTTTTTGCATTTCATTGTTAAATATAAAAAAATATATTAAACACAACCTTAATTTTATTATACATTAGGTTGACCCATTTCATTACATGGTTTTGAAAGATATTACATATTTCATGAAATCAACATGTAATTATGATAATCATGTCTTGAATTAGAAATTAGAAATTATGTATATCCATGATATAATGCATAAATAAAGAATGTTCCACCCCAAGATAGCCATGATTAATTTTAGGAAACACACACACACACAGAGAGAGAGAGAGAGAGAGAGAGAGAGAGAGAGAGAGAGAGAGAGAGAGAGAGAGAGAGAGAGAGAGAGAGAGAGAGAGAGAGAGAGAGAGAGAGAGAGAGAGAGAGAGAGAGAGAGAGAGAGAGAGTTATAAGTAGATAAACAAAACTAGAAATTTGTTTGAAAAATAGACGTGACTTGTGCCTTCTATGCCAATTTTACTAAAATAGTTAAACAATAATTATAGAAAACCCATATAGAATTTTAGGAAAAATGTATTCTATCCAATCAATATGACTATAAAAAATATCTAAGTATTTTGAAAATAAATTCGTTTTGAATGAGATTGGATTTGAAGATGTATAGTTACAAGGCATAACCCTATTAGAGGGAACCTTAATAGGAGATCGAGTATGAAACACTAGGTTAAAATAAATAAATTTTAGATTTTATTGTATGATGAGGGGAACTAAAAGTAAAATTTTTTAAATCCTAATTTATAAATTTTATGATCTATAAACTAAGTGGAAATTTCACACTAGGCTACACTAAAATGGATATTATATTCTTAACTTAACAAGTGATTGACTAAGATATTGTTCTAGACTAGTTTTCTTCCAAAAGTAAATCTAGAAAGTAATGGAAATGAAATTACAAAATTTTGTTCCTTAAAAATGAATCAAAGTTAGTACATAAAAAGTGGTAAAATTCTAGTGGGTGAGTCAATTTCACTCCCCTTTCCACTATGTGATTCGTATAATGTACAGGTTACTACCAAAACATGGCCTTCAAGGAAAGATATTTCACTACTCCCTATCCAAAGCTTTCACACAAGATTTATTTGCACCTTTCAAAAATTTCTCAAAAAAACTAACACTGAAACAATCACTAAACAACTAAGAACAACTGAAAATAACATGAACCAAGACTCAAACTTAATATCCTATAATGTGAATCCAATTCCAAGAATATTCTAATGTATTCTTCCCCATGCATGACCTAGATTTATCCCCTCTCACTTCTTTATTCCACTAAGAATCACAAATAAACTATAATTGGGATGTGGTGATGTTTAAAATCCTTCCTTTTCATGCTTTGTATCGTATGGTGAAATTATCAGTGTTGGTAGACCAATAGTTATGAATCTGTCAACTGAAAATTGGTCATTACATAAACTCCACCTACATATAGTGGTGGTTTTGATATCTTAAGCAAACCCCTCATTTTAAATAGTAGAAAAAAACTAACTTTATCACTATAAAAATGCCCGGATCACCCCCACACTGCTTTTGCCACTGTAACATATCTAAATTAATGTTTTATACATGAAGCGTCATATAATAGGGTCTTAAAATCATTCATTACATATAATTGGATAATGGAAACATTTAGTATACATGACTAGTACATAAGGATCCAATTTTGGATCATACCTCCCTAGTTTGAGGATATTTAGTCTCTAAAAGATTTAAGAATTGAGTGAGGAAATACCTTCCCCACATATTATCTAGAATACGATTTGGCCTTTATAGGTATTTGACCCTTTAACTCAATAATCCAATGCTATTTCACTCCTCTTCACATTTTCCTTTCCTTCTTCTGAAATATAACATCCTCTTCCAATTCCAACTAACTATCCAAAGTGAGGTCTTATTGAAGGTAGCAACAACCCTTCATCTTAATAGTCTATCATATAAGGCTAAAAATATGTAAGTTATCAACATTAACAACTGAATAAATCTTCATATAAAAATTTAGGTCAAGTCTAAATGCATTTTTCCCCACTTTTTATATAATTTAAAATGGACCATACCCAAGAGT
This sequence comes from Torreya grandis, assembly GCA_037957365.1. Classification (NCBI taxonomy): domain Eukaryota; kingdom Viridiplantae; phylum Streptophyta; class Pinopsida; order Cupressales; family Taxaceae; genus Torreya; species Torreya grandis. The sequence goes on along the minus strand of JARHVA010003467.1, from coordinate 1,440,441 downwards.
CTTAAGCTTCTTAGTCTTACCTTGGAGTTTCTCTTTACTCAAGTACAACCATACCTTGTCTCCAACAAGGAAACTATGCCTAGTCCTATGTTTATTATGTCTTGCTTTGTAGCTTTTTTGTGACTCCTCCAACCTCTCTTTTACTTGGAGGTGAATTTACTAACTCTTATTTATGAATATTTTATCTTTGGGGAAATCTAGATCTACTTTTCCATTTTTTTTTATGGTTGTTTAAAACAACATAAAAATCACATGATGGTAAGTAACCAACACAAGTTTCAAAGAGAGTTTTACTAGTATATTAATTCACTACCCTATTATAATAATGTTGAATATATACCAAATTTTGATCCTTATACCCTCTTAAGAGTCTCCTAGTGTTATGTTTTTGAATTTTGATTGTGCATTAGTTTCTATGTTAAAGGTGGTAGACAATTTCAACTTGGTATCCATATTATTCCAAAATGTGGTCCAAAAAATGCCCATAATTATTGAGTCTTTATTTGAAACAATAGATCTAAGAAAACCAAAATGAACCTATTTATTAACAATGAATAACTTAGTTGCATCACTATCTGTGAGGGTCTTATTATATGGAATAATAATACACATGTTACTATACCATTCTAAAACCACAAAGAGATATTCATGACCCTTCTTTGATATCGGCATCCTACCTACAAAATCCATTTAATTTTTTCCCATGTCTTAGAAGGAATTGGTAATGGCATATGTAAACCCAACTTCATGTCACTAGGATTTTTTCTACTACATAAAACACATCCCATTATGAATTTAGAAACATAACATTGTTTATAATGCCAAAAAACATACTTATACAAGTGTGTAACAATATTTTTAATACCAAAATTTCCTATGAATTTTGAAGTATGTGTTTCCTTCATTACTTGAACTCTTCCTTCCTTAAGCACACAAGGCTTCCCCAACTTGTAGACCAACACATCTTGAAGGTAATAATCCTCCTTTGGCTCAAATATTACACCTTGGGACCTATTTTATTGAATAAATGTCTACCCAAAATTTAAATCATGCTCATATACCTCTACATAAGGCTCACACATAAAACGATCAAGAAGGATTATGGTTCTTATGGCTGAAAACAAATGAGACATCGATAATATATTAGTTAGCTTTTTAGTCACACATTTCTTATATCTGATAATCAAATGAAATTTTTTTAAACACCCATCCAAATATAGTGTCTAACTTATTGAATTTTGGGTTTAGATTATAAATATTAGATAGGTTAGTGATTTGTGTGGAAAAAAGTTTCATTACCCATAGGATAATGTTTCCATTTCTTGACCACTTAAATAATAAAGTATTGTTCTTTATCATGTGTACAATAATTCATAATTTTACCATGAAATAAATATAAATGGTAACATATGGGCTTACCTCCATGTCATAGGACACCCCCATCGCATAGATACTAATATCATTTTCCACCTCAAAGGGAAAATGCAAGTTTGTCAAAGTGAAAACCATAGCATGCATAATATTGTATTTGAACATATCAAATCCATCTTGTTGCTTCTTACCCCAAATAAACATCTTACCACTTACTATCATAGAATGTAAATGTGTGACTATGGAAGATAAATTCTTCAAGAAATTTATTAAATATTGAACTGTGCCAATAAATATCCTTGTTTTGGTCACATTAGAAAACTTTGGCTAATTCAAGATGGCCTCTGCCTTCACCACTTCAATCCTTAATTATCCATCTCCAACCACATGCCCCAATAATAAAAGTGATTTTTGTTAAAACTCATATTTCTTCTCATTCAATGCTAACTTGTTCTCCTTTAACACTTGCAAAACTTGTTTTGAATGATCAATATGCTCATAAAAAGTTTTGCTGATAAAAATAATATCATCCAAATACACAATAACAAAAGAATCAATAAATTACCTCATTAATCAATCGAATGAAGATAGCTAGTATGTCACATAGCCCAAACAAACAAAATAACCATTCATACAACCCTTGTTATGTCTTTAGTGGTGTTTTCAAAATCATATTTTATTTATTTCTCACTTAGTGACAACCAAATTTTAAATCAAGATTAGTAAAATACTTGGCATGCTAAATTTGATCAAGAAGATCATTAATCCATGGAAGAGGTTACCAATTATTGATGGTTATTTTTTAAGTTTTATATAATTAACACACATTATCAATGAACCAGATTTCTTAGGTACTAATACAATATAAAAATTATATACACATAATATTTTCAAACTTTTATCAATTATTGACACTCTCTATCTTGCAAGAACCCATCAGTCTCAATCTCTCTGAGTGCACGCCCTAAGGGGTACACTAGGAAAGGGGTGGGTAGACCATTGGTGCTTTGCAGGATTATTATCCCTTTTTCCACTTGCTATCTACATACTTGGCTCCTAAAAACCATTCCCTAAGCTTGGCTTTCTCTTTTTCACACTCTACCAGTCATTTACCACCTTCATTAGCCCTTTTCCTAACCTAAAAAATCTTCTTATAGCTTACATGACTATATCAGTTGTTTCAAACTTTTACTCATATTGACAAAACTTATTTAGGTTATAGGTCAGCTCTTGGCCAACCTAGTCCATGAACTAGTGATTTTTTACCAATAATGTTACTAGGTCTACCGGGTCGACCTTATCAACCAAATTTTTTGAAAGGGTTGAGGGTTAAATATGCCTATATAAACACAATCATGTTAACATTATTTATAGAAGAGAAGAAAGCTTAAGGTTTCATAATTTCTTTAGAGATATAGATCTTGTCTTGCAGAGAAGTATTTTGAATGCATTAATAGGTTGGTAACCTAGATTTGATTTATCCTTATCATGCTTACATACCACAATAACCTCTTTTGAAGCACCTTGTCTAAGGGGGAGATTGAGGCTTGGTAGGTTCATCTTCAAAGGTAAGTATTTCTAACTTTGTTCTTCCTTTGTAAGAGTAGATAGATATGTATTTGCACTAATCTTCCATACATTAGGATTCCATATACATTGATGTGAGTATATGTCTCTTATGCATATTTAATTTTTTTGTTTATTACCCTCACTTTATGCCACAAGCTTTGGTGAGCACTAGATTATAAATATTTATTTTACTTGTTATTAGTATAGTGAATATGGAAATGTAGGACCTAGTTAGGGTTATTGCATAGTTTTGCTTGACTAGAGGCTTTATCACCCTCCCTAGTGATATTATTTGTGATAAGAGATCCCCTAATTCGGTCTAGCGAATCTATATTGGTCATGTTCATGATTGTCAATTGTATCACCAATCATAAGTGTAAGTAGGATTTATCTTCTTTAACCTAGGATTTATTTGTGTATCTGATGAATTTATGATTGCATACATTCTGGTGAACCCGACATGAATGTAAGTAACCCTTGTAGGTTTTCTTTCATGTTTTTCATTTCTATCATTTTATTTGTTTTCTATATTTATGATACTAAGTTGATTAGGTTGATATAGTTTCTAACTTTTGTGTGTAAGTTTAACACATAGTCACATCAAAATGACTCTTCATTCTATGTAGGTCTTCATCAGATACATGTTACTGGATAAAATAGGTCAACATAGTACTCTTATTTAGTTATAGATAAAAAAATTATGTTGAATAGGTCAACTTAGTCTCTTATTTAGCTCTAGAATAGTAAACCAAGTTGTTTAGGTCAACTTATTACTCTAGACATCTTCCAAATAAAAAACTAGGTTAACTAGGTTGACTCAGCCACCTTAACAGGCTTCAATAAATAGGGAAACATAGAACTAGGTCAACATAGTTGGTAGAACTTAAAAGTAGCATTCAAGGAACTTTAATAGAAACTTCACAATCCTTAGCATCTTCTAACCCACTGAGGTCCCTTTATTTATCTCTCTTTCAATTTAGTTTCTCATTATAGTTCTATTTTTCACAAGTTTATAGTCTTCAAAATTACAATCCTACAACAAACTAGGTCACCTAGTCGACCTAGTTCTATTATTTATCTTCTATTTGAAAGACTAGGTCAACCTGGTTGACTTAGTTCTTAAGGACTCCTAATTCTATAGTATGTTAGTGAACCTATCGACTATGTTCTATAACGTTTACATATAATGTCATCTGAATTGACTTTGCACCATGATTAAATTAGGAATTAACAACTATATGCTAATAATCAATTCACACTTTCATTTTTAGTTGTTTTCATGCTTAGAATATCTCACATAGTCTAATTAGGTCATTTTTCAATATACGATTTAGTTTCACTTTTTTTTTTCTTGCACACATTACCAAATCACATAATTTCAAAATGCATGTAACATTTTTCTACCCAAGGCCTACCTACTTGGATTTCGTCATTAAGGGGAAAGTTGGCTTGGTTTTATGGCCAAGTATAAACATGTGGTTAATGGTATATATTAAAAAAGCACCCAACACCCTTATCATTATGATATTGTGAAGTGAGGGAGTGGGCCCTAATACCAAGCTAGTATGATTACCAACACAGATCCTTTTCAGCCTAAACATATTGAAACCGTCCATATATTACTTTCTAATTCCCTAATTTCAACCAACTTTCATATCACACTTAAAATAACACTTTATAATAATCTGACAACATTCAGGATGACCACTTAGTTAACATTTATTTTTAAAATGACTACTTGCTCTTTGCTCATTATATGTTGTATTGCAAAAGCTTGCATCAGCCAATGTTCGTGCAAGGTTTTGTGTTGTGTTCCAATTGGATTATTCTCATTGATCCAATGTTTTGGGTTTTTACTTACATTTCTTGCTTTAAAGTACATTGTAATTTTTTTTCCTATTTTTAGTACAATGTTGTTATGTTTGACACAGTCTCTTACAGACTATCTTTTTCCATGTTTACAATACTGAGTCGACCTGGTTGACCTAGTACTCATTTCTACTTATTAGGTTATAGTAAAAAGTTGTCTTGGTCGACTCTATATCCTTATCAAGCTACCTTGTATCTTAGATTATAGTACTAAGTTAACTTGGTCGACTGTGTATCCTTGTTGTCTTAGTTTCATACCCTATTTTTAGTATTATGTCAACTTGGTCGACTCTGTACTATTATTAGCATCTTGTATCTCCTTGATTTGTATTAAATTTATCTTCGCTAATCGACCAAGACAACTTAGTACTATAACACTGAGTTGAATTCAATAGATATGTTGAGTCCCTACCAAACCTAATAGGTTATCTCATAAGCAACTTGTGGCTCCTATACTAGATGAAAGTAATGTGCATATAGCCACTCACACTACAAACTATGGGACCCCTCCTCATTCCTCTTCATTTCATAATCCTCTCTTTATTTGAGGGTCAACTTGAATTATACAGTATACACCAAAAATACTCTTATTCATGAATGAATTTCCTCAACATCGAGGAAAGGATCCTTCTACTATTTACCATCTTATGATGAGTGGTCAAGACGAGGATCCCCATTCACCTTATCCCACATTCTCACATGGATTTAGGGATACTATATTCTTTTCTTCTCAACCTCTTCCCTCTATTTTGACCTCTTCTCATACCATGACTTCTTCTTCTTTGATTTTTTCCACCTCCATGCCTAGTATATCTACTAACATGGCAGGTTTTACATCTAGTGGGCCTCTTCCAAGACCCACTCTTCTCAATTCTACCACTATCACATCATTTACTACCCATGGTAATCATGCCTCTAGTGCTTATACTTCTCATCCCTCTACTAGTCTATCTTTTGACACATAAGAAAATTATGCCACTAGTGCCTCACTTACAAATAGTTCTTCTCAAGCTCATGATAACACCCATAGTGATACCCAAGCCACTACAACCAATTATAATACTTCACACAATGTTAATAATGAAATTCAAACCCATAAAATCTTATTACAAATTATTAATCAAATGAATGCTTTCCAAGATAACAATGCAAATCAAATGATGAAAATTAAAAATCATCGTATCCATCTTCAAACCCATCCTCAACAGATGCCATGGGTCACACATAATCAAAATGTTGCCCTACTTCCTTTTCAAGATTCCCAGGGTAATCTTATCCCTCAACCTCATATTTTTAACAAAATAATCAATCGCCTTCAAAATGAGCCTCTTACATCTCAAATTGCTACTATCGATATAGGAGGTATCATCCCTACCATTTCTTATAATGGGACAACTAATCCTACTCTTCATTTAAAAACATTTTTAAATCTATATAAAGACAAGGTCAAGTTAAATACTTTTACCACTACCAATCTAATAGAAAAGGATCTCAATATTGATGCTTTATATTGGTATAAACAACTCAAATATCATTCTATTACTAGTTTAGAAGATTTAGTAAACGCTCTAGTTCAAGAGTTCCAAACTAGTGATCTCCTTGAGAATACCTTGGCCTACTTTATCAATTGTAAGTAACTTGAGACAAAAACCACATATTATTTCATTAAATGATGGAATACCTTGTCTAAAAAATGTGAAAATAATATGGTAGATGACAACCTCTTTCATTTATTTACCAATGCTCTTTTTCCCAAGTTGCAGTATTAGGTCTAGACCCTCTCTCTATGTACTTTGGAAGAGGAAATTGACCGAGCCAAGTGTCAATATTTCCTTATGCATCAATTCAAGAAATCCCAACCTTTTATGGGCACTCACATATTAGTCAATAATAATCATCATACTCCTAATGATGGTGTCATTGACTCTTATGATACCATTCATGCTATTCAAGTTGTTCCCAATCAAACTTTGGAACAAGCTTCCCCTCCAAACCACATCACCAACCCTCATTTATCTTCAACCAATAAAATCAATGTTCATAAAATTATTATTATTGGAATTACAAAATCATCTACCAAGGCCTCTACAATAAAAACTTGATCCCACTTGACCCATGAAATATTGGTATGATCTCAATAAATTTTATTGGTTTCATGCTAGTTGGGATCATTCTCATGAGACATGTAGGTAGCTTCATAATTTGGCTATGGATTCCATTCTTGGTCCTAAATTTGACCATGATTATATCACTCATAAACACCAACAATCCTATGACATTGCCTTTAAATCCCATGAAACACAAACTAAATCTCAAGCTTTGAACCAAGCTAATGCTCATTTGGTTATCTATAAATATCCTCTTCCAAATCACCAAGATAACCAAGAAAAGCCTACCCCTTATACAAATAATTTTTATAGTATTCTTGACCCAAATCCTAAATAAAATGTGGTCAATATGACTAACATGTGAAAGGTGGTTATTTTCATTGATCCTCAACCCATCCACACACCTCAATTTTAATTGCACATTTCATGTTACCCAAGATTCTTATCCAACTCACTTAAATGATTTGGGGCAAGAATACCTTATATCTTTTAACTAAACAAGTCCAACACCTCCCTTGGATAACACTTCTCATGCCATTTATATCATCCCTCCCACCTCTTTACCTTTCTCATGCCATTTATATCATCCCTCCAACCTCTTTACCTATCACTAATAATAATCAACCTTATATTAACACTTCTTCTCAAACCACACCTACAACAACTACCCTATCTTCTCAAGATAATCAACAAAATTGTCCTCCACTTAAACCTTATACCTCTTATCATCATAAATTCACTTGCACTTTGAATCCTCCTTTTGAGGACCTCCTTAACCACTATGCACCTCTTTCCAACAATCCTATTATGGGTTATGATGAGTGGGATCCTATCACAAATCTTATTAACCTCCCATCTCAAATCCCATTTATAGAACTTATGCAGACCTTTCTACGTCATCATAATCATCTTATGTAAATTTTGTTCAAAATGAACATACCTCATCCTCCCCTAGTAGGATGCAAATCCACCTCATCTGGATCAAAATATAGAATTTTAAATTAGTGTGAAGAGACATCCATACATGTTGATGAAACAATAGACACTTCTCTTTCCCTCAAATTTCCCATTGCTTCTATGATCCTTGATGAGATTCTACTTTGTGTGGATGATCTTCCTCTTTTTATTAGTGTCTAAATTGGTGATATCCAAGTCAAGCATGATTTCATTAATGAGGGTTGTGGTACTTGTGTTGCCTCTCTTGATTTTTTCAAAACATTTAGATATTTTGAATATAATCTTAAATCGACACATAACACATGTCATGGGTACAATCAAAGGCAAATGCTTCTTCTAGGTTGTGTGTGTCTCCTCATTACAATCCCACCTATTACTATTCATGTGAAGGTGATGATATTCAACCTTACTTTATCTTATAACATCTTTATTGGTAGGCCATGGACTCATTACATGAGAGAAATTACCTCTTCCACTTACCAATGTGCCAAATTTCCTCACAATGGAGCCATCTACAGGATTCAAGGTGACAGTAACCCTTGGAATTTTAAACAATTCCAAGATTTTGGTGTATTAAATATTCCTACCCTTGAACATTTACCAAGCATTCCATTTCTTGAATCTCAATTGTTCAAATTTATTATCGATTCCACTCGAGGTTACCATGGTCACCCCAAATTCATTAGGAATATACCCTCTAACCTCCTAGATTCTGATGATGATGACCCTGATGAGATCAATATCAAGATTAAAACTTCTAATCTATCACCTCATCTCATCTCTCAACTCCCTACTTCTTTGAAACCTCATTCCCATCAACCACCTTGTGATGACATCCCCATTTTCTTAACTAAGACTCAACTTTCTATTCATCACACTAATCAAATGACAAGGTCATCCCTACCTGCACCATTGATCTTCATACACCTGATTATAATGATGGATATACCTTAGACAATCCATTCTTAGGAGGTATTATTCAACCCTGAGATGCTGAGATTATTTGATATCATTCCTCTTTACTTCAGTCTTTCAATATATCTTCTAGAATTCTATCCAATTTATCCTAATTTTATCATTTTTCCTCTTTATCATAGGCTAGAGATGGTGCACACACCTCTAGTTTTTGAAGAACCTCATAGGAATATGCTTATGGATCATGTTATGACTGATCCCTATCAATTTTTAGATACCAAGACCCATCTAGCTAACTTATCCCTGAGATGCTTGTGATTGTCCTTCAACTTTTTATGGACCCTACCCCTCCTTCAGTAGAGCCCAGTTCAGATCATATGCCCACTCCTGATCTCACTGAGTCTCTTCCTATTTTTTATCCTATTTCTCCTTAATTCAAGCCTCATCTATTCTCTCCACCACCCCTACCTTATCTTAGTGATGCTTTTCTCTCTTTACCACAACTTGTTCCTTTGCCCACCAAATGGGCTGATCAACCATATTGTGACATTCATAAATTTATTGGTCACTGGACTAGAGATTATTCATTATACATATATTCCTCATCTTTTATTTCCACTCCTCTTATGATTACACATACTAAAACTACTCACAGGTGTATTTGTTACTTTCATGGCATATATAATCATTCATCCATGAATTATCATAAGTTATGACAATACATTGACACATTACATTCCATTATTCATCAATCCTCAGATAAGGCTATACCTCCACTAAAATTATTACCTGAGTGTCTTCACAAGTACCTAGAGGTCTCTAGCACCAATGTGTTACATATCACACTAATCATTTCCACATCCTTTAGTATCATCTTAAGTATAACCTCCTAACCACTATTACACCTTCTACCCTTCCTCCCACAGGTCACTCAGAGGGAAGGTCACTCATATAGGAAAAAAAGAAGGATCCCCCTTTTTGTCCTATAGCTCCACCTCCTATGTTTTTATCTCCACCTGTGAGTCCCTCACCCATGGACCTTCCCTCACCCATGGATCCCTCTCCACTGATGATTTCTTCACCCATAGATCCATCTCTACTGATGACCCCTTCATCTCCCATATAATACACTACCATGCATTCTCCTAAGCATACCCTGCATGATAGTCCTCATAATCATGATCCTTCAAGTATTCCTACATTTTATATCAAGGATATTTGATGTGAAGTATTTTCTCAACTTTCACTAAAGATCAATGAGACATTAGCTACAATTCACATTCAACTTAATAGAGACTTATCATATGTTATGGATAATGTGTGTGGAAAATATATCATTATTTATGAACACATGCATGGTGTTATTACATTTGATTTGGATTGGACGTGTGATCTAGCTTTACACTTATTTATTTTATATCATTCGACATTGTGTCAAAATCTTATCTATCTTACATGGCAACTTTGTGTTTTGCACTACATGTTGATTATGATGTCATTATGTTTTATTATGGATTATTTTTCATAATTTCATTATTGAGATAATTTCCTATGATTACCTTGTTATTTTTCATGATTTCTTGCTCTCTTATCTCTATACACATAGCTAACAATTATTATGACTTGGTTATGAAAACCTTGTTCCTTGTAGTCATTCCTCATTTGCCATGTGATTATTTAGAATTTTTTTTATCTCATTGCAAAATCCCTTTACCGATCCACTTTGGATCTCATCTTATTCCTCTTTATTACCTTTCACAAACTAAACATACACATGGTTGAGATTTGAGATAACATGCTTGTTCATAGTTAAGCCTAAGCATTCTAGACAATCTTATCTTTGGATACTTATTTTCTTTTAGCCAAAGCCTAAAGCTCATTCATGTGTATCACTCTATCTCTCATAATTGGTTATTAAAAATTTTTATGGATGAGGAATCTTAAAATCCTTAAAATATTCAAAAGGTAAATCATTTAGAAAAATGCAATTACCTGAAAGGCAACATTAAAAATTCTCAAAAGTCAAATCACACCAAAAGATCTGATTCTAAGTACATATCCTTTTTTCTCATTGAATCTAAAAATATATGGCTGGCCTCATGATATATTCGAGGTCCATTGGGGTGAGGTAGGCTATTAGCTTAGAAAGGGAGAACAAAAAAATCTTTTAGTGCTACCTACTTTCTCACGTAAGTACCCAATATTTGAAGTAGACTATGGCTCTATAAGGGGTCCTGAGGAATGGGGAACACATCATGGGAAGGTAGGTCCATTTTAAATTTGTTTTTAAAAACCTCCAACATGAGTTTGATCTTTGTAGCACACTTATTTTCCTACACAGATTTGTATCTATAGTGAACAAGTCTCCTTTGTATATTGATGATCACTAGTCACTTAGTGTCTTTTCATGTCCTCAGTGTGCCTCATGTTTCCTAAGGTCTTCTCACAAGATTCTTAAGTTATGATTCTTACATTTCCTTTTTCACTCCCTAGAACCTTAATATTTCCCCTTGAGAAATATTGTTTTGTTCATTTATCACTCCCCTAAGGATTCCATTTGTGAGTTGCATTGTACGACCATGGATAGGACTTGGCCTTCCTCACAAATTACCAAATTTCTCACATTACCATTATAAACATCCCCTATTTACCATATTTTCACATTGTTTCCACCTCATTGGTGTTACCTTTGTGATTTACAGTGTAAGACCATGGATAAGAACTGGCCTTCCTCACAAAAAAATTCAATAATCCAAGTTGTAATAAAATTACATGTGTCAAATATGAGATAAGATGTGATTGATTATGAGTTACACATCATTGGCATGTTTTCCATCTTGATTTAGTATGTTTTATTCTTAATTCATTGATCTTTCACTTTTATCTTCTTATATTTTGATTTCATGTAAGAATCCAACCATTTTTCTTAAGTTTTTCATTCTTCACAATTTGAATTAGTGTGATTAATTTAAGACTTTTTTTCCATTTTTTATTTCTCTTTTATACTTCCCAACATAATTTAGTATGATTGATTGACTTAATTGATTTTTTTTATTTATTTCACATGATTTCCATTTTATTACATTATTTTCATACTTCTCAACGTGATTTAGTGTGATTTTACTTGTTTAATTTGGTGCCACTCTTTCTCATGGTTTAAAAACAATTTTTTGCCTTCTTGTTTACCACTTGTTGGTTTATTATACTTAGTCATATTTTTTTTATTACACATTTCCCAATGTGAAATAGTGTGTAGTACATTTTTTTATTAATTATATATTCCCAAGACCTTTTTTCCTGTTTCTTTTTAACCATGCATGTGTACTACATAAATTCTAGAAAAGAAAACACAACACATATATTTCCTATAACATATACAACAAAAGAAAAATACAAGTGCTAGAAATAAATATATCCATTCATCCACAACCCTAACCAAAATATAACATGTAAGATCAACATCCAACTGTCAAAATAAGATATCTCTATATATATCGTGTGTTTTTACAAAGTATAAAAATAAATCACTCTAACTTTAAGGCTGGGATCTATCATGTCTATCTCATGTCCTAGCCATGCTACCCATATATGCCTTGAACCATCCCCTCTGAAGAGTACATTATAATGAGGATGTTTGATATCTCAAACCTACTATATGTCCCTATAGGTTGGCCACCTAGGCCTGAACCTGTCTTAACTAGATAGTGGTATCCAAATGTGTAGCTCTCTTGAGCCAATGCCTACCATGCCTATGCCTCTCCTACTCCCATCACTATTGGTGGATGTAACCCATCTCCATGTGCCTATAACTACTCACAACCTCCCCTACTAGTTTGAACTAGCTTGCCTGAGCTAGGGAAAATGGTACCATAGGATCATCTAATATGGTAGGGTTGTACGGTACCATCACCTCGTCTAGAATATCATGGTGTGATCTCATCACTAGGATCTCCATCTGATCTCATCCTCATCCATAAGATCTACAACATTAAAAATAAATAAATATTATATCACACATATATCTCAAAATCTATCAATCTATCTATACAACTAGTGTTAAAAATCAAAGACTCAAAATTACACCCATTTATTACCTGTTTTGGTGTCACCAATCATTATCTCCCCATTTTCTCATCTACCAAGCATAGTCTTTCCATCAGCTCATCCCCCAAGTACCTCATCCATGGGATGCTTCCCAATTAATGCAAACCCTAGGGTCACCACCCATGCATGTCTCAAGCCTCACCTCAGTGGTACCTCTATAGACCAGCTCTGCTCTTGGCTAACTGACAGGTCATCTTGGATGACCACCCTTTTTGCTCTCTCTCACTACTAGCATCTCTATCAGTGGTGTGACCAAGGTGGTCACCACTCCTCCTACTATGGTGTTAGTTTTGGTACCTATGTCACTCTTACATCCATGTCCATTCCCTCTCTAGCTTCTAATTATCATGTTCAAACAATTCATGGTCTCACACACCATAATTTGATCTCTAGTCTCTTGACTAGTGCTCCTCCTCCTTTCCCCCTCAACTCTCTCACATGTTGAGCCAAAAATGTAGGCACTACTATAGAATCTATTAAGAGAGGGAGTCTAAACTATCTTGGCAAGTGTGTCACTAGATATAGCTCTACCCACCAAGTGTAGTCACCCATAATCCATACTCATGCTAACTGTGGTGCCACAGTTGCCCAACTAAGCCAAATAATCATAATGTGTGCATAAGGATTCCACACGATCTATCCTCATGTGATAACATATATCATTGGCATGTGGGGCATGACCTATGCCACTTGATCATGTCTCCATCTCAACACCTAAGGTAACTAATCATCAACCACATGGGGTAACCCAACTGGTTGATACATTAAAAACCTCTCATATATCAAGGTCCTCATCAGTATCACTATCCCCATGGTCTTCTACCCTATGGATAACATATCATGCATGGGCTTAACCTAGATGATAGAACCCAAGTCATATAGTTCTCCCTAATCTAATATCGACTGACACAAGGCTATCACATATAGCGGTACCCTATTTTTTAACTTGTGACATAACACTTGAATTTACAAGCCCTATCACAACCTTATGGATATCCAGAATCTAAGCAATATATACATTGAATAGACTCACCCTAAATCCTAGGTAAATCTTATCTGAGCATTGCATCCATTAGGCTAATGCTTGCCTCTCCTCCTGATCAATCTGGTATCCCTGTGATCATTAGTGTACCCCCTATAGGAAGTCTAAGAAATGCGTGGACATCCTCTAAAGTGATACCAACCTCTATTATATCCCCATCCACCACCCATCTAAATGTATTGGTCAAAAATTCAAAGGTTCCTAAGAACATAACCACTAGATTAACACTCACTGGAATCTGATGCATCTCCATGATGCTTCTAAATCCTAACATGACCAATCTAGCACAATCTACATCCATCAAGCATTGCAATAGATATGGTAGCCATGATGCATTTACCCATTACCAAAATCTCCAACATCTCTATAAAAATTAAATAACAAAAGATGTATTAGACCTCTATATCACTCATAATAAAAATACATTCTCTTAAAATTTCATAAAAATCAACTAATTTGCTTTAATTTATTCATTTTTTTACCAATTTAACCTATTTTCAAATTAAATCAGCCACCTTGTGCCTTAAAAATACTAAATCAATCATCTTCCTTCATTTAGTACTATATCAACCACTTAGAAACATAACTAAGTCAACCCTATAGTATTAGGTTGACCATTTGGACTTAAACAACTAAATCAACCTTCCTTTTTCCCTCTATACTACAAAGTCTTTCATTTGACTTAACAAACTAAGTCGACCATGATCTACTATGTCATCCCTTTCCCAAACCTACTAAGTTGGTCATGACCTACTAGGTCGGCCATTTCAAAAGTTTGTTTTCTACCTACTAAATCAATTAGGTTGACCTTGTTCTTTTAATATGATGTCTCTTTTACCCATTGTAATAAATGCCTTATGCATTTATTAATCTGACCCCTTTCAACCTAGTTTCTCATTTGACCCTTAGTATCCCTAATATTTTATTAGGGTTTATTTTTGTCTATAGATGTTGCCTAACTAAAACATTTCTATAAAACACTCAATTTTCAAATCAAATACTCAAAAAAATGAAATTTTTAGTTGCATACATGTATTACACTTGCTACAACCATTATACATCCTCCCCTATTCGTTGTCATCTCCTCACCATCCTGGCTCTCTAGGCTCTCACTTAGTATCTCAGAGCTCTATTTTTCTCTCAAAATAGTCAAACAATAGCAAATGAATTCTTTTTCACCCTATTTATATTTACTATTGACAAAATATTTACTATCAGATTCTTTGTTTTGATCATATCTTTGTTTCTACTAACTCATTTTCCAAATCATAAATTTTTTTGGAATCTTAACATCATAGAGAATATTTCTAGTTATTACATGCATAGGTTCTAAAATTTCCTATTTTTCACTCTTTTTGCACTAATCTCTACAGGTTCTCCTAATGTTACTCACATTGGATGCCTTCACATCTCTCCCATATCCTTCTTTATCTACAACACGAAGGTAAGTAAAGGTATGTGTTTTTTCAATTTTGTCCTTTCATTTATCTTATTTTCTCCTTACTACACTTTATTTAGCATCAGTGTTATGTGTCATCATGTTCTTTTCATGAAGCACCATCCCCTGTTACACTTATGTGACATATGATGAGCTTCGAGTGGGGCATATGTATAAACAATATTTTAAAACTTTTATCAATTAATTATTTTCCCTATTTTTTAGGAACCCATCAAGTCTCAATCTCTTTGAGTGCACGCCCTAAGGGGTGTACCTAAAAAAGGGTGAGCAAACCATTGGTGTTCATAGGATTATTTTTCCTTTTACCACTTGATATATACACACTTGTCTCCTAAAAACCATTCCCTAAGATTGGTATTCTCTTTTTCACACTTCTCCAATCATTTACCACCTTCATTAGCCATTTTTCTAACCTAAAACCTCTTTTGAAAATTTACAAGACTATGTCAATTGTGTTGACCTTGTACTCTTATTGATAAAACTTATTTAGGATCTAGGTCAGCTCTTGGATGATCTAGTCCATGACCTAGTTATTTTTTTCTAATAACAATACTAGGTTGATCAGGTCAACCTTATCAGCCAAATATTTCAGAAGGGTTTAGGGATAAATCTACCTATATAAACATAATCATTTTGCCATTATTTAGAGAAGAGAAGAAGTAATATATATTATGCATCTACTTATAGACCATCTACTTAAGGAGCAAGCTTGGGGTTTCATACTTTATTTGGAGATACGGATCTTGTCTTGTGGAGAAGTCTTTTAGATTAATTGATAGGTTATGTAGCCTAGATCTGATTTATCCTTGTCATCCTTACATACCATAACAACCTCTTATAAATCACCTTGTCTAAGGGAGAGATTGAGGCTTGGTGGGTTCATCTTCAAAGGTAAGTATTCCTAACTTTGTGCCTCCTTTGTAAGAGTAGATAAATATGCATTTGTACTTCTCTTCCATGCATTAGGATTTTATATACATTGACATGAGTATATGTATCCTATGCATGTTTAATTTTTTTTTATTACCCCTAATTTGTGCCACAAGCTTTGTTGAGCACTAGAATATATTTCTTTGCTTTGCTTGTTATTAGTATAGTGAATATGAAAACAAGAACCTAGTTAGGGATATTACATAGTTTTGCTTAACTGAGGGCTTTGGAACCCTCCCTAGTGATATTATTTATGATAAGAGATTCCCTATTTTGGTCTAGCATATCCATATTGGTCATGTTCTTGATTATCTAATGTATCCCCAATCGGAAGTGTAAGTAGGATCTATCTTCTTCAAGTTAGGATTGATTTATGGATCTGATGCATTTTTGATTCCATACAAGAACCACAAGGATAAGTAAAAGGATATATTACACCTTGATTGATTAAAGACTGTAACTTTTATCTCACCTTATTTTCATCCTTTAAGGATTGCCTATATAACTCGAGATTTAGAATAAGACTATCTGGTAATAACTAAATTTATTGCTACAAGAATTATTATATGTAACCACTTATTTATCTTGAATATCTCTCAAAATAATTAAAACATGCTACAATAAGTATTATGTGTAACCACTTATTTATCTTTAATATCTCTCAAAATAATTAAAACAAACCTCCCATTTGCATTAAAATTATTTTTAACTTGAGAGGCACCTACCAAATAGATTATAAATGTGCCTTTTTAGGATGAAATGATGTATCTATAACCATCCTTTACCAAATGGTTTTGGTTGTATCTCCTCGTGAAGATAGAATTCTGAATATGCAAGTAAATGTTGTCAAACACTACACCACACACAACAGTGGACACCACAACCATTGTAACTTCAACAATGAAGTGTGCATTAATAGAAAACTTAAGTTTACATTGTTTGGTCACCTTGATGTCTACACCTTTATTTACCCAACCCACATAATATGGGATTGGATGATTTTAATTCTTTATCTTTGATTCCTATACCAACTCTTTATTTATCATATTTACTTGTGAACAAGTATCAAAAAGAGGATCCACTTTTGTTTTCTTCATATGATTTTTAATATGGAAAAGCTTATAAAGTTTACTCTCTTGAGCACTAATAATACCCAAACATACCTCTATATTAATGGAGTTATAACACAAAGTGTCATCCACATCATATCTATATCCAATGGTCTCTCCTTGGAGAGAGGGCATAGCCTTCTTGTTGTTGTTATTGAATGGATGCAATTCCAAGTGGAGCTTCCAACATTGATCCTCATAATTATTATCAACATCACTTTTCCCATAATGCCTTTTAGTATCATTTTATAAAATATAAGTAGCATTATGCTTACCTTACCTTTACCTTTCCCCTTGTTTTTCTAACCACCTTATTTCTTGGAAATTATTTGAGAGGTATATGGATCCTTCTCCTTGTCCATATTAAGTAATGAGCTTGAGAACTAGCTAATGAGAATACATAGATGATCAAACTCTAGGGTAAGTTTTTCTTCTTGCACTTAAATTTATAACATGGAATTACATCAAATAATATCTTAGGATGTATTATCAGAATCTTTGCATAATTGTTTAAATCTAAAATACTACATCATATATATCTTTCCATAACTTAAGTAGTATTTCCAAAAAAAATGATGTGTACTAAATATGCTCAAATTTTCTAATAAGGTAAGCAATATCCCCTAGAAATATCATGGAAAAAGTGAACACCTCATGCCAAAGGGTTTTTAAAATGAGTGAATCCACTTCCAAGATGAATAATCTCAAGGGAAAAACCAAAAATCATGCTTACTAGACGCATGTTAGTGCCAAATGGAGCATTTGGGACATGATCCCAATATGCAAAAGTCCATTACTAATTGGAAGGACTTATTAAATAAGATAGAAATAAAACTAATTTTTTTTTTTTTAATAATACCCTACCAAAAAACATCAAATATTCCATGTCATGTGAAAGAGGGGTTGAAATTCAATAGCTAGTTGAATTTCTCTTATAAATCCAACTAAGGGTAGAGTCCACCATATAGATTTCCATTCTATCCACCAGAAAGGAGAAGGAAGGAGACCAATTTTGTGGAGACATTTCATGGAGAGGCCATTATTATCTCAATTTCGGTTTCAAGATCCACTCTTAAAAGATTAAACTTACATTTGAATGAAGACCAAGTAATCTCTGAGTGAGACTCCTTGGAGAACATATCATAAATGGATCGTATACTTCTTAGGAATATTTTAAAGCTTTAATTATTTATTTTGTTATTTTTTAACTAAAATTGGCCTTCCAAAATCTTGAAGAGTTATGTGGAGAGGACCAATACCAAATATATCCATGTCTTAAGTATACTCTCCTTGACTTCTTAGAGAGGACCTTTTTTTAATATTATTATTTTCTATACTATCACCTTCATTATTGTTAGTGTCTTGTTTTCTATCACTATGTTATTGACACTCATATATTGTTTCTTATTATATTGGGATTTTAAACTTGGGAATAACAAAAATTCCTCAAATCTTATCCAAATGAAGCATAATATTTTCTTGATACTCAACCATTTTGTAAAAGTATAAAGGTTTATCATTTGCTAAAATTGTACAAATAACATATTCATATTCAAGTTTTAATAATATATAACCCATAACATGAATCCAAGGTCTCCTAAAAAAGTATTATACATAAATTTATCAAGTATGATATAACACAAATTATATAATCTTTTTTGGGTCTAAATGTATTTCAATTTAATTGTGTCAATAACATCTATACTTTGGTTGTCAAAACCTCTTATAGCCACATTTTATTTTTATAAATGTTCATTCTCTATGCCAATATGTTGAACAAAATGGCCGTGCTACAATATTCAAGTCTAAAATATTATCCACAAGAACTCTTTTGATTCTTCTATTAATAATAAACACTTGAATGTGAAAGGGTAAATGGTGATCAACAACATTAATTAGAGACAAAATTAATTGGAGATATTTTGTTATTCTTAAAAGTTACATAGTTCTCACAAACTCTATGTTGAAACTATATTTTTCTATATGAGAAATTAAAAAGGTTTTTATTCGTAATCATTTGAATCTTTAGTAGTGGAACAAGGACTTGAATTATTTAAAACCTTAAGTACTAAGTTGGATATGTTTGCAAATGTCCTTTAGCATTTATGGATATTTGATAAGAAATTGTACTAATATGTTGATATTTTTCACTGTGTAGTTATGAATTTGAAATATAATGAAACATTTGCACAATGTAATGAAATTACTTATATAATTCACACAAATGAAATATATCATATAAATATGAGAAAAATAATCACATCCACAATAATAATTGATGAAAGGGTAGAATACTTGAAAAATATGACTGAACCACTTTGAGGGGGAAACCCCCACAATAATGCAATAAGAGAAAAATTCATAATATGGTACTTAAAGACTAACCACTACCTTTATATATATATATATATATATATATATATATATATATATATATATATATATATATATATATATATATATATATATAGCCATTGTTATTTCATAGGCTGGACCTACTAATAATATAAGGACATAAATAAATGTGACAAAATAATATGAAATGTTATGTAAGCCAAAATTCAGCCACATGTATCCCTATAATGATATAGGTTAAGGGTATATCAAGCTCCTCCCTTTCAAAATAATGTTGCCCTAAAAATTTAACAACTATGGATGTTATTTAAGGAAATATTCATCTTCCCATGTTTCATATCCATGGTTTAAATTATTCCACTTGAGAAAATATATATTAATCTCTCTTGTGGACTCGGTCGCTTCTCTATTTTGATCCCTATAGAGTTCAGTGTTTTAATACATGTCTAAAGGATCTCCTTAGGTTCTAGAATGACTCAACCTTCTTCATCTAGTTATGGTAACTCATTCTAGGTATAAAATATCTATACAATTACCTTATTCAAGAAATATACATGAAATATGGGATGTATGAACATGGCCTGGGGTAACTCTTGTATGTAAAACTGCCCATTTTTTGTAAGATCTTATAATGGCCATAATAATTAGGAGAATGTTTGTTATCCTTTTTCTGCTAATCCAAATACATCTAATTATATGGATAAAAGTGAACAAACACTCAATCACCCATGTCAAAATGCCTCTCACAATGGTTTTGATCCATTTGTTACTTCATTATATTTTGTGTCATTGCTAAATTTTATCTTATACTAGCTAGTACCTCTTGTTCATTTTGACTGTGTTCTTTAATCACTCAAACATTGGGATTCACCCTCAAGGATGAATTGATAGATGGGAATTGATAACCATAAAGTGAAAAAAATGGAGATATTTTGGAAGAGGTATGGAAGGAAGTGCTATGCCACCATTATGTTAGTGGAAATCAATGAACCCAATGTTCATGTTTATCTGATGCCAAACAACAAACATACACTTCTAGGAAGTTGTTGACCACATCTATTTTCCCATCATATTTAGGATGATATGATGATCTATGATCCAATAAAATACCCAAAAATGAGAATAAATAAGTCTAAAAATTATTGGTAAATATGGGATTATGATCACTTATAATGTTCTTGGGAGTACCATGCAAATTTTGAATTGTATCTAGAAAAATAACTACTATACTAGCTTAAAATGGTTATGAGAAGGAGAAAAAATGAGCATATTTTGTGATCCTATCCACAATTACCATTATGACATTTTTACCTTTAAACCTTGGTAACCCTATAATGAAATCCATGGAAACCTCCTCCCACCTCTAGCTAGGAATGGATAAAGGCTACAAAAGACCTGGTGTCTTAATTGATTCAACCTTATTCTATTATCACACCATGATTTCAACCATAATTTTTTGTATATCCCCCTTGAGTCCTTCCCAAAATAAATATTCCTTGATTCTATGATAGGTTTTAAGAAATCTCTGGTGCCCCCTATAGGAGATGCATGCAACTCCTTAAAGTTCTTGTGGTTGAGGATAGAATTCTTACATAGGTATAATCGATATTTATACCATAATGTGTTCCTTTTCTATTAAATTTTTTTATAATCACTAGAGCCATGTTGGATACTTTAAATTATAACTTGTATTTCCTTATCATTCTCTCATTTTGATCTTACCTTTTCCAACCAATATGCCTACAAAATGGTCATTAGACATAATAATGCCTCAATGGATTCATCCCTCCTAGATAGTGCAACTACTAAAACATTTGATTTTCCTTTATTATAGACAATTTAAAAGTCATATCCCAAAATTTTAGTCACCCATTTTTTTCTTCCAATGAAAATCATTGTTTTGAAAAATATTTTAGATTGTCATTGTCTGTCTTTACCTTAAAGTGTTTACCCATCAAATAAGGTCTCCATTTCTTGATTATATGAAGAAAATCCAACATCTATTTCTCATAGATTGGACTTATCATGTTTTTACCCTTGAGCTTAAGGCTCTCAAATGCAATGGGTATTCCTTATTGCATGAAAACTATTCACATGCCATATCCTGATGCATCACATTCAACAATAAAAGTTTTGGAAAAATCAGGGTAGCCAAAATTGGAGTGGAACACATAGCCTCATTCAGCATCTCAAATGACTTAGTAGTTTTTTTTTTTTCCAATATAAGGAGTCCTTATTCAAAAATACTATGAGTGGTGTTGATATAAAACCATAATTTTTCACAAATATATGATAGTAACTTATTATCCCCAAAAATACTTAGAGGTTCTTGAGGGTTTTTAATACCCAAAACTTTATCATAGCTTTAATTTTCTAATGGTATACCTTGAATCCTTCATGTGAAACAATATGACCCGAGTACTTCACCCCATGGACTCAAAAAGCACATTTTAAAGGTTTTGCATAAATTTTATGTTATTCCAGAACTAATCGTGCCTATTTCACTTGTTATAAATATTCTTCCCAAGTTTTGATGTATATTAGGATGTCATCAAATATAATAACACAAATTTCCTCAAAAAATTCCTAAAATTAATGTTCATCAAACTTTGAAATATATATGGTGAATTTTTTAGACCAAAAGGCATGACCAAAAACTCATAATAGCCTTCATGAGTTTTGAAAATTATTTTGGGTATATCCTCATCTCTAATCCAAATTTTATGGTACCCAAAATGGATATCTAGTTTTTTAAAATAAGCCACACCATGTAACTCATCTATAAAATCATTAATTATTTGGATAGGTAACTTATCTTCTATCATGTACTTGTTGAATTCTTTGTAGTCTGGGCACATCCTCAAAGTGTCATCCTTATTACACAACATGACTACTAGGAATGGATATTTAATTTAGATATGTCTAATAATACATGTTTTCATAATCTCATGTACCATATTTTCAATTTTAATTATTATAGGCATATGGATACCTATATGGTTTGATGTTTGGTGGTTGACTCCCCAAAAGTAGTCAAATGGCATGATCATGTTAATTTATTCATGGCAGTCCTTTTGGCATGGCACCAAAAATAACTAGGTGGTCATCAATAATCATCTCTAGATCATGATGTGTAGACACCTTTGTTGGTTAAACTTATATGGAACACAATCATGCTACAAATACTTCAACCCATTTTTTGAGAATCTTCAACATCTAATTGAACTAACCAATTGTGAAGATTTTGCCTATAATCCATGCAATTCAAATGCCCTACCTTTAGAATGAAATTGCATGTATAATTCCTCAAAATTCATCTCTATTGTGCTAAAAATTATGATCCATTAGACTCCCATAAATATATTTACCCCACCTATGGGAATAAAAAACATAGGATAATATATCATGTAGTTTCCCATAACAAGCTTAATACAATGGAATTTCCCACAATTATTGACTAAGCCGCCATTTGAAATCATGACCTCAAATGTTGGATCTGGGTAAATTAAATAGTTCAAACTTGTATCCAACTTATTATTGATGAAGTTATGTGTACTCTATGAGCCAATCAATGTTATCACATTTTATTTCATGAGGAAATCCATGAACTTAAGGGTTTGAGGAGTGATAATACCCAAAAATACATGATAAGAGATAGTAGGTTGGGAATATTTTAATTCCTCCTCTATCTCTTCCTCACCCTCACTTGAGATGTCATCATTTGATTCATCTTTATTGGATCCTTCAATGTAGAACAACTTATTCTCAACACATTTATGTCCTTTGCTCCACTTGTTATCACAACCAAAACCTAACTCTTTTTCATGCTTCTCTTCAATTTATTGATGGGTCAATATAGTAATTCAAGGAAATGATTATGCTAGGGAATTATGTTTTTTTCCATTAGTGAAATCGATTTGTTTAAATAGATCTCTTTCCTTTTCCCTACATACGAAGACCATGGATTCAAATACTGAACTTGGATTAAACATGTGAACATAAAGTTAGATGTTATCCTTGAGTCCACCCGAGAAAATGTCGTTCATGTTGTCTTCATTAATGTCATTCATGCATAAGGATAGACTCTAGAATTTTTGAATATAATCTTTGACATTCCCTATTTTTCAAAACTTTGTTAACTAACTTGAGTAGTTTATTGTGATGTTGTTGCAATAGTGCATCTACAACTCATCAATATACATTGACCAAGTAATAAGAATGCCCTTCTTTTTATTTTGAGTGCACAACCACTTCTACCAAATGAACTCCTTAGGTTTTAGATATAGAGATGCTATGACCACCTTCTATGAAAATAAGATTTTATGTAGATCAAGTAATTTTTCCATTTGATTGATCTAAGTGATTAGATCCTTACTATCAATCATATGCACTTCCACTTTTCGTAGCATGTTCTTCAAATTGGTATTTGAGTTTTGAATTTTTTTTATTAGGATAACCCAAATGGAATGGTGGAGGATTATTTTTTTATGGAATACGAGCCCCCCAAGTGGTCAATGTCCAATTTATAGATACCAACTAAGACTTCACATCAACCATGTCCTCTTTTGCCACATCAAGGCCATCTTTCTTCACCCCACTTTGCATATCTAACTGGAGTTGTTTAACCAACCTAGAAACCCAAAAATATGAAGTTTTAAATTCCATGTCCTCATTGTGAGGCATTTTTCTTGGATTATCTTTCCCTTTCCCTTGGTCGTAAGTGTTTGGACCAACCATGAATGAACCCTAGGGTTTAATGTTTCAAGATAAAAAAAAGTGTATTGTAGTATTATACCATTGTGATCATCTCACTAAGATGAATCCAATTACTTATAATTATCATAAGGGTGAAAAATAAATTATATAATTTTAAAAAAAAAACCCAAAAAATATGGAGACAATGGAAAAAAATTCTTCCTGGATCACAAGTTATGTTTTTTCGATCCTTCAGTACTTAAGACAATAGTTATGCCAGATTCAAAAAACCATGTTGTAGAAACTTTCCTAAATCAAAAATTTGATACCACTTGTAATTAAATTACTTAGATAATTAAGACCAATGGAATATATCATATAAATATGATTAAAACAAGCAAATCCACAACAATAATCGATAAAGGAGCATAATAGTTGACAACTATGTCTGAGCCACTTCAAAGGGGAAATATCCACAACAATGCAATAAGAGCATAATTCAAAATATGATCGTCAAATACTAGCCACTACCTCTTATATATACTATACTTAAGCCATGATTATTCAATAGGCCGACCCTATTAACAATATAAAGACAAAGAGAAATATGACAAGATAATATGAAAGGTTATGTAAACCAAATGTTGGCCACATATATCCCCAGACACATTGTATGTTAAGGGCATAACACACAATGTGTAAATGTCAAAAATATATTGGCCAAAGTAGGTTTTTATCTATTACAAAGAAATATTTTCAAGCAAGTTGAGAACACTTGTAAGAGGGAGATGCAAAGGAGATGCCTTTGGCCAATGTATAGGGTTTGAAAGGATAAATCATAATATTTTATAATAAAACCGTAAGGTCTAACATTATGAAGAATACAAATGGTTTCACCTAAAAGATTAAACCTTTGGAGGAGTAAAACAACTAGATTCACCAATTTATGTATACACAAAAATATTTAGGTACTTGAAATTAAGAATTATAAACCATGTAAAAATAGTAAACATTTCTTAATTAATTTCATAATTAATCAAATAAGGAGATATGGAAATATTATATTTTTAAAATGATGTCACTTCAATGAACACGTGTTTTTTAGTCATTTATGAACCCATCATGACGATCATAAGCTATTTGTGTAAATTTGTAATGTATCTAAAAAATCACTAATTGAATTTGAGCCTAAAATGAAGTAGTTTTAGATTTGTATAGGTAGTCTTGGTCATGTGTTAGGTCCATACAAACAACCCTAGTCAAAGCTTGTAACATATGATGCAAGTTTCCAATCTTATTTGGTTGCTTAAAATCCTTCTATCTAAAAGCCATGTGCATTGATTTATGACTCTCTAAAATGAATATATCATGCAAGAATGAAATTGGGAAGGTATGGTTTAGGGGTCCACATAGACAAGATTAATACTTACCCTTCCTATATATCACACCCCTCAATGTATTCACATAATCATGAAGTAGTAGTGCAAAGTAAATGAATGCCCAAAGCATGTATTTGATATGTTTTGGATATGTCTTAGATCATAAATAAACTTAATCAATTATCTATTTATAGATGAGTGAATTTAAACTTTATCGAAATTCACGTGCATGACTAACCTTCCATAACTAGAAATAATAAAAATGGAAAAGGTAAATAAGTTGACCTATTTTTCAAGGTTTCTTGTTAATTATGTCAGAGGCATCTTCAATTACAAGTAGAGACTAAATTTTATGGTCGGAGGGCTATTATATTCACATTTTTTAGTTGCAAAATATAATCAATTTTTTTAAGAGATTGTATTAGATGAAAGGTGAAATTTTACGTAGATTATCAAAAACTACACACGCACACACACAATATGAATTATAGTAAATATTTTAAGGAAAATATTGAATAAATAACCTTCACCAAAATAAGGACCGTGTAGCAGCTAGTACTTGCCTTTATATTAAAAAATGTTAATGATTGAGTATTTGTCCATAAGCATAAGAATTATAATGTGGTTAGTTTTGCTAGTAAATGTTTATTTGATGAGATGCAATTATGTAAATGTGCCTAAGGTGGTGTGAGATTTGAATTCGTGTAGTAATTTAAACATATAAATTTAAATGTTTCAAGAAAAGTATAAGAAGATCCATGATGCAACTTTAGTACATGTTTCTTAGAAGAATGTTTAAAGTGAAAGAGCTTTGAGACTTGTTAAGAGATGTATCAAAAAAGTAGTTTTGATTGGCAAAGATTGTGACTTTTGGCATAGAGCTAGTTGGTTAGATAAATTATGGAATGCTTTCTCTCAAGTTTGAAATTCATGGATTTTATGACTCTTTAGCTAGTGAATGTGACACATGTGGCCAATTCTAGTGGCACACACTTCGTCACTCTTTACAATTATCTGAAGCAAGTTGGCCTTGATGCACAAACATGTTAGAGAGTATACTATGTGTTTTATTTTGTTTGAGGTCTTCAAAAGTCATGTAGTCTAGGTCATAGTGATGGCATCAAATATGAATTATGTAGCCACTATAACAGCTTCCATGCATTAAGAGAGTGTATTGGGCCCATTTATTGCATTTTTTTTGGTCTAGAAAATTTTCATGTAGTAATTAGAACCTATAAATGTGAATTTTTAAGTCAAAGTGTAGTGATTTTTCTGATGTCATTGTAGTACCTACTATTTAGAGGAATGTTAGAGTGATAGAGCTTTGGGACCTATTAAGTGTTATTTCAAAAAAATAGTTTTGATTGGCAAATATTATGACATTTGGCAGAAAGCTTGTTGGTTGGAGAATGAGCATGGAATGCTCTCTCTCAAGCTTGAACTTTGTGGAGTTCATCACTTTGTCACTAGTGTTTTATTGCATTTGGGGGGGGGCACTAAAAAATGATGTTATGCATAAGTATAACTATATCTTGAAATTTGCATGAAGGTGTAATTTGGTAAAATGTTCAAAGAAAGAGTTATTGTGTCCTGCATGATATATAGATGGACAAAACTAAGTACGGAGTGACACTTGATTGAACTATTATTTTTGGGTTACTCCACAAATTCAACATGTTTGTTTAAAGAAATACCATGTTGTTTGAAAAATTAATCTATTATTGAACAAAGAGAATGCAAATTAATTCAAACTCGACAAATTGGAGCAAAATGGTATAAGTTAGATGTTTCGAACTCTGCAGTTTAGTATTTAGAAATAAAATTAAATTGCATATGCCCAATATAATATAGATAAAAGCAATTTATTTGTATTGCCTTTTTCTTACTTCTTGAGTCCCAACACATAATATAAAAAACTATTCTCCACTTCCAACACAAAAAAGTGCATCTGATGAGATATGACAACGTACATGATTATAGCCATGTATATTCCCCAGGCTTTTGTTTTTAAATTTAACATTCAATTTATGTCAATTGTGTCAGTGCGCATACATCTTTACAATCCCTTCCCACATGTAAGATTAGTTTAAAAAAATAAAAATCCATAGCCATAGCCCTAACAGTCCCTTCCCACATGTAAGATTGGCATAAAAAAACAAAAATCAATAGATGTAACCTTTGTATATTTATTATTTATTATTGTTTTCAATAAGAGAATCAATTTCTAGTTCGAATCTAGATTAACACCTTTCACTGGTGTGTAAGTTGACATCTGCATTTAGTCTACGAGATGGCATGAGTTATCGTCGTCCGCATTTAAATTACCTTCCCACACTCAACATTGACAATGCGCTTCAATAAGACTTCATATCAAAATTAATAAATTTTGCATGATTAATATTAGAACACTTCATTAAAATTTCATATTACATGTTTAATATTTTTAATTTTACATGTTTAAAATATTAATATTGAAGAAAGTTGAAATTATTCTAATTTTTTTTTGGGTTGAAGAACAAATTAATCTAGTTTGACGAATGGTGGGCTCTCTATGAAGAAACATTATTCAACAATAAAATTTCACCGATTAAATAACTCATGTTTTGAAACTTCTGAAGCTACATTTTTAGTTTGATTCGTCTTTATAAATAGAGAGATTTAGAGATTATGTAACTCCAATAGATGTGTGAAAGCTTGTTAAATCCGTAAACATGTTAAGTTCACGGTAATCATATTTTTTTTATAAAATAAATTTAATATATCAAGATAAGAGGGAAAATACAAAAACCACAAGGTGAGCTACCACATGACCAAGGAATAATAAATTAAAGCAAACAAGAACGAAATTTTTCTATCAAAAGCATTTTAAATGACAAAATAAATTCTTAGATGCAACCACAACAAAATAAAAAAATTAGTATTAATTAAAAAGAAATCTTTTTTCAAAGAAGAAGAAGAAGAAGAAGAAGAAGAAGAAGAAGAAGAAGAAGAAGAAGAAGAAGAAGAAGAAGAAGAAGAAGAAGAAGAAGAAGAAGAAGAAGAAGAAGAAGAAGAAGTGGTGATATTATTATAATAATATCGAATTTCAAATGGTTTAATCATGATAAGTTTTATTGTTTCCTTTTCTTCCATATGACGGAGTTAACGGAAGTTGTTGTGAGAAGCTCTGATCCTATATTCCTTGTTCAACTCCCCTCCCTTCCCCACTCACCCTGCTGCTTGGTCCCCCTGCCTTCCTTGTCCTGATTCATCCCCTTTGCGGAAGACCCCTTGCAGGTGAATGTTACCTCCCGGTCAACCCCTCCTCAAGGGGACCCTTTTTAGGTTCCCCTTTTATGTCTTCTAAACGTTATGCGGATGTTGGTGTCTCTTCGAAGAAGAAAGGGCATAGATTGGAGGCATAATTATTGAGGGCGAAAGCGAAATCTCTCATTTGCAATAGTTCTCAATAGACCTTGGAAGGTCTTCTTTCTAGGCAAGGGCAACAAGAAGTTCCGACCTGCGGATAAGCTCTTTTGGGGGACAATTAGCAGTGCTTGGCCTTGGGTAAGGTGGTAATCTGAGCACATTTTAAAAGAATTTTTGGTGTTTCTTTGTTTTTTATCTATTTTTTGTGGTTTCTCTTGTGTTGAAGACTTATGAAGCCCACCTCTCTCAGTGCTCTTTGACTCTTTGTGTTTTTCCCTTAAAAAGCAACGTCTTTTATACTTTTTGTAGTTTATCTTTCATCTTTTTCTTATGAAAAACAAATTTCAATTATATCTCATAGTGATTCATAATTCTTATCAAAAACATTTTATCTTGTCAAATATAAAAATATTATTATAATAATACGATATGACTTCTCAAAAATTCTTATTAACTGCATCAAAAAAATTTATTTAGTATACCATGCCTTGGGAGGTACTAAAAATTAATGAAAGTCGACCATCAAATCTGATTCTTATTCATTCGTCACGACTCACGACCATATTTTCTTCTAAGTCGGCGGCCGGAGCGTGAAATCACGTTTTACCCGAAAGTGTTGACTTGCATCCAGCTTTGTTACTGACAGCTGTAAGTATTAATTGTCTGTTTTAATGTTTATGCCAAATTCAACGGTACAGAATGCCAAAATTTAGTTTTCTAAACATGTGGTTTGGCCGACACGTGGCAAGTATCCATCCACATAGAATGACTGAATTCCACTTCGATACGAGTCGTCCATTGTAGCGTGCTGATGACCATTGACGCCGGCGACATTTTAACGTCCGTCAAATAAAACTTGAGTACGGTTGGTAAGATATTTTCGGAGAAATGGCTCAATGTTCCTGAGTCAAAATTATATATAGATAGAAATACATCCATTCGTCCGTGAGTTACTTTATATTTAGCGTAATAAGTATATTAAATTATGTTTATGAAATATTTTTTTTTTATGATTAGCAGTGTTTTATATATTGTTATATTAGTAGTTGTTTTGATGGTGTAAGAACATTGGAAGGGATGTAATTTTTTGTTTTTAGAGGGTAATATATTAAAATTATGGATGAATAGAAGTAATGAGATAGACTCTAGGACTTCAATGTCTTGTCCCCAC